>VYXG01010838.1:179300-213145 GCA_013397235.1 Lanius ludovicianus | reverse complement strand
AATATTTTTTATATTTATATTTTAAAATATTTTAATAGATATTTTTCAGAACTTCTTCCTTACCAGTTCTGTTACCATGATTGGCCACAACGAGGTGAGATGCTGAGGGGAAATCCTCAACAAAAGAACTCTGAAGAACAGGAACATCTGGGCAGCCACCAGAGAAGTCTGGCCCACACGGAGGTTCTCAGTCAGGCGCTCTGGAGCAAGCACAAAAAAGGGAAAAAATGAAATAAAAGTGGCATTTTCCTGAATTTGTGGTATTTTGGGAATGGAAGTGTAGAATCATGGAATGGTTTGGGTTGGAAGGGGCATCATCCAGTGCCACCCCAGCCATGGCAGGGACACCTCCCACTGCCCCAGGCTGCTCCCAGCCCCAATGTCCAACCTGGCCTTGGGCACTGCCAGGGATCCAGGGGCAGCCACAGCTGCTCTGGGCACCCTGTGCCAGGGCCTGCCCACCCTGCCAGGGAACAATTCCTGCCCAAGATCCCAGCCAGCCCTGCCCTCTGGCACTGGGAAGCCATTCCCTGCCTCCTGGCCCTCCATCCCTTGTGAAAGGTCCCTCTCTACCTTACAGAAGGTGGCAAAACAAAATTCCTTATCATCAGTTTTGGGCTGAGTTCCTTGCTTTGTATTAAGTAAATTGAAATTCAGACACAGCCTGCACAAAACTTGATCAAAGTGACATTTAAGGAGAACAGCAGCTCGAGAGAGCTGGAAGATTGCCATGAAATAATCACATTCCCAATTATATTTCCAAACCAAAGGCCTTGAAACTAAGATTCCTGACTCTCTTTGCTGAGATCATTTATCTGTTGGAATTCAGAGATTCATAAATTTTGTTCAAAATTTAAAACCCAGAAGCCTGTGCTGGCAAAGAGGCAACTTTACCTTCTTAGAGAATCTTTACCCTGGAGTGGTTTGGGTTGGCAGGGACATTACAGATCAGCCAGTTCCATGGGCAGGGACACCTCCCACTGCCCCAGGCTGCTCCCAGGCCCAGTGCCCACCCTGGCCTCGGACACTGGCAGGGATCCAGGGGCAGCCCCAGCTGCTCTGGGCAAAGGGGTCTGTGTTGCAGCTGGCAGGGAAAGGCAGGGATGAAGCCTCACCTTGGATTAGGGGCAGGTACAGGTGGTACTGGTCGATCTCCCCGCTGAAGACAGCGAATGCCTGTCTCTTCAGCAGCATTGCCTTCTGCTCAAAGCTGGGGTACAGCTTCAGGGCACTGCTCTGCATGTCTGCAACACAGAGCACAGTCAGCTCCCCCAGAACAACTGCCCGGGTTTGGGCTGAAAGGAATCGCTGTGTCCTGGAACCTTCTACAGAGGAAAACTCTCTCGAGGTCACTGACGGCGAGGTTGTGTTGCAGCCTTTCAGATGGGCCTTCAGAAAGGCTGGAAAAGAGACTGAAGCTGCTTGAGGCCAATTGAAGGGGTCCTATCCCACCCTTCCCCTCAGGATTTGTTCCCCAACACTCTCCTCGAGCCTGAATGAGAGGTCAAAGCACATTAATCCAGGGTTTGCTGCACTGCTGCTCCACCCTCCTGCAGCTCACGGCAGACACCTGCAGAGTTTGTGCAGCGTGTGCCAAAGTCTCCTCCTGGAAAAGGTCACACTCAGACAACTCAAAATTAGGGCAAAATGTGAATGTGGGAGCCCAGCAGAAGCACCTCCGCAGCAAAGCCTCGTCTGGTGTGTTTGGGACGTGACCAAAATCCGGATTGAACTCAGCTTTAGCTGGGAATGAAGTTAACAAAATGGTCAGTTATGCACAGTCAGCACTTTGTGGATACAGCAGGGTATTAAAAATGCACCCAAGTGGCTCAAATGCAACAAGATTACAAACTGAGGTAGAAATAAATCATCAGCAGCTGATACTTACTCATCAAATCCTTGAACATCGTTTTCTCATGTGTGAGGAGATGATCAATGATGGCTCTCCAGCTGCAGGACAGAAAGAAGGAATCAGATATCCAGGGAAAGCTGTGGTGTGGGTTCACCTCAGAAAAGATTTGGGTCAAACATTTTATACAAGGAAACAGTTTCCCAACAGGATTCATGTGCAGACCCTTATCTGGGTTAACAAATAATGAATGGAGCAGAATTAGTGGCGAGACCCATTTTTAACATTATCCCATTCCATAAGAAAGCACTAAATGGAATTTTCTTCCCAATTTTAGTCTTCTCCTTTAAATCCTTTCCTTGCAAATTCAGAATCCAAGCTTGGAGTCATACAACCCCACAGCTTACTGAGTGCATGAAGTGTCCATCTGGAAAAAAGATGGATCCATGTACAATTCCAGCACTTCTTTTTTCCAGGCTCTCTTGGTGTAGGCATATCCACTGAGGGAGCTGAGCAGCTGAGCAGCAGCACGGAAACTGGGAACGTTGTAGGCACTGGGGAAGAGAGCAAAAATGATCAATATAGGCTTTTTTAAAGTCTAGGAATAGATTCTAACTGACAGAAGGGTCGGTTTGAATGAGATTTTTAGGAAGGAATCCTTCCATTTGAGGGTGGGAAGGGGCTGGGATGGAATTCCCAGAGCAGCTGTGGCTGCCCCTGGATCCCTGGCAGTGCCCAAGGCCAGGTTGGACATTGGGGCTGGGAGCAGCCTGGCACAGTGGGAGGTGTCCCTGCCATGGCAGGGGTGGCACTGGGTGGGCTTTAAGGTCCTTTCCAACCCAAACCAGTCTGGATTCCATGCCCTGGGTCTCCACTGGATATCGTCCATCTCTTCCACACCTGTGCTTTTGGTGAAAATCTAGGAAGGGGATAGGGAGAGATGATTCTCTCCCTGCTTCCTGGTGGATCCTGGGACCTGCCCATGCTCTGCTGCCCCATCCCCATTCCCTGACAGGCACAGAGAGGGAGCTTTGAGGGAAGCCCAGAATCCCAGGAGAGGGAAACCCCCACAGCTGAGCAGAAACTGCCGGCACAGAGCTCCAACAACAACAGGTTCAGCTCCTGTGGAAACACAGCTCAAACCTTGCTAGAATGGAAACAGGGAATACAGAAACCAAGAGAAACAAAAGTCAAAAAGCTCAGAGAGGGAAAAGCCCAGGAGCAGAGAGAGGCTCACCTGTGGTTACGCAGGTATGGGAACACGTAATAGAGCAGGCGGGAGATGAGGGGCACGGCCTTCTCCTTCTCATCACTGCGGTACACCACGTCCAGCAGGGAGGCCAGCACCTGCCACAGGCACAGGAAAACTCTTCTGGCCAAAGGGGAAACACCTGCCATGTTTCAGGCTGGAAATGTGTGCAATGGAATGGTGCCCAAAAGATTTACACTCCCTTTTTATCTTCCTCACCTTAACAACCCCAATAACCCCCCCAGATGAGAGGGTCTCACCTCTGCAAGGAGAGAAAGGGCTTGGACACTGTAGATTGAAGGAGCAGAGGCAGAAACCATGGAAGATGGTGCCACTGTTGCATCTAAAAGAGGCAAAATAATAGAGTTTTCTCCTCAGACAGGTGTAAATCTTGCTGTTTCCTAATGTGCTGCCCAGACAGAACATTTATTTGCACATTGGTGTTACACTGAAATGCAAACTCATGCAAACCCCACATCATCAAACCCCTCGTGCTCTTCAGTGCCTCCAGCAGAGGAGAGGGAGGAGCAGCAGTCAGGGAAAGCCACCTTACCATTCACATCCTCCACGTTGAATTCATCTGGTAAAATCTGAGGCTGAGCTTTCACTTCCAAGTTCCTGCTCAGCCAACTGGTCTGTTCCAGGGAAGAACCAGCAATGGTGCCCACAGCCTCCAGGATCTTTTGGGTCACCTCCTGTAACATAGCCAAAGTGGCATCAGATGAACACTTGATGTATTTAATTCCCAGGGAAATGAGGAGCTGCAATGGAACCAAATCCCATCCAGCCAAAGCAAAGCAGAAGCTGTAAAATGACAACATTTTCTGTCATTGCTGCCATTTTGCTGGCAGGACTCTGAAGCACAAGGGCAGATTGAATTTCTCTGTTGGCACATGAAAGTCCTGTAACCACAACAGCTCCTCACAGCCAAAACCAGCCAGGTAAGCAGTGTTCAAACTGTCCTGGTGAAATCAGGCAGTACAGGAGAAGAATCCTGCTCTGCTCCACCCTTTCTTTACACAACAGCTGAGCTCAGTCATTCCCATTGCTCCAAGGATAATTAGGCCACTAATTTTCCTAGACAGCTTGGAGATTTCAATATTCACACACAGGACATGAACTCACAACATCCCACTTGTGTTACGAGCTCAGTTCTGAGAAAAATCATAATATTGCACAGTGAAAACAGCTTGGAACAGATTTCAGGTATTTGGGGCAAAATTCTGTTTGTCTCTCATGTTGGAGGCTCCCCTGTTCACCAGGCCTCAGCCTGAATGTGTGGATGCATGTTCAGGCATTCCCAAAAGCACAGGAATTTGGGTGCAAAGGACAGGTCATCTCCACTTTTCCTTACGTGAACAGTGCCAGGTTTAGGAACTCAAAGGTCAATATGAACCCACTGTACCTGCAAATCTTTCTGGTCCTTTTTGTTTTCCAGGGTGGGTGTTCTTGTCACAAAGTCATTCAGGGTGCTGTGGGGAGATCAGAGCACTCTGAGTTAGGAATTGCACAGTGTAAAACCTCTGTAAAACTTCTCCTCTCTCATGTGGTACCTGAGGAGAAGGAAGTGTCCAGGAGGAGCCAAGTTCAACTGCACAGACTCTCTGAGGAGCCCTAATAAGGGCTGGAAGTTCTCCTGCAGGGCTGGGACAGGGAGTCTGCAAAAAAAATGAAAACAAACCACACCTGAGTGAAGGTGGAGTTAGGGAAAGAACAAAAAAACAACACACAGGGGGAACTTGGTGGCCAAGAAGCTTCAGGATCAGTCCTTGGGACCCTGTCCTTGCTGACTGTCAGTGTCACTTCCCCTTCCAGTGTCACAGCCCTCTGTGTCTGTGTGTCACCAACCAAGGGACAGCACATTTCCTGCAGAGAAGTGTTCTGGGACATGAAGATCAAAGGAAAGCAGAAATGGCAATGCTGGCTCTTCCCTCACTGGAGTCAAACAGAAAATTCTCTTTTGGCAGGACTGAATTACCTCTGAATGAAAGTGTAACTAAACTGCAGCACTGGGATATCCACGAGAGAAGGTTTCTGGAAAAGAAAAGCAAACCCACATCAGAAGAAAAAAGAAGATCCAGCCTGGCCTTGGGCACTGCCAGGGATCCAGGGGCAGCCACAGCTGCTCTGGGCACCCTGTGCCAGGGCCTGCCCACCCTCCCAGGGAAGGATTTATTCCCCAAATCCCATCTAACCCTGCTCTCTGATAGTTTAAAACCATTCCCCCTGTGCCATCACCATCTCCTGATATATTCCAAAGAACCTACTTAATGTGGATCACACCACATTGTGGATAACAAAACTTATTCAGGAGCAAAAGAGAATCCCCATATTGAAAAGAAAACCCTTCTAACAATGCTTTAAGCCCCCACTGGAACAGATCCAGGCTGGAATACATTAAGAAAATGGAATTATCTTCCTGGTTACCTCTTCCCCCTTGATTTGTGCTGGTTTTTTGACCACTTCTTTGACCAGATATAATATGGTGTCAATTTTCAGTGTATTCAGGGCACAAATTAAGTCCACAAGGATAAGCTGAGATGCACTGGCCACTGGGAGGATCTGACAAAAGAGAACAAAAGACACATCCCTCAGACCCAACCAGCTTTTTGTGTGATTACCCAAATATCAAAATTAAATGTAAATGACAGAGGTTAAATCAAACACACAGCCCTTGCCATATAAAGATCTTCTCCCAAACCCTTATGGAAACATCTGGATTCTGGTCCAATGAAAGCAGGAAAGAAAAAGGTTCTGACCAGAATAAATAATGAGTTCCAGAGAAGACAGCTCTCACTTTCTCTGCAAATTGATTTATGGTCTTTAAAATATAATTGTCCAATTGCAATCCACTATTGAAGAAAAAAAAGGCTTTTACTCTCAGATGTAGAGTGCCACAGTGTGGGTTTTATTTGATTACTTATTGAGGTTTAATTGTGGCCCTAATGCTTTTTCTAAATAAGAGCATCTCAGATTTTTCAGTCATATATGAAAAACCCCAAAGTATCTACAGAGCTGAGAACTGACCATATAAATGCAACATTTGCCCTTATCTAGGAAATACAAAGGTGCCTTTCTTTAGTTTCACCTTGGTTTTACTGTGACTCCTGTGAGGTTTCTTGCTGTTCCACACTGCGGCAGTTGCTGCCATCAGCTGGATTCCAAGTTGTGCTGTCAAGGGATTCAGGAAATCCAATATTTTTGTTCTTAGTGTCTGTAAAGGGGAGAAAAAAACCTATCAATGTAAGGCAAAGGCCACCTCCTATCTTATAAAACATTCTTTCTTTTCCCAGAATATACAGAAAAACAACAACAACAAAAGAACTCTGTGTAAAATGCACTGGGAAGGATGCAGAGATAAAAAAAATCAGCATTTTAAAAGAGCTCCTACTTTGGTTGCTTTAAAGTAGACTGAAGAGGAGCCTTTAGTTGTCCCAAAGAAGTCAGTTGGTCTTTTTTGGGAATCTTCTCTCTTTATGACACTCCAGAGGAGGGCCATGGTGTTCATAATGCGAGGCAGCTCTTCCAGGATGGCATTCCTGGCATTCCTCAGGTTGGCAGGCTCAGCTGAACAGGATGACTGGAGAAAAAAAACCCCAAAATATCAATATTTAAATAATTTATTATGCACAAGAGCCTAAAAATTGTAGGGAACACATCAAACCACAAACTCAAGAGAAATAAAAGAGTTTGTTGATGACAGAGGACTGATATTTGCATCACCCCGATTGTCATGAACAATGATTTAAAATTCACTTTGCAGGCTTCAAATGCAGAAAATGAAGCTCAGTCTTTCCACCTGGACTCAGTTCAGTTCTTTGGGTGTGCCATGAGGCCTCTCAGGTTATTTTCTTGTACACCTGGAAGGAAAAGGGATGTGCCTCTGTTGTCAGGGGATTCCCATGTACCTTTTTTGTTGGACTGGGATGATCCAGAAGGCAGAAGTGCCCGATGGTTGTCAGCCCTTCCAGAAGGGTGAGAGGATAGTCAGGAGTCACATTCTCTCTTTTAGAAGTTAAGCTTTGGAGAGGGGAAAAAAACCCAAACAGGTTAATAAGTTGAGAGGTATTTCCTTGATTAAAAATTCCATTTTTGTTTCTATCCTCTAGCTAAATTTGGAATGAATATCAGGAATATCAGGAATATTAAAACAAAAGGCTCCATAAAACTGGGAACTTTTATACTTGGATAGAAGGCAGAGGGGGACAGAGGTATCACAGCTGCTGCTCCTCTTTCCTCTCTTCCTCCAGCTGCTGCAACAATCCTGTCTCCACCTCACCTCAGGGACAGGTGCAGCAGGAATTAAGGATCCAACTCTGGGAGCCACAGAGCTGACCCAGGGAGCTCCTACACACTCACTGCTCTGTGGTGAGGGGCATTTTTGGGGTAACAAATCCTCCCCGACGGCTCTTACCTGGCAGATGTTTTGGCAGAAGTCTTCACAGCTTCATTTTCATATTGCTTGACAAGCTCATCCAGGTTTTTACAGATCTGCACCACAAATGGGGCCACAGTCAAGCCTAAGGACTTCCCAAAATAGGGCAGGGAACTGGTGACTAATCCCACCCATGTGGGATGCATCCCATGGCCATACTCGGGTTGGAGACCCCTAACCACAGCAGAGACAAACAACCCCTGGGAAGTGATGGGGTGGGGATACACGTATTGCATGGCCCCAATAGCCTGCTGGAAGTTCACAGCCTGCTGCCACTCCTTGGAGAGGTCAGACTGGTTCTCCTGCTCCTCAGGGCTCTGTCCCAGGTGGTGCTCCAAGACAATCAACACCTGCAGGAGCTTCAGCAGCTCAATCTGCAGCGGGTGCTCACTCCAGATCTGATCATGGCCAAAATTGATCAGGCTCTCCTCAAAGAGTTCCTCCTCAGCCCTGTGCTCGGCCCCATCAGCCAGGAGCAGCTCGTAGCGTTTGTGACTGACGTACATGGACGCCGACAGCGAGAGCAGAACAAACTCCTGCACTTTGCACCTTCCCAGCAAACTGCGGATGAACTCCACGTTCTTGGTCTCGGCCGCCTTGGCCACGGTGGCCAGCTGGGCCATCATCCTGATGAGCACCTCCACGCTTTTCACCTGCACATCCCTGTTGCCCAGGACGTCCCTGTGGGTGACCTTCAGGCAGCAGGGGTAGTAGGAGCGCAGGAAGCTCAGGCACAGGTAGGTGAGCAGCTCGATCAGCAGCGAATGGGGACACATGGTGGGCGACTGAGGCTGCAGCTTCCCATAAAAGCTCTGCCCTACGAGAGCTTCCTGGTGGCGAGCCAAGAGGTTGTAGATGAGGTTCAGGTGTGCTGTGGAGCTGGTGTCCATGCTGGTGGTGGCCACGGCCTCGATGAATTCCTTGGGGTTGGTTTTGAGCACCGCCTCCAGCACGGAGAAGGCGTAGAGCACCCGCCGGGAGTCGTAGGGCTGCAAATACAGCAGCATGTGCTTGAACAGCACCTCTGCCATCTCCTGCTTCTCCTTCTGCTGCTTCAGCAGCCTGCACTGGGTGATTTCCTGCAGCTCCAAGTCCACCTCTTCGTCACTGGACAGAGACTCCGAGGCCTGAGTCCTCTCGGAGTCGGCCCTCACGAGGTTGGGCCCCGTGCTGGATTTGGAGCTCTCGGACAGGGAGGCAATGAGGGAATTTCTGTGGGTTGGGGCCTCTCTGCCATTGGCTGTGGCCCCGTTGTCCTCATTGCTCAGCTCCTGCAGCTCCAGGGAAGGGGAGAAGGAGGAGGTGTTGTCACTGTCCTGGCCTGTGCTGGTGTCTGCAGATTCCGTGTGCTCGCTGTTGTCCGGATCAGCCTCTGCATCTTGATAAGATCCATCGTTTTCAGGCTGCTCAGCTTTTGGCTCTGCTTTCTCTGGATCATTTTCCACTTCAGCCCAAATTGCTTCTCTGTCCACAGCAGTGAACTGGCTCAAGGGAAGGTTTTCCTCAGAATAGCTCTCAGAGATGCCAGCCTCTTTCAAAGGAGCCTTTTTCTTGTAAAGCCAATCACGAACATAGTCTGAAAGAAAAAATTTTTTTCACTTCATTTTCTATTTCACACATAAAATCATATAGTCTGGCTTGGAAGGGACTTTTAAGGGTCATTTAGTCAACAGTGCTTTATATTCAATAAACCATTTTTAAAAAGGTTTGTAAAGCTACTCTGCTCTGGACTCATATTAATTGAAATGAGTGGGGCTAAAAAAATGGGCAGGAATTATAAAGGCAAGAATTATTTCTCTTTTAAAGTGGTTAGAGAGCAGTTCTAACCTACTGCAAAGAGAACAGGATCAAAACATGAAACACTTTGAGGCTGAGACTCCCTAGGAGTGACAATTGTTTTTTTTATGCTTCCTGAACATCAAATGTTTCTGGAGATCAGGAGGGAAATGAGAAGGATGGCAACAGAGGGATTGATTGATTGATTAATTAATTAATTAAAGGGCTAATGTTTTCCTTGATTAAATGCTGTGGAACAAGGAAGGAGTAGATCAGCTCTGTGTTTCTATAGCATCCCTGTGGATGCTGTAATTGTGTGACATTTATTTGCCAATTGACACCAAAAAATGACGCTGAAAGCAGAGCCTGGGAACAGGCACGGCACAGGTGACAGCAACTTTCTGTACATAAAACTCCCAGAAACATCTCCTCTGTTTCCTGCTCTGCTCCAGGAAAAAAAACTTGGATATTTGGGCCAAATCTCAGAATTGTTAAAGTTGGAAAAGATCTCCAAGAGCGGAGTCCAACCCTCACCCAGCACTGAGCCACGTCCCCACGGGCCACATCCACACATTCTTCAACACTTCCACAGACAGTGACTCCATCACTGCCCTGGGCAGCCCCTTCCAATGCTTTACAACCCTTTCCATGAAGAAATTGTTCCCAATCTCCAACCTGAGCCTCCCCTGGTGCAATTGGAGGCCATTTCCTCTCCTCCTGTCCCTGTTCCCTGGGAGCAGACCCCGCCCCCCCCTGAGCCCCCTCCTGTCAGGGACTTGTGCAGAGCCACAAGCTCCCCCCTGAGCCTCCTTTGCTCCAGGCTGAGCCCCTTTCCCAGCTCCCTCAGCCCCTCCTGGGGCTCCAGCCCCTTCCCAGCTCCCTTCCCTGCCCTGCACACGCTCCAGCCCCTCCAGGGCTCTCCTGCAGGAGCCAGAACTGGGCACAGCCCTCCAGGGGCCTCTCAGTGCCCAGCACAGAGGGACAATCCCTGCCCTGCTCCTGCTGCACACACAATTCCTCAGCCAGCCCAGGTGCCAGTGGCCTCTTGCCCACCTGGGCACCCCTGGGCTCGTGTCCAGCCCCTGGCACCAGCACCCCCAGGGCCTTTCCCAGCCCCTCTGCCCAGCCTGGAGCTCCACGGGGCTGCTGTGACCCAAGGGAAGGACCTGGCCCTTTGCCTGGCTGACCCTCACACCGTTGGCCCCAGCCTGTAAATGATGCAAGTGTGTCACATCCATTCCACCTCCAGCAGTCCTAAACCTTAAATCTGTGTGGCTGGACATCATCTTCAATTCCAAATATTTTGCTTCCACATCCTAGCTCTGGGATGCCTCTGCCACAAAGGCTCAGCTCTGCTCTTGAATGAAAACAGATCTTTGGACACATATTTCACTTTTCAGAAGTCAGCAAGATGAGGAAGGGGTTTGTTTTTGTGTGCCTAAAACAGCAAAATATTCTTCACACCATCACTCAACTGCTCCTGGACTCCTTCTGGGTGCAGACCTAGTTTTGCTCTGGAAGGGATCCTGAAAACAGTGAACAGTGTGGATCATCTAGGAAAAAAATGAGAAGTGCAGGACAAGATCCCAGAGCAAAGCAGGGAGCAATCCAAACCAGCAGGGAGGTGCAGCCACCAGGATAGGAAAGATGCTCCAATTAGAATGATTTAGTCCTGAACTCTGCCTTAGGCATCACTACAGGGACTGGCTGAGCAGGAATCCATGGATCTGCTGCAGGGGAACAACTTCTCCCTTCAGCAGGAGCTCTGTGAGCACTCCCAGTGCGATGCCAGCTGTACCTGGGGAGCTCCTGTGCTTGATGTAGCTGATGGAGGTGCGCTGTGTGCGGGGCTGCAGCAGGAGCAGCAGGATGGGCTCCAGGATCCGGGCCACGTCGCTGAGGGACAGCGCCCGGATGAGCCAGCCCTGAGCTGCCGCCCCGATGGCCCCGTCCGAGCAGTTCAGGCTGTCCAGCACCACAAACAGGGACCTGAGGGAGAAACCAGCACCAAGGACAGCTGAAATGCCTAAAAAGAACTTAAATCAAGCAATAAAATCCTGGCAGGGAACACCCAGAGTGTATTCAAGGAAGCGCCAGGCAGTGGTTCAGGTCTGCTCCCCACAGCTTTGGCCAAGCACTTTTTCCTGGACTCAGGTCAGGAATTTGCCACATAAATCCTCCCACTCTACAAGAGCAGCAGATTTTAAAGTTCTTTCCCACGTTTATTTGCTTTTATCTCATTTTATCCCATAGGAAGTAAAACTAAAATTTCCTTTTCACAAGGAGCTGGGGCTATTTTCTTTGGAAGGCAAATTTAATTCACTCCAAGACCAAAAAGAGCTGCTCTCCAGAAAAGCTACTCCTCCTTTATGAAGCTCTATTTTTACAGCAACTTCCTTTACTCAAAAAACCACAGCATGCACAGAGTGCCCTGCAAAGATAAACTCCAAGGAAGTGGAAGATCTTCCTTTTGCTCATTTTTTCACTCTCCCTACAGAGAACTCCTCCCCCCACTCAGAAAAGAAAATAAAGCCTGATATAATTCAATATAAAAATGCAAATGGAAGTGGAAATACCTATCAAAGGAGCGATTGTGGGAGGTCACTCTGCTGCCTTGGATCTCTCTGGTCAGGTGCCACATGACAGAGAATCTGAACAGAGCTTCCAGCCTTGTCCCCTTGGCAAGGAAAGGGAGATTTAGGGAGGTTTCCAAGGTGGATGAAAATGGGAACGCATTGGTATTCAGACAGTGGTTATTGGGGGAAAGCTTTAAAAAGGTTTCCAAACTTTTATGTTTCAAAATTGCAAGGTGAGGAAAACAATAGCAAAAATTGGAAGTGGCTGGTTGAAGTTTTGTTGTGCAAAATGTAGTGTTGGTTGTTAAAGAACTGCTCTGTCATTAAATTAGGGAAGGAGAAGGAAAGGAAATTAAATCACAACTGGCTCCCTTAAAATACATCTTATTGTGAAACCAAATACTATAAAATCAAGTTAAAATAAAGTGATTTTACACATATTGGGGCAGTGGGAAATACAGACAAAAGCTGCAAGTTTTCAGACACTACAGGATTTGGGCTTGAACTAAAAACTCCAGCTAATATCTACTGATAGATTTTGTATCCAGGGATTAAATCCAGCACTAATCCCATGCTGAACAAATCCCAGGGAACTGTAAAAGCATGGACAGAGCCTGTCAGACACAGCAACCACGGGAGCCAAGACAAGGAGAAGGGAACAGGAGGAAATTTGGGAAGCACTGGAACAATTCCACAGTGCTGGAGGGGCTTCAGTGCATCCAGGACTCACCTTATCCCGATCCAGAAGGGCCTGGCAGATGATGTCTTCACAGATATTTGCTGATGGAGCCAGGCAGTGCAGTCTGTAGAACAATTCCACACAGGCAATGTGGTGCTCCCGAGTCTCCTTGTTCAGCTGATTCCAGAGCACACAGGCAACTCTCTAGGGAAAAAATAATAATATTTATATCAATGATTAACAATAATTATATTAATAATAAGAGCCATTTCTTTCCTGGCTTCCTGTTAGCAAAAGGCATTTTCAAATTGCCTCAGAATCCCAGGGTTCTATGAATTAGAGGGTCAGTGTAGCTGTTAAAGGAGAAGTTAAAAAGGAGAAGAAAATGGACACCTGGTAGAAATCTGTTTTCTCTGAGATCATCTTCAGAACTGCAGGAGCAATGGGAGGCAGGGTGACCATCTGCAGCTTCCCAAGGAAAGGGTTGTGGCCAGACACTTTGTACCTCTTCATCCTGTCCTCAATCACCAGTGCCAGGGACTGGGAATGGTTGATGACCTCCAGGAGGGTGAAGATGGACACGTTCTGCACGTAGCAGTCATGGACACAGCAGCAGATGGTCATCAGGGACTTCAGCCACAGAGGGAAGCTGGGATCGCCTCCTGCTTGGAAGGGAAGGGACAGGAAGGCTTTGAAACAACCTCAGGGTTGGGGTCATACTCCCCAAAGTCCTTTAATCAAGGTCCCAGGACCAAAATGACTGCCCAGATCCCACTGTTGTGCTGACATCATCAGTATCCCATGGAATCACAGAAGGTTTGTGCTGGAAAGGACCTTCAAGATGGCAAAGACTCCTTCCACTATCCCAGGTTGCTCTAAGCCCCCTCCAACCTGGCCTGGAACACTTGCAAGGATGAGGCAGCCACAACCTCTCCATGTTTTCTCTACTTCTCCCAGCAGGAAGCTCTTGCAGGATCCAAATAATTACAGGATTTCTGCTTTCCCCTTTCTGTGTATTCCCAACCATTATTTCCAGCTGCCATCGTCACAAACAACCTCAGAGGGCTCCTGATCCATGGATGCTCTTCCAGTAGCACTGAGACCCCTCGTTTCAGGATTTATAAATTTCTAACTGAAGTGGCTGACACCAATCCAAGCCATCTCCTGAGGGAACAGTGGAAGTAGTCCATGTCCATGCCGTGTTCACCCATGGAGAAGATGGGAGTATCATCAGACAGCAGGAACATGGAGTGAGGTGAGGAACAGAACCCAATTTTCCAGTTTCCCACCTGTCCATTCCCTATAAAGCTCTTTGTGATTAACCTTCAGGCCAACCACAGCTCCTGCTAAAGCTAAGGAATGAACCAGAATTCCAAGGGCAAACAGACCCCCCAGTTATACAAAATTATTCTTATTTGTTAAATTGAATTCCTTTGAACCCTGAGGGTTTGGGAAAAGAGATGATTTGGCCTCTATTATGTTTTAGAGCTCCAGTTTTACACCTACACCCCTCTTCATCTAAAACATCGTTTGTATGGGGAGGACACAACCCCTGGACAGTCGGGGATGGATGTCCTGAAAATCCTGAACCATACAAGGCTGCACAGGCCAGGAGGTTTTTTTATCCCTTCAGCTCCAAACTTTCTAGTGGAAGTTTTCAAAAAAAAATGTGAATTTAAAAAGCTTGGCAAAATTCAGCTGCCAGACACACCCCAGATGCTGAGGTGAGTGAGTCTTTAATTCACAATTTGCCTTCATCCTTGTCAAAGGGCTTTTTACTGGCTCTGGCCTTGAAAATAGCCCAGCTCTCACTGTTTGTATCCTAAAAATGCTCGGGTTGCTCAGGAAAGGAAGCTTTTCTTACCAGACCCCTGAAACAGAGAGAGGTACAACTGCTCCAGCTCCTCCTCCGACAGGTAAACTGGGAATGTGGTACAATCCAGCAGCAGGTGACAAGCTGCAGAGAAAGCTTCCTTGCAGTCACCTCTGAGGGGTCCCAACACCAGTTCCAAGTCCCACTCTTCCTCCTCCTTTTCCTTTTTGTGACCAGAGCTGTGTTCAGAGAGGAGAGGACTGGAATTCTTGCTCCTGAAGGGCGAGCCCCGGGCTGAGAAGAGCTCTGAGAGCATTTGTTTCACCTGAGGCACCGTGATTTGCTTGGCATCCCAGGGACTCTTTTTCTTGTTGCCACTCTCAGGTAACCTGTAGCCATTCTCCTTTTTGTCCTTCCCACTCAGATTGATTGCTGCAATCCCTTCATTACTCATTTCTTGGAGCTGCACCCCAAAAATATATTTGCTGGAAAACTTGGCAACCAGCTCCTGGATGCAATACAGAGTTTTCTGGATGCTCCCTCCTTTTTTCCAGACATCATCCCTCTCCAGGGTCACTGTGGGCACCCCCAGGTGCTGGGAGAGCTCTGGGGAGGAGGCACTCAGGCCAATGCCACTGTCCTCTGACTTGAGGGGAGGGAAGGGAGCCTCATCCTCCTCCTGCAGCACAGATTTGGTCTCCAGGGTTATATCCACACCTTCCTTTGGCACTGGGCTCTGGAACAGCAATATGGACGTGGTTAATGTGGCACTGCCAACAGAGATTTAAACTGGAGAACAGCAATGAGAGAAAAAAGAAGAACTCCAGTTTGTGATTTCCAGATTTTGTTTACAAAATCACAGGATCACAGTTGTTTGTAAGCAGCTCCACTCATTTCCCTGTAAAACTCAACAAATATCTGTATAAACCTCACACACTGACCCATCAAACAGAAACTCAGCATGGGATGTGTCCCCTTAAAAGCAGTTTCCCCCCAGAGCAGTGTTCCATCTGTTGCATTATTTCTGCTCCAATGCAGGTATTTGTTCTTTGGCAGGCTGGCCTTGTGGGGTTGCTTTATCCCATTTATTCCTCATTCCTTAGCATGGTCCTTTGCACACCAACAATGCCCATTGTGTTCCACTGAAATATTAATTGAAAGCCCTGCAGACCCACCCAGCTGTGAAGCTGGGCTGCATTTGGCAACTCCAGTTTTTAGCTACTGGATTCTGTTTCCAAAACCATTTTGATCCCATCCTTCTCAGGGGCAGAATTATAGCCCCAGCCTGAGACAGGACTGAACTCCTTCAGTGCCACAAATAACTCAAACAGGCCACAACTGAACACCCAGTGAGAATAACAAGGCATCAGAGTGCTCTGGAAGGAGCCAAAGAAGGGGAGTTTCAAAAAAATCCTAATTGCTGCAGTTACAAATTTCATAGAATTATAGGTTTGGGTTGGAAGGGATCTTAAAAATGAGCCAGTTCCACCCCCTGCCATGGGCAGGGACACCTCCCACTGTCCCAGGCTGCTCCAAACCCTATCCAAGATGGCTTTGGACACTTCCAGGGATGAGGCAGCCACAGCTTCTCTGGGAATTCCATCCCAGCCACTCCCCACCCTCCCAGGGAAGAATTCCTTCCCAACATCCCATCTAGCCCTGCTCTCTTTGAGCTTGAGGCCGTTCCCCCTTTTCCTGTCCCTCCATCCCTTGGAAATTGTCTCTCTCCATCTTTCCTGTGGCTCCCTTCAGGTGCAGTTCTCATCTAGGCTGAAGGAGAATTAGCATTTTAAATTATGTCCCAAAGTTATTTAAACCAGCAGTTTTAAAGGGCTTTAACCATCTCTGAGGGGTTGAAAATCACTTACCCCATTCCCACTCCCTGTCTCAATGTCCAGGTAGGAAGGGGGCATTTGCACCTTGCTGAGCACCTTAAAACAGGTCTTTAAGGCATGGGTGAGTTCTGGCAATTCCAACACTTCCATGTTTTCCAGGAGAGACTGCACCATGTAACTGAGCATCTGGGGGAGGTACTGGGTCTGCACCTCGGAGTAGAGCTCCTGAAATAAATCAGGAATGTTTGAAGGAGTTATCACCTCTCTTCCATCACTGATCAATGATTGATAAACCAGGCTGCCTTACCAAAGGAATCACATCCAGCAGGAACACCAGCAGGGTGCAGAGCTCTGAAATGGTAGGAGGAGTGCTCACACTTCCCAGAGGATATCTCATCTCTGTGGACTTGTTTCTGGAGTGGAAGACACATTCTTATGTAAGGCTTTTTTTTTCATGGCAAAATTCTGGTTAAAACCAAAAAGCTTCATTAAAATCAGCACAAAATACTGAAGAGCTTTGAGGCAAAGGGCTTCTGACACAGCAGGAGAAAATATTCTGTCAAAACAACCTAAACTCTGTGTGGGATGATGAGGAGCTGCCAATTTTCAGATTAAATCTCACTATTTGAAGCAGAATCTTCTTTCTTAGAGTTAGCTCTCAAGTCACTCTGTCCCCAGCCTGCAGGGCTGGGGTTGTGCTGACCCAACAGGAGGGCCCAGATGTGCATTTCCCTCACTGGGATCCACCCACGCTCTGCAGGGCTCTGGGGGGCACCCAGAGATAACCTGGAGAGGGAATTTGTTCCAAAGGGCTTCCACCACAGCAGGAGAAAATATTCTGTCAAAACAACCTAAACTCTGTGTGGGATGATGAGGAGCTGCTAATTTTTGGATTGAATCTCACTACTTGAAGCAGAATCTTCTTTCTTAAGAGTTAGAAAATGATAAAAAGAGAGCTATCATAGAATCAGAGTTGGAAGGAGCCTCAAAGACCATTTAGCATCTTTATTTTTCTTCTATAAAGACCTCTCTCCACCTCCTCTCCCAGCCCTTTTTCCTTTTTCTGTTGATTTGAAAGGAATTTCTCTTGTTCCCAGGTTGAAATTTCCATCTAGTTGTTTACCTGGTTGCATTCCTGAATTATTTGTGGACACAACTTACTGATCTGGCTGGTTCTACCATGTGGGATGTCCCTTAAAAGCTTCAGTAAATATTATTATCCTTAACAGACAGCTCTGAAGTGGCATTTTTGAGAGCACAACATAAACACCTGAAACAATCTTCAAAGCATTTGGTCAGGTAATCCCAGAGGAAATCAGTGCTTAAGGATGTGATCAACAAATTCACTGTTTTGACAATTTCTGAAGCATTTTTGTTCTCTTTGATTGCACTGGAAGGGAAAGAAAAGGAAAAGAAAACCAGATGTCAGTGAGGATTCACATCCCATGAGCTCATGCACTCAAAAATCTCTTTTTCCCCTAAAAAACATTGATTATTTTAAATCAAAGACTACATCATTCTGGAATAGCTGGAGCCTCTCTCAGATGCTGGAAATCACAAGGCTGAGCTCTGTCAGCAGCCTGATGTCCCTGTGATTACTCAACACCCATCACATGCAGGGAACTTCATTTTTTCTCTGCTAATCCAAGAGAAATCCATTGTGTGGAGGGAAAAGGGGAAGTCACAGAAAAAAACTGATCCTCTCTGCAGAAAGTCACTGTGTTACAAACCAAACCTTCCTTAAATTGCTTGATTTTAACAATTTAACTTAAAAAAAATGGTCCCATTTCAGCTCAGAGTTGAAAACTTGTCTCTACCTTGCCAGGATGTTGCCACTTTGATTGTAGCTGAGTTTGAGATCAGAACCCAGGGTGTCTTTGCAGTAGGAATAAAAAGCTCTAAGAACTTCCAGGAACAGATCCCCCACAACCTGTGGCCCTGCAAGGGAAGGGAAAAAAGAATCCAGG
Organism: Lanius ludovicianus; assembly: GCA_013397235.1. Classification (NCBI taxonomy): domain Eukaryota; kingdom Metazoa; phylum Chordata; class Aves; order Passeriformes; family Laniidae; genus Lanius; species Lanius ludovicianus. Next base: position 194,966 of record VYXG01010838.1, on the reverse strand, counting down.
AGTTGTCTACAGAGAGGGAGAAGAAATAATAATTTCAATGCCTGTAACTTAAAATTATTAATTAAATATTAATTAAAATATAACTATTTAAAAATAATTATAATTAAATAATTAAAATAATTAAACAGAATAATTTAAAATTAAAATAATTTTTTTTAGAAGTCATGTATAAAGCATTGCAATGAGTGCTTTTAAAAATGAAAGGAACAAGTTTAAGTGACTAAGAACAGCAGAAAAGGTCAAAGATCCTTGTGATGTTTAATTTGATGCCTTTAAATAATAGTTGCACTGTTAAATCCATTTCCAAAGGGAGTAAAAGTCTTAATGGCTTAAGGCTCAAGGAGTTAAACTTTGTGTGCTGACTGGAACAGAAAGATTAAACTGGATAATGGAGTTTAGCTAAATATCCCTGATTTAAAAGGGATTTATTGTCCCTTTATTTGTACTTTAGATCAATGCTGATTGTCAGGCAGCCAAGCAGCACAGCCAGTAAAGCAACGTCTCTCATTTACTTTCTAAATTAGATGAATCAATACATTTCTAATGGAAACAACCTCTTTGGCAACATCACTCCCCACCCAAAATATTTTTAAATCCTAATACATTTGTCAAGTCACTTTGGTTTAATTCTTTAGTGCAGAAAGGTGAGTTTGCCCTTGAAAATAAGGATGGGCAGAGCCCCATCCTTCTGGTGCTGCACGGGCACAACAGGACAGACCTGGCACAGGGAAGAGCATTCCAGCAGATAAACTCCATGAACAATTTAGGCTGAATGTGGAGATAAGGTGGAAGTGCTTTTTGTTAAGGGCCCTCTCAATTCAGGGCACAGGATCANTTTGCTCCAGGCTGAGCCCCTTTCCCAGCTCCCTCAGCCCCTCCTGGGGCTCCAGCCCCTTCCCAGCTCCCTTCCCTGCCCTGCACACGCTCCAGCCCCTCCAGGGCTCTCCTGCAGGAGCCAGAACTGGGCACAGCCCTCCAGGGGCCTCTCAGTGCCCAGCACAGAGGGACAATCCCTGCCCTGCTCCTGCTGCACACACAATTCCTCAGCCAGCCCAGGTGCCAGGGGCCTCTTGCCCACCTGGGCACCCCTGGGCTCGTGTCCAGCCCCTGGCACCAGCACCCCCAGGGCCTTTTTTGCTTGAGCAGCTCTCAAGACACTCTGTTCCCAGCCTGGGGTTGTGCTGACCCAACAGGAGGGCCCAGATGTGCATTTCCCTCACTGGGATCCACCCACGCTCTGCAGGGCTCTGGGGGGCACCCAGAGATAACCTGGAGAGGGAATTTGTTCCAGAGCAGGGCCAAGGCAAGGAACAGCCTCCTGCACATTCCCCAAAAACAGAGTCAGGATTAGGAAGGATTGTGCAGGGTTTTGTAAAGTCCTACTCAGAGCTGGGACAAACATTTTACCTATTTCAGGTTTGTCCAGGAGGCTGATAAGGATCCGGAAGGGTTTCAGATAAGCCTGGTGCTGTTCCTCAGGGTCAGACTCTGGGAATTTCTGATGCAGAATCACGATCAAACTCTAGGAAAAGGAAAACATCCCAACGTTGTACATCAGAGACAGAGTGTCTTATCAAGTGCTGAAGTGTTTCCAAATTTGATTTTGTTTAGGACTGACTACAAATGAACTCCAATTTTCCATCCAGGGTAAACAAATCAATGCAATCTTCCCATCATCTCCACTCAGGGCTGATCTTACCCAGAGAAACATTTTTAAATAATTCAGATAGTTCAACCAAGATGCTTCCCTTTGGTTTCCTTAGATTCCATAAGCACATCCAATATTGGGATAAATACAGCCCTGAGGCTTTGAGATGGATGGAAATGTAACCACACGGACAGAGAGGGAAGGACAAAGCAGTAACTGGGAATAATTCTGGACACAGTTTGTGCTAAAATGTAAAGGATCGTGAATTTATGTGGAATATAGCTGTATAAAATGGACACCAACCTCAACCAAAAGATCTTTAGAGTATTTTGCAAAGAAATAAACAGCCTGGTCTTCAGAAGTGGTGGAGTCTGGAGCAAAAGTGCCACCTTTAATATCAGAGCCTGCAAGAAAGCAGAGGCAGGAGGAGCTTAGGGAGCAGCAGAGAGCACTGAACACAGGGGTTTATACTGAAATCACACTGCATTTTTAACCTTTGGCATTTCAACAAAAGGATGAGTTTGAGGGCATCCAGATGTTCAGCACAGCACATAAATCAAAATCAAGGCCAGATAAGTGTGGGAATTACTATTTCTTCCCAAAAAAGTGCCCCACTCCTTCCATCCACTGAAGCACTTCCCAATGAACTGTGGGTGGACCCAGAATTCATCAGATACCCTGGGATTTAGAGGGAAATAAATTGACCACCAGAAGCCCTCTTTGCCAAATGTTTCATTGTATCAAGGCACTTAATACATGGCAAATAAACACCTTTTTATTTAAACACCACTCATTAACAGATGAAAAAACATGTTATAATTTTAAATACTGATTCTTTTTTGCCCTCAAGTATCCAGAATATTGAAAAATCCCTGAATTTTGTACAGTACCTAGCAGCCATGCATACAATCTCCTGTTGAGGGACATGTCTCTCCTCAGCAGTGTCTGGGTGGCTGCTGACAGGATATAAACCAGATCAGCCCTTCGGAGCAGGATGGTGCTTTCCTTGCAGTCCTAGGGGGAAAAATAATTTCATTTCAGCTGTTTGTGAGCACTGAAAGAAGTCAAATCGGTGATGGAGTGGGGTTTTTACCTGGGAATAGCAATGTTTTGGGAAAAAGGTAACAAACCATCAACAGGAAAATGGTTTGTGTGCTAAAAATCTCAAGAAATGTGTCTCAAAGGATCTCACACAATTGTGATCATGGAATCACAGGGTGGTTGGAGTTGGGACATTAAAGCCCATCCCATCGCACCCCTGCCCTGGCAGGGACCCCTCCCACTGCCCCAGGCTGCTCCCAGCCCCAATGTCCAGCCTGGCCTTGGGCACTGCCAGGGATCCAGGGGCAGCCACAGCTGCTCTGGGCACCCTGTGCCAGGGCCTGCCCACCCTCCCAGGGAACAATTCCTGCCCAAGATCCCAGCCAGCCCTGCCCTCTGGCACTGGGAAGCCATTCCCTGCCTCCTGGCCCTGCAGCCCTTGGAAATTGTCTCTCTCCAGGTTTCCTGGAGCTCCTTCAGGCCCTGCAAGGCCACCCTGAGCTCAGCCCAAAGCTTCTCTTCTCCTTAAGACCTAAAATCCTTCCTCCATCCAAAACACTGCCTGTCCTACAGGTAAGTGAGGAAACAACAGGAACAACTTCTGTTTTAAGTAATATTTCCTACCCCGGTCTTTACCAGAAATAACTCAATGTGGACAATTCCAAATTCTAAAATCCTACTTGAATAAATTCCATATTTTTCCCACATGAGCTTCTCAGGCCTGAATACTTCAAGCACATCCCAAATATCCCCCAAAAGCCCCTGTGAAATCACATCTTCAGCCTTGGAAGCTGTAAAGACTTTGAGAATCAGCAGAGTATCCCTCCACTCCTAGAATTGATGAGGCACAAGAAACCACAAAATTCATTGATTGTGAAGGCTCAAAATCCAAAATGTGGCAATGACAGAGGTGGGGAGCTGGGCTGCTTGCACAGGACACACTTTCCATGGGACAATCCCAAAATAATCCACTTACCAGAGCTGTGTAAAATGGGAAAAAGAAGAGGATTGCTTCCAGAGTGTTCCTCTGCACAAGGACATTGGAATCCAGCACTGACACACACAGAGACTTTATCTGTAAAAGGAAAACACAACATTGAAATGACAACCAAATAATCACAGGAAGGAAAGGAAGAAAATCTGGCTACCTATGAACAATATTTTGTTTAAATAAGAGGAAAATTACAATTTAACTCCTGCACCCAAAATGAGTTAAAACAAACTTTTGTGGCTATTAAAAGAATTGGTAATATTGGGTTTATAACAAAACAGAATGTCCCAGAGTTACAAGATGTAAAACCTCCCAAAATGCAGATATTAAAGTACTCTAATTAACATTACATTTATTCCATTACTTGACATGAATTACTCCCTACAGAAGAATTCCATTTTACTCCAAAAATAAAAACCCACCAAACTCCAGAACATCAAACACTTTGGAAACTGCACATTAAACATTGTAACCAGAAAAGCTGCTCTTCAAGTTAAATGTATTAAGCAATTTTATATCCTGCACCTTTCAGCCTCTCTTCTCCAAATATTTTTAACTACATCCTAATTTAATCCAGAGAAAACCCAATCTGCTGGGATTGTGGAGTGGAAAATGAACTTACAGTGAGTTTATAATCAGTGCCAAGCATGAATTTCTGCTGTTTGCCAGAGAGTTCTCTGTTGATGTGGCTGACAACGAAGAGGGAAGCAGGGAGCCTGATGGAGGGGCTGCCCAGGACACTGCCCCACAGGGCCCCATAAAACACCTCCTGGCCCATCAGCAGGGACAGCTTCACCAGCAGAGCATCTGTTCTGTACACACACACCCCCCACAGGAGAGAAAACCCCTCTGTTAGCTGATTCTGTACCACAGGAATGTAATTCTATGGAGTTGAGATGATTTATTTGAATCTCAGGATGGTTTGGGTTGGAAGGGACCTTAAAACCCACCTTGTTCTACCCCCTGCCATGGGCAGGGAAGCTTCCCCCAGGCCAGGTGATGATGGATCAATTTCATTGTACAAAAACAATCAAACCCACTCAATTCTTTGTCACTAAAACAAAATTTCTGTTCATACACTGGAAACTTCTTTAGGCAGTATCTGCAAATATTTAGCTCTGACCAAACAACTGCAAAATGTTTATGGGCAGAGGTGTGAAATACTAAATTGGAAGGAATTTCAGCAGATGCTGAAGTCTGAAAGCAAATTTTATCAGCCTGGGAGCTGGAAGTTATCCTAAAAAATTCTATTTTCAAAACAACAGGGTTAATTTTTAAGACACTAGATGAAGAAAAACAAGAGATGTGAAATCCCCTGGATCCCTGGAAGTGTCCAAGGCCAAGCTGGATGGGATAGGAGCAACCTGGGATAGTGGAAGGTGTCCCTGGCCTTGGAAGGGCTTGGAATAGGATAATCTGGATGAGCTTTAAGGTCCCTTCCAACCCAAACCATTCCATGATTCCATGAGATAAAACAACACCTTGCACACAGGACACCCTGAAATGAATTCCAGGCCATCCCACTGGAAGTCCTGTGACTGGAGACACATTCCCTGCTATGGAATACTTTTGTATTTTACCATAAAGGAGGAATTAAAACCTCATGTGAGGAATGCAAGATGGAGAAAAGAGGAAAAAGCCCAGCTCAGAAGAGGAAACATCCTCCCAGTGTGATGTTCTTTCCCATTTCTTTATAAAATATTCCCCCAAACCAGTTTTCCTTTTCCATTTTCTGTGTGTGAGTGCACAAACTCAGGAATATTCAGAGCAGGAAATGTCTAGGATGAAGCACAACCTCAGCACTTTGTTCACTTTCAGGAACAGCAGGAGATGGATTAATTTTAGTCCCCAGTATTGGAGGTTCTGAAAACACTCAGTGGAGAGCCTCTCATGAAAAAGAACTGAAAATTAACCTAACACACCTTCTGTCAAGATATTCTTGCACCAGAACCATTGCAATGAGTAAACAAAAGAAAAATTTCCTCATGGATATTTATATTTCACAAAAAAAGCCACATTTAATGAATTCTAGCATAAATACTTCACAAGATTTATGAACTATATGGTCAGTACTGTGTGATCCTGTTTGCTCAAGGCAAAGAGGAAAATGATGCCATCAAAAATGGGGGAAAAAGGTATAAAATCAGAGGTCAGATCTTGGAAGTTCATCTGCAGTTCCCATTAACTCCCTGCTCCATATTTTTGTCAAGTTATATAGAAATATTGGAATGAATTCAGCTGCTCTCTCATGTTAAAGTATTCAAATAGAATTTATCTCCAGAGCAGTGGTTTGGGGAGTCAGGTGAATTATTCAGGAGTTCAGAGGAGCTTTAAGAAATAGTTTTTATTCTTTTCTCTCAGCACATCTATTTTTAACCCTCCTTTTCCTCTTCTCCTCCTGGAATGACAATAGAGGGGAAAGGGTTTTTCTACTTCAACATCTTTCCAGGTCCCACAGTTCATCTCCCTTTAGAAGCCCTTTCATCTGTAGATATCTGACAGAAATTTCAAAAAAACCAAAATACTGGATATTGCTTCAATTAATATGGAATAATTAATCTTACCTGTCATAAATTTCTGATCCTTCTTCTAAGCCAGGCAGCAGCCCAATTACAAAGGCCTGGAGGCCAGGCAGGAGGGACTTTTGGAGAGGGAGAAAATATTTCTCATACAACCCAAGGAGAACAGGTCTCACTGACATTGCTGCATTTGCCAGCAGAGGGAACAAACCAGAGCTTTGAATCCAAAAGAAAGATAAAAAAAAAATGAGTTGATTAAAATAGATTGAGATGGTTATGCCTTAGAAAAAATATTTAAATTACTTGTACAAGAATAAATCCTTAGCCAGCCATTTTATGCCTTAGAAAAAAATTTAAATTACCTGTACAAGAATAAATCCTTGGCCAGCCATTTTGTGCCAATGATTTTGAAGATTATTTCATAGGTTTCTAAAGCCTTTAAGTGCACCCCACTGGGCAGGGCTGGGTGCAAGCACTGGGATAATCTTTTACTGATGATCAGTTTTCTGGGCAGCAGAGAATACTTCAGGTTACTCTGCAGAGCCTGGGGGAGAAAGGAGAGAAGAAACAGTTAGAATGGGAAATATAAAATATATAATGACTGAATGTTAGAGGTTGAGAGGAATGTTGATAAGAGTTTTCACTCCTAACTGCATTTTGTTACACTGGAACAGCACAATTCTGCATTTGATTTTTTATATAGAATCAGCCATGGAAAATTTAGAAAATCCTGGTTTGGATCTGCTTAGAGAAGGGAAAAGGAAGTCAAAGAACAGGACTGGGACAGGGTATCCTTATCCTATCTCCAGGGGAAGTAGGGAAGTGACAAGAAGAGAATCTCAGCCTTTAAGGAATAAAGAAAGAATTAAGGATTTATCTTTCCTCATAAGTTCTCATGTCCTGAATGGAATCATGGAGTGGTTTAGGTTGGAAAGGACATTCAGGATCATCTTGTTCCAACACCTTCCACTATCCCAGGTTGCTCTAAGTCCTGTCCCACCTGGCCTTGGACACTTCCAGGGATGAGGAATCCACAACCTCCCTGGGGGGTTCCAGGGCCTCCCCTCCCTCACAGGGAAGAATTTTTCCCTAGTATCTGAAACAAAAACAACAAACCTTCCAACCAAAGCAGACGTGATTAAATGGGACAAACCCCTCTGATCTGGAATTCTGTGTGGCTACATTCCCTAAGTTGAATAATTCACTGCATTGATGTCCAAGTAAATGATCTTTAGGACAGGAAATCCTTAAATAAGTTTTGTTGCTGGGCCAGGTTTTGGGAAAAATTGTGCCTCCCTTCTTGGGCCACCAGAGCATTTCAGCAGGGAAATAAATAAGTTTTCTCTTCAAGTCAGAGACAACTAAAAAGAAAAGTTGCAAGTCAAGGGCACTTCAGGCTTTGACCAGTCTGCAAACACAAGCAGATGTTCCAGAGCACGTGGGCAGCTGGGAGGTTTTCAGGATCAGGCAAATTCTTGTCTCTCCCTAAAGTTAAATCATGGCCTTATCCTATGTAATCATTTTTAACTTGAGGTTCTTCTATTCTGCTTGGAAAAACAGCAGAAAGTGGAATAGCCCTTCCTGGAACAAACCCAAACCAGGTCACTTAACCCTGAACGCTCCTCAGCAGAAGGGGAGGAGATAAAATCCATCACCTTTTAATAAGAGCAGCTGGCAGTAAATTTATTTGAGAAGGGAAAAGGCTGAGAGTTTATAACAACAGCAAACAGAAATGTCACCCCATGCCAGCAGACACACAGATGTCACTGAGAGCCACTTTGTTTCCTTCCTTCCCTCCCCAGGATGGGCAGAGCTGCATTTTAATGGATAATAAAAAACAGGGTCCAAGAATAGAGTAATATTGCACATATTTAACTAAACCAGGTTATATTTGTGGAGTTGCCCTTTTTATACCTTTTATATTTGAGACATTTCTCCAGGTGTTACACGAAGAATATTATTTCCACATTAAAATCCTTAATACTTGTAAGAACTTCAAAGATTTCTGGAAAGCTGGACTTTGAAACTTTCTATTTATATAGCTTGGCACGTGTTTGCCCACACCCTCTCTGTGTATTTATAGATATAAAAGGAGTTAATTAAAAAACAATAGGCCAGTGGTAAATATTTTCCCTCTCAGTGTTCAGACTGAGCAAGTACCATCTTAATATTCCAACAGTTTGAATTGAAATATCAGCCAGGCAGAAAATGGAAACATTCACTGTTTAACACAGAGAATCAGATCCACTACAGAAATAAAGGCATCTCAGCAAATGCTGAGTCTGGTTTGGCTCCAACTCCCCCAAGGATTTGAAGGAAATAAGGACTCCCTCCCCCAGACATCAGGGATAGACAAGCAGAATATTTAGAATCACTGAATGGTTTGGAAGGGACATTAAAGATCAGCCAGGGATGGGCAGGGACACCTCCCACTGCCCCAGGCTGCTCCCAGCCCCAATGTCCAGCCTGGCCTTGGGCACTGCCAGGGATCCAGGGGCAGCCACAGCTGCTCTGGGCACCCTGTGCCAGGGCCTGCCCACCCTGCCAGGGAACAATTCCTGCCCAAGATGCCATCTTGCTAAAAATTCCCAGTTATCCTTGATCTCCCAGCAGACTGAGGGATTTGAAACCACACTCCAATTTTTGGAAGGCTGTGGTTGCCCCAAGAGCCCTCCCAGTAGCCCTTGGCTGCTGCTTTGCTGAAAGGTTCAGGTTCTTCCCCAGAATTGCAGAGATCCAAGGATTTCAAAAGGCTTGCAAGGCAGGAATTAGCAGAGGGATCTCAAAGTGTTCACTGAAATAAGAGTGACATGATCATAGACAGGCTTCTAAATGCTAAATAATCTCCTTGAGCTGACAGGCAAAGTTGAGAAGATGGATTTTTAAATATCCTGAGCTTCCACAAGTGAAAAAAAGAACACAGAAGCAGGATCCAGGAATGCTGAAATGACAGCTTTGGCTGTGAAAGGTGAATAAACTCGAGATCCCATCCCACACCATTGTTTGCAACACTAACACATGAGGATGCTCAGAATTTCTGTGAAGTTGGGCTATAAAAAGTACAGAATTGTCTATAAAGGGAAAACTTGCTATTTTTTGTACGTGTGCCTTAAAATTAAACCACACGCAGAGAGCAATATTTGCATTTCCTCAGTTCCTGGTTTAATTCCTTCTGCACTAGAAACCTGTTTAAAAAAATGATAAAAACCCTGTGCAAATCAAGCAAATAATTTTATTTCCATTACTAGAATTCCAGGAAAAGGCAGCATCAATTTCTAAGATTACCTTCAATTAGGAGATACCATAATTCTTGTTTAAACAACAGTGGTTGTGAGGAGAGGGGGAGAAGGAGAACCTGTGATTCCATTTTCCACTGATTCATTTTCCAAGTAAAAAAGAAAAATTGAAGAGTTCCAGCTTCCATAAAAATACCATGAATAGAATTAATTTTAAAGGTGGTTGGAGCTGGAGTTCTATCAAAAAAGGGGGAAAAGAGGTGTATAAAATATCCCTGATCCTGCACATTGCATTTGTCCATTGGGTTTGGGGGAAAAAATAAAGGAACTTCTCAAAAATAGAAATAAAGTTTGTCTTCAGCAGAAGTCTGAAGCTGAGCCAGCAGCTGGGTTTAAAGCCCTGGATGTGAGTTTTCATATGAAGCAAAGTGGTTAATTAATGGCTGCACTCATTAAATCCCTGCTTGAGAAGAATCCTCCTCTTCTCTCCCTCAAGAACAGACAGATTGTGACACTCAGTGTTGCTGTTCCAACAATGAATGTGCAGCTGCAATGACTTTTGGAGCTTCTTCTGCCTTTCCTTCCAAACAGAACAAGGATTTGGGTGAGATCAGGTTCACCTCAAAGTTTCTAAGGCAAGAAAAGTCTTCAGAACTAAAAAGTCACAGATTTATTTTCTGTTGGAAGCAAGATTTTTTAAAAATTTACTTTAAAATTGCAAAGTAAAGATTAGAACTTGGATTTACAGAGATGTGTTATGTCCAAGGATAAAAAACAGTTTGAAAGTGCTGTTTTCAGAGCAAAGACTACTAAAATTCCAGATTGGATTGGGTTGGAGGAACCTTAAATATCATTTTGTTCCAACCCCTGCCATGAGCAGGGACACCTCCCAGTCCCAATGTCCACCCTTGGGCACTGCCAGGGATCCAGGGGCAGCCACAGCTCCTCTGGGCACCCTGTGCCAGGGCCTGCCCACCACATATTTCAGAGTTTTTAAAATCCCCCCTTTCCTAATTTCTTTATGAAACCAGGAGGTAGAATCCAATATTTTCTACTCCTTAGTTCTTCATTTTGCAAATTCTGCCACTTATCTACTACTTACCTACACCTAGAGTTGAAATTTATGGAAAATTTCTGATTATAATCTGGATTAAAAACCCTAATGCAAACTGTGCATTTGGATTTTCCTAAATTCATCATATTTTTAGCCTCTTAATTGCCTGAAGTTCCCACTACATGAACTTTTTATTTGTTTGCTATGTGTTTACACTCTGAATACAGTGGCAAGCATTGTGGCTATAAAAACAATGTTAAAAGCACCTGTTTCATTGTCAAACCCACCTACACTGAACCTCCACCTATTTCTAAGTTTAAAAGGCCACATTTCTCCAGCCCAGCAGCTCTTTTATCAAAGTATGAAAGTGATTTCTCACTGAAAATGAAGCTGAAAGCTTCCTTAAAACACCCCTATTTACTGCCTGTTTCATCCACCTGTTTGCTCACTTATATTCTTATTATAAATATCACTTGCCACTGTTTCTCATTTCCCATAATGATATATTACACAAACATTATTCAAAATTACCTTCCCAGGTCTTTCCCTTATCAACTTGGGGTGTAAAATAAATGAGTGAATTCTGCCCATTCCCTCATGCTCACACCTGGTGCCTGCAGTTCTTTAAAGGGGAGATTCATCTCACCTGCCCCCAGAAACCCAACAATCAGCCAAACCCAGGGGTAAAACTGCAGTAACTCACCTCAGGCTCCCCATAAAACCCATAAGGAACACACACAATTTTAGGACAACGTTCATCTGACCTACTTTAAGCAAGAGATGAGTCACAAAACAAAAAAAAATAAAACCTTTTATTCCTCTGCCTGTCTAAAAGCAATTCAAGGTGAAGCTGTCTGTGCTGAAGTTGTGTCAAGTCAGATAAAGCTCATGGCCATTAAATGATGAAATAAAATATCTCCAGATCTGCCAGCTGACCCTTCTGGCTGAGCATTCAAATGTTGCTTCCCTCGTTCTACAAGTCCCCATGAAATATTATTTAGAGATGTGGAAGCAACAGAGAAGCTGAAAAACAACCTCCAGTTTATTCTGAGTAGAATCATAACAGTTGGAAGAGATTTTAAGATCATCAAATAACAACAGAGGAGTAGCAGAGTTCTTTCTCTTCACCAACCTCCATTTTTCAACCTCATTTTTAAGGAATAAGAGGCTGTCTTGCTTTCTCCAGACTTTGGATTACCTGGAGGGTGATGCCACTGAGCTTTGTGTGGAAATAAGAGAGTCTTTGTGTGTCTCAATAGTGCCTGCAGGAGAAAAAGCCTCAGAAAATATTACACCTATAGAGGCAAGAACAGATTTCACACTGCTCTGGGAAAGAACTTCTGAACTTCTTGATTTCTTGTGTTTTGTCCTTCCCTTTCTCAGCAGTGTCATGTGTGATTAATGTCAGTTATCCCTGCACACAAGTGACCCCCAGGATCTTTAATATAACCACGTGCAGTGAGTAAAAACAATTTTCTGGCATCCTGCTGATCTCCTCCCTCCTGCTCACCCACCTCCCCCACTGACTACAGGAAAAATGAGGTTTTTCTGTTTTTCAGAAACTCCTCCCCCAACCCTGATAAAACTCAACAATATTTCTGTTTGAGGCTGTAGGAGACCAAGTAATCCCAGGAGTTCAGGGCACAGTTACTGACATTTCCCAGTCTTCCTTTTGGCAACACCTTCCCCTGCCACTCCATCCTGATTGTCTGATAACACACAGGGATGAACACTGGGGCTCCACCAATTCTTAAGCTCCTAAAAAGATTAAATCCATAAAATCCCACAGCAGATGGACAGCTGGATCAGCTGAAAGCTTTTCTCTTGGTTTCTCCTCTGCTGCCACATCTTTTGGCAATTCTGCACCTGAATAAGAGCCTCAGGTAGGTGCTCATCAGTTCAGTGCATTCATCGAGATAAAAGATCAAAGCCACCTCTCACTCTGATTGTTTCCTATTTTCTCTTTTGAGAAAAGCATTTTGAAGGCCTCTGGCTCTTGACTCAACAGCAAACAGGATGAAACAATGAAGGCAAAAATGTGGAGCTCCTGTTCCAAACCAGTATTTCTGTCTGTCTCTCTCCATGGTCATACAAAAGACACCACCAAATGTCCCCAAATCTAAGGGGAGGGCACAGTCACGTAAATGTGACCTTTAAATACAAGCTTTGACTCAGAAAATATTCTAAAACTTGTCACCTCCTGTTTTCTAGAAAAGCTTTTTAGCTGCTCTAGAGTGAGTAGCAGCATTTTGATGCAAAAATTAACTTAGCAGCATAAAGACAGCAAATACCATTTGCAGAAAAGCTCTGCTGCTTTCACCAGAATTTCTCACATTTATGTAAAAAAATACTGACTTAGCTCCTTCCATTATCTTTTCTTGAGTGAATTTTCAATTTTTCCAAGTGCTGGAAGCAACAGAAAAGTTCAATAACAATACAAATCTCACAAACAAGTAACAAAATATTCCTCTCACACTGTACCTTATTGAGTTTGCCAAGGGAAGAGATCAGATCTGCCCATTCACTGGATGATTCAAAGTTCCTCAAAGCTTTCTCAATGGCTGAAGAATAATTCCTGTATCTGTAATCCCCAAGTAAATCTTGCTCTTCTGGATCCATCTTGGGTTCTCATAGCAAGGTGGAACCTCCTGGTAAATTAAAACAGGCAAAGAGTTACAAAAATCACCCAAATTTCAGTTCTGGCCCACGTGAGGCAACAATAAATATGCAGAAGCACTGAAAGAGCACAATAAACAGGGCACCAGATCAAACTTTCAACACAAAGTTAAAAATAATTCCCTGGGCATGACTGTAACTCCCCACTGCTCTTCCAAAAGCTTTGCAGTCACTTTTTCCTGTTTCTGGAACGTGTTGTTCCCTCTTGTGCACGTGGATGTCACACAATAACAAAGGCAAGGAGTCTGAAGTCTCACTCTGAGCACTGCCAAGGAGCCAGGGAGCTGGAAATGGCTCTCACAGCTCCTCACCTGTGCCCTGCAAGGCTGCCTGCAGCATGGAATGGGAAATATTCCCTCTCAAAATACTGCCTTCCAGAGGAATGCTGCTAAAGGGCTCTCAGCCCACAGCAGAAGGAGCTCTCAGAGCTCTGATCTCAACTTGGCAGCAGCAGATGCTCAAGTACAAGTCCAAGGTGTTGTGCCAAAATGCCAAGACATGCATTACAATCTCCCTGAATTCCAGCAAAAAGGATCTGTATAATTTTATATTTAAAATAAGCTGTTCAGACCTGATTTTCCTGTGTTTTGCAAAGCATTTAGGTTGAAAATCCAACATACACCTGCTTTAGAACAATGGGAAACAAGCATGGGTGGATTTTCCCTGCTTAAAAATCCTTCCTTGTGTCCTTTGCTACCTCTGACACCACTTCTGTCAGAAAACATAAAAATATTTATCTAGGATATTTTAAATATGCTTAGATTTAGGTTTAGGTCAATCCCTGCTGCATCACTGATACAGAAAAGAAATCATAGCTCTGTTACAAAATATTTTACATTTCTGAAAGACATCTGAATTCAGTCTCCTGCTGTTAGGACACAAATATAAACCCAAGCCATCCTCCATATCCTTTACAACATTAAACATTTTGTAATAAACAACTGTAACTCCATCAATAGAAGGGTTTTGGGAGGAAACTCTCAAAACTAGAAAAATGCTGGGTGAATCCAAAAAAGAGAAAGGTTTTTAAGCGCAGGTTTAAGCCACCTTTGCAGTCCCCTGAGCAAGATTCAGGTATTGCCAATAAAACCAATCTGTGCCAGCCAACCTGGATGCACCTCCATGGAAAAATAAAATTATCACTCAATGTCATCAAGGCCAGATTGGGTTGGTTGGGTTGGTTTGTTTGGCTACAGAGAGGATTTAATTTTGTTTTTATCAGGATGTTTGCAGTGTTTGTCACAGCAGAGACAGTGCAATCAGAGAATAACATTTATCCGAGATCCAGCTCTTCTTGTTCCAACAAGGATTTTAAAAAAAAGAAGTCAATCCTCCCATGAAACCCAACAAAGTGGAAAAGCTGCAAGATACTGTCAGCAAAACCTAAGAGTAATCTGATACAAACACTGGGCAAGAAATGGAACCTTATTTCCCTCATCTCATCGAAGGATCTTAATCATGGGATTGTTTCATACTCCTGAGAACAAAGCAGGAGCTGGGAAGTTATTCCAGCAGCTCCCTGCCAAGCCAGGGCTGCTGCCACTTCCATGAAGAGATTTGCCTGGATCACTTAGAATCAGGGAGCTGGTTTGCTGACAGGACACATCAGGTCTTGGGACATTCAATTTGGATTTTTGCAGTGAAAAGACAGGTAAATAGTTGATTTCCACACAGAAAAGCAGGGGTGGAAGTAATGATTTAGTGTGGATTGATGTTTCATCCCCTCAGCTGCCACATGTGAGCAAGGTTTGATAAAATCCAATAATCTAAATAAGGCCAATAGATCAGGTTTGTGCTTGGACACAAAGGCAGGAAAATAATAATAAAAAATTCTTTAAAAGCCAAACAAAAGTCCCTTGTCAGTGACCTTTAGGCACATATCCCAAATCCCAGGTCACAAACTTCATTAGTAGATCCCGATGTAAATAATTACTCATCGACTTCCAGCACTGATGGCGCCAGGCTCTTTTCAGTGGTCAGGAAGAGGAGCAGTCGCCATAAATTAAAACGAGAAATTCCACTTCAACATGAGGAAGAGCTTCCTTCCATGGAGGTGGCGGAGCACTGGAACAGCTGCCCAGGGAGAACCATGGAATATGCTGAGTTGGGGAACATCCACCAGGATCAAACAGTCCAGCTCCTGTTCCTGCCCAGGATACCCCAACAATCCCAGCCTGGGCATCCCTGGCAGCGCTGTCCCATCGCTCCTGGAGCTCTGGCAGCCTCGGGGCCGTGCCCATTCCCTGGGAATGCTGTGGATCTCCCTGTCTGGAGACATCCCCTCCCGTGTCACCTGCTCCAGGTGACCGCGCCTTGGCAGGGGGTGGAGTGGGTGATCTCCTTCCAACCCCAGCCATTCGGGGATCCTGGGAGTCTGTCCTGGGGCACCCGAACGGGGACAGCGCTGCCCCCTCAGCCGGGTCCCCTGCCGTGCCCTCCCCGCCACCCCGTACCTGCGCAAGGCTCCGGCACCTCCCGGGGACCGGCGGCGACGTGTGGAA
>VYXG01010838.1:150933-177828 GCA_013397235.1 Lanius ludovicianus | reverse complement strand
GTGGGAAAAAAATCAAGGGAAATGCATTTATTTAGTTATTCAAGGTGAGAGAAGAGAAACTGTTCAGATTTGGATGGATACTGTTTCAGCAAGGACCCCCAATAAGTAACATTAAGTATTAAGTAACACATTAAACATTAAGTTACATTATATTAAGTTCAATAAAGGCATTGTTACATTAATATGCTGGGGTTTTTTCTTGATACCACCTGCCTCTCCCCTTCCTAACTAGATTTTAGGAATATCTTTCTAAGATGCACCAATTCAAGGTTCAATTCCTAAATTTTAGAATTATTCTTGGAAATGCTGGTCAGAGCTTCTGAGCATGTGCCTGACTGAGCAAAGAATTTGGATTTTTGGTGATTTCCTTAAGACATGACAATTATGTCCTAAAATACGGTGTGTTACTAAGGATGTTGTCTTGGGGTGACTTTATGACGTGTATCCCCTATCACTGCTCTATGCCCAGAGATTAATTTTGTGCCTCTCTGTGCCTTTAAACTGAGCCTGAGAGGGGAGAGAGGAAAAAAAGCTGAGGGAATTTTTCAAAGCAGTTGTTCAAGGACACAGACACACACTCCTCTGCTTCTGGTGGAGGAAGCACCCTTCTTGGTTTTGTGCCAGCTTTCAGCTCGTTTTCTCCAGAGGGACATGGAGAGATGAACTTTGTTTTCCTAGGACTTCTGTTTTTCCCTTCTCTTCTGGACTGTTTCAACATCAGAACACAGTGGGAGCATTTTCCCCTGAGGCCCTGGTGGTGGGCCCAAGACCCAGCTCCAAGGAGGAGGAGAGAGGCTAACACCTACAGAAGGACTCTGAAATCTTCCCAGATTTCTCTCCAAAGCGAGAGGTTTTATTATTTAGCATTATTATCCTTTTTCTTTGTGTTTATTAATGTAGTGGGTTGAACCTGACTTGATAGACAGTCTTTTAGACTAATGATGCTTCTCACAATTTACATATTTAAAACTGTGCAGAAAGGCAGGAGTTTTCCTTTCGTTCCAGCTTGCCTGCAGGAAGCTGGGGGCCTCCAAGCCCTGCGGGGCTGGGGCTCTGCCCCCCTCCCCTTTCCTCAATGCCATGGCACGGACCTTGGCTTGCTGCAGGGGGAACTGTCCCAGAGCTGCAGGGAGCTGAACCCAGCCATGGGCTGGCACAGCTAAACCCAGCCCTGGGCTGGCACACAGCTAAACCCAGCCATGGACTGGGACACAGCTAAACCCAGCCCTGGGCTGGCACACAGCTAAACCCAGCCCTGGGCTGGCACAGCTAAACCCAGCCATGGGCTGGCACAGCTAAACCCAGCCCTGGGCTGGCACACAGCTAAACCCAGCCCTGGGCTGGCACAGAGCTAAACCCAGCCTTGGGCTGGCACAGCTAAACCCAGCCATGGACTGGCACACAGCTAAACCCAGCCATGGACTGCTACACAGCTAAACCCAGCCTTGGGCTGGCACAGCTAAACCCAGCCATGGACTGGCACAGCTAAACCCAGCCTTGGACTGGGACAGCTAAACTGTGCCATGGACAAGCACAAAGCTAAACCCAGCTTTGGACTGGCACACAGCTAAACCCAGCCTTGGGCTGGCACAGCTAAACCCAGTCATGGACTGGCACAGCTAAACCCAGCCTTGGGCTGGCACAGCTAAACCCAGCCTTGGGCTGGCACAGCTAAACCCAGCCATGGACGGCCACACAGCTAAACCCAACTGGATCAAGTCCTTGGGACCAACAATTCCTTCTCCTCTCCACGTGGAGCCAGCAGAGCCTCCTTTCTGCAGCCAGCACACTTCACGTTGAACTGAAGAAAACACCCTGCAGCCAGCAGCACAAAGGGAGTGAGGCTTTCTCCACTTTAAAGCCTGAACAAGAACACCCCTCAACATGGAGGCTTTAGAGTCAAAGAAAGTCATGTGAGATGGAGCTGGAAATGGCAATGAGGGAAAATAGGGCTCACGCATAGCTTAAAAAAACCCCTCTGGCAGGCCATGGTAAGGAACTGTAATATCACAAACTGTCTCTTTAATCCATTTGGAGTGCTTGGGGGGGTGGAGGACTCATGTGTGGCCCATGAAGATTGTGAAGAGTTGCCTATGCCAGGCTCTATAGGAGCAGTCAGAGGCTTTTAAGGACTTGTGGCAAAGAAAGCCTTTGTGTTCAGGCCAAAATGACCCATCCTTAAAAAGATTGATAACCCCATGTGATGGCTCAGGTGTGGCAGTGTGAAGGAACTGTGATATTTTTCATGGCAGAGATGTTTTACACCACAGCAGATTGTTGCTTTCCAGGTGGGTCTGCTGTTGGTGGCACTTTGGGAACCACGTGATGCAGAAGAAAACCCTTTTTGCCTTAAGCATAAGAAAGAGACTTTTCAAAACCTGTAACACTGACTAAAATCCCATGTTCTGTTATCCTTTGTGTGAGTTGGGAAAAAGAGAAAAGTGCTGGAAAAGGAGGGGAAGAGTTGCTTTAATTTCTTGTTATTTCTTTTTACTTTTAATTGTTAGTAGAAAAACTCTTTCCTTGTACTGCAACCATTTAAGTTGGAACCTCTTTTGCCTCGCAGCTCTCTAGTTTTCCTCAACATTTTATTTTCCCCTTATGAAAATAACTGATTTCGTGTGTTTGATGCTCAGCTGCATCAAACCACAACAGGTAAACAAGTTTTTATCTCTTTCACTTTCCTCCAAGGAATTTTTTTTTCCCCTGAGCCTGGTGGGGTAGGGGTGATTGTAATCTGCTTTATATCAGAGGATATTTTCCTCCAAATTTGTCCAAACTGGCACAGATGTTTTCCAGTTACTTTCTCAGGGGCTGGAACTGGATGATCTGTAAGGTCCCTTCCAACCCAAATATTCTGTGATTCCACGATTCTCCTTCAATGGTAGTGATGTGCCATGAAAAGAACACCAGTAAATCATGTGTAAAAGTTTTGTACAGACCGTGATTAATTAATTATTATTTCATCCTTTCCTAACTCTGAGAGCAACAAAACAATTCCCACACAACAGAGCTGGGAGAGAAGTGGGAAGGCAGTTAAAAAAAAAGAGAAAGGAAATAAATAATTGATAAATTTGTGTTGAACAATGCAAGCCCTGTGCAGAGCCCCAGCCTGGCACAGCCACTGCCCAGCCTGGCCTGAGCCTGCTGCCAGCAAACAGCCCTCCCCTGGCACTCTGCCCTGTCCCAGCTCTCTTCCCAGGGCACATTCCCTCTCCTAGGGGCAGCAGGGAATGGGTTCAGCTTCTCCTGGACATGCTCCTTCCTGACCAGTATGTTCTGCCTCTTGTTCCCACCTCCAGCAGCTGCTTCTACTTCCCCGAGTCCCACACCACAACTGCAAAGGTGGGGAAAACATTTGTCCCCTGTCCTTCCTCTGTTCATCCCATGGGAAGTTGTTTATAATCAACACCTCCATGAGAGATGACAGTAACTCTCCAGCCACCCCCTGCCATTTTGCTTCCTCACCCTGCCACAGAGGAAGCTGGTTTAACAAAGAGCTTAATTTAACAATTTGGAATGCACAGAACCATCACAGAATGGTTTGGGATGGAAGGGGCATTAAAGCTCAGCCAGTGCCACCCCCTGCCATGGACAGGGACCCCTTCCACTAGCTCAGAGTGCTACAAGCCCCATCCAGCCTGGCCTTGGACACTGCCAGGGCTGGGGAGTCAGTCTATA
The DNA here is from genome assembly GCA_013397235.1 of Lanius ludovicianus. Classification (NCBI taxonomy): domain Eukaryota; kingdom Metazoa; phylum Chordata; class Aves; order Passeriformes; family Laniidae; genus Lanius; species Lanius ludovicianus. The sequence goes on along the minus strand of VYXG01010838.1, from coordinate 174,147 downwards.
ACCTCTCTAGGCAACCTGTGCCAGGGCCTCACCACCCTCACATAAAGCATTTCTTCCCAATATCCAATCAAAACCTGCTCTCTTTCCAATTCAGGCCCTTCCCCCTTGTTCTGACTCCATGTCCCAATGGGAAGTCCCTCTCCAGTTCCCCAGGAGCCCCTTTAGGCACTGAAAAGCTGCTCTAAGGTCACCCTCTGCACCTTCTCTTCCCCAGGCTGCATTCTAAGAAAAGGTTTACAGCTCAACAAAACTCTCCAGGGTGGATTTAACACCTTTTGTAAAACTTGCAAACCTAGAATTTGGCTCACACTAAAACAAAACCCAAACCAACAAAGCAGATCCCGAGTTAGACTTAAGCTGGAGCTTTACACATCACAGGGGATACTTAAAAACTAATTTGTATTTAGCACTGGATATTACCTGGCTGTAGTCAAGGACTCTTCCAGTGTGGTCCTTTCCCAAAACAAAGGGCAAGGTGTGTTTGGAATGTTTGGAGATGCCAAGCAGGTGGACACCCAGCTTCTGAAGCTCAATGACTCAGGCTGCATTTGAGGGATGAAGAATTAGGCAGGATTCCCCACTGCTGGATTAAGTCTCTTAAAGCTCTGACTAAATCCAAGAGCCACATCGTGTTTTGCTGAGATCCCAGTAGCACAACAAGCAGGGCACACACAGACTGGTTTTTTTCCTTCCTGTGGCACATCAGGAGGGTTGAGTTACATTTTAGCAGCCAAAACTTTACACAGATTTTGTGATTTTTCCCCTAAACCAGAGGCCTCTGAGGTTTTTTCTTCCCAGAGAATAGATCACCATGAGAACTTTTGGCCTTCCCTTCAAGGAGCTCTGGGGCATGACTGATGAGGTAATTCTTCACAAAAACAATGCTCCTGTATGCTTAAAAACCCAACTTATAACCACCCTTTGTTCTGTGCTGATAAGCAATTAATAACCCCACACAATATTAATTTCCAATATTTATTTCCATTCCAAGGCTTCCCAATCCAACCTGTTCTGGGAGAGGCTAATGTCAAACCCAGTCAGGTGAGGGGCTCTGGCATTGCCTCCCTGACTCCTGATTAACAATTAACAAACCCATTATTGATTTGTCATTACTAACAACAGCTTTATGGGCAATTGTTTCCAGCTCCTTCAGCCTCAGAAGAGGTAATTTTTCAACTCTGAGCATGTGAAAGGCCATGAGCAACATTTAAAGCAAATGTAGAGCTCTCTACATGACTTACAGTTCTTATTCCTGCTTTGTGGAGAGCACTTAATTCAGATTTTATTAAGGAAACTGGCTGTGCAACAAAGGAACTGAGGAACACTTTGTTGTGTCAGGTCTGTAGTTTATTATCTCTGTATCCAATGTAGTCATCACAAATTCCAGCCACAAACTTAGCTGCAAAAAATGCAAATATATTTTCAAACTTTCTAAGTTTTTACTGACAGAATAAGCCAGTTGGATGAATATAAATCAGTAATTATTTAAGGACAGACTAATAAAACCAACTGATTATGTTTGGCTATAAATGGTGGATCAGTGCTATTTTTTATTTTCACCTAGTTCCATTTAATTCTGATAGTAAGGAATGTCTGTACAACAGTGATTCTGGTCTTGAGTCTGCCCCCAGACAGATCACAGCAGCTCTCTAACAACCCCATCCTCTTTAGGAAACCCTGAGCAGCCTCAAGCAGCAGCTCTGGATCCTGGAAAGAAGTACTGTGATGAGAGATAAGGCACCAGCTTCCTCATCCCAGCTCCACGTCTGAGATCCATGCCAGGGGAGTGGGAAAAGGGCTGGCAAGGATGGAATTAGGAGTGAGACCAGGAAAAGTCAGGCACCTTCCCACCCCCACCTTCCTGAGCTCACCAGGGTCTGACAGTTTTGTCACTCACAAACTGGCCATGAGGAGCATCAGCATTGGAAGGCAAAAGGGCCAAATAAACGGGGGTCTCAGCCCCCTCATCTGGGGACTTGGTGGCTTTGGGACCTGCCATGTCTGTCCTCACCCAGCCAGGGCAGCAGGCATTGAGCAGGATGTGGTCACCTTTCCTTTCCTCATTTAACAGCCGAGCTTGGATCCTGGACAAGACTGTGACCCCAATTTTGGACACCCCATAGGCAGTGTTTGGCCAACCCTCTTTCTCATGGACACTTTTCTTGGTGTCTTCCACAAATTTGGTCATGAGCTGCACCAACTCCTCCTCAGTGATGGTGTCACTGCGGAATTTCTGCTGCAGCTCTTGGCTGCAGCCTCTCAAGGCTGAGCTGCTCACCATGCTGGAGACATTCACCACTCGACCTGAAAAGAGAATAAAAACTGATTATTTTCACACATTTTAAGCCCAGCACTGAAATGGGGCTACTCTACAGCTCTGGATTCACTCCTCAGGTGAATACCTGTGAAATAATTTGGTGGGTTGTTTTGCAGAGCTCCTTTAAGATCAGAGTTAAGTCAATGTTCTTATTTCTAATAAACTCCATTACAGAGAGTAATTTAAGGTGTGAATCTGCCAAAGTGTCAGATAAACCTCCAGGGAACAACCTCACAATCTGTAGGTACACTCACAGTAGTAAGAATACCTAGAGATTCATAAATTTAAGGATTTATTTCCCAGCACTTCAGTAAAAGGAATGTCAGCTGAATCAGTAAATCAATCATCATCTCCAAAATTATGCTGCTGTTTCCCCTCTTTCCTGCTACTTCACAGCTATTCTGGTGGTGAATTTGGGGATTTAATTTGAAAAACCACAGAAATTAATTCTTACTGTTAATGACTTAACACAGTCAGCCTTCCCTTCAGTACAAGAGAACTAGACTGCAATGTTGGCACTGTTTCTTCTCTCCCCATAATTCATTTACTTTGTTTTTTCCTTCTTCCCTGGGAACTGACAACTTGTTTTTCATCTACTTGACTTTTTTTTCCTTGAAAACCTCGATGTATTTAAAAGTTAGGAGAGAAGTATTTTATTTATAGCAGCAAACACAGCACCACATCAAACTCCAAAACACTGGTGCAGTGCCTAAGACTGGACAGAATTTCCCATTTAAAAGGGCCAAAATTCACTCAAAACTATTTCTTTACTTGCTATATCTCACTTACCATAAGGCTTCATAAGAGGTAACAATTCTGTGCAAACATTCCTGGTTCCAAAAAAGTTTGTCTTCAGTGTAACCTCAGCTTGGACTGCAAATGGAGTTGTGTCATGAACTGGTCATAAGAGGTGGGAGGAATGGGAAAAAAACAACAAAAATCAGAATTGTGATACTGTTTGAATAGAAGTTACCAAACCCTAGAAGTTTACCTTAGTGTTTTTAGTAATTAGAAAACAGACATATGATGAATTAAAATATATAAGAAAAGCTTCTATAAAGAAGGCAGAGGCAGGATTTGGTGCAGTCTGACCAAACTAACAAAAATCCCCAACCTGAGCAACACTTTTGTCACAAATCAGAGGTGACAGATCTGTGCTAACACGAGTGAAATGTGGGAATTGGAGCCAGGAAAAGGAGCTGGTTCAGGTGAGTGTAAGGAAACCATGGAACTGCTCTGGAAGGGGATGATTTCACCACACAGAAGTGGCAGCTTGGCACCACCACAAGAGGGGTGGCATTGCTGTGGGCTCTGCACCTGCACTTGGAGGGGGAACCAAGAGTTAAAGTCCCAGCACTGATCCAGGCTCCATCTGGGCAGGTGTTCACTTGTCTCCAAACCCATGATAATTCAAAACAGAAATAGTGACAGGTTATTTATTATTTGATGTGGGGTTTATTGCAAAACACAGTTTAATGACTTATGCTCATTTGCAAATCACTTACTTGCACTTAAATGTCACACCTGAAGCCAGATCATGACCCATGGCCAGGGTTATGGCAGTAAGAGAACTAAAAACCTACAGAAGTCCCAACTCCTGCTTCCATGCCCTCCCTTCCTCGTGGGAGAGAACCTCCTTATGCTCCAAACCCCACTCGTGTGTCTAACAGGACATATTGTAACATCTACATTTGATTTATGAAGCTTTATTAGACAATTCTTCCCAGAGAGGCTTATCCAGAAGACAATCACAGCTCCACCACCATTTCATACAGCAACAGTCTTTGCTGGGTGAGTGCAGCACAAAACCAAAATAACAAAACTTAATGGCAAATCTTGGGATTTGCCAAATGGCAAGCCTTGGGACAGACTGCAATAGCTCATACTGCTACAACAAAGAAAGGAAAGCATAAATTCTGGGATGGCAGCAGAAATCTGATGAGGCAAGAAGCAAGCTTGGGCAGAAACACCAATCTGGAAAGCAAAAATTAAAACTAGAGAGAAGCCTCCACAGCAAATTCTCACACAGATGTTACACCCTCTGTGCTCGATACTTACACAGCAACAGTTACCAGAGGGTCCTTTATCATTCTAAATTGTGTGACCTCCTGCTGAGTCAGTTGTCAGCTTGAGGAACCCCTAGGCTAAACATCTGGAAGTGATACTTTAACTGCTGCTGGCATCTTTCCTGAGCACACCCTGAAGCTCAGACAATTCTGTTAAGAGTTGCCCCCTAAAAAGCTCATCTTGAACACAAGCAATTTGCCTAAAAAGTAACAGGCAAAAAAGTGCCTGAGCTTCAGAACATCACTGCATTCCCACTCCAGGAGAAGTTCCATTCTCTCTTTCAGGGTGAAGCCATTCCCTCTTGGAAAGGCACAGTTAGGCCACCCCAAAGCTTCTCCTGGCCAGGCTGAACAATCCCAGCTCTGGCAGCCTTTCCTCCCAGCAGAGCTGCTCCAGCCCTCTGCTCATCCTGGGGCCTCCTCTGGCCTCTCTCCAGCAGCTCCACGTCCTCCCTGGGCTGTGCCCAGGGCTGGGGCAGCTCTGCAGGTGGGCTCTCACCTGGGCACAGGGGCACAGTCCCCTCCACAGAACCATCAGTGAGACTGTCTGGAGCTAACACGATTCTGGATTTCATACACATAACAAAAATGCATCCTTCCACCTGGAAACTGCTGCCCTTCTCACTTTCCCAGCCTTTCTGCCCACTGGCAGGTGAAAGGGCTGAATTCTTGCTCAGCACAGCAGGATTGGGGTGAACTGGTTTAGAGGTGACTGAATGGCCAGACAAAGTTAGAGATGACAAAAGCCACCCTGGGACAAAGGCTCTTTTTTATCAGCTGGAGTCCTCGAGCAGATAATACAAAGACCAAAGCATGGGGATTTCAAAGAGAGAAAACACAGACCCCTGAGGCACAGGGCTCATATTCCTGATGGTGATGGGCTCCCATGGCCCTGGTGAAACTCCTGGGCACTGAGGCAATTAATCCAACCCAGCTCATCTGCCCTGTGTGCCTCAATATTTCCATGTGATACAAACACAACCCTCCAGGGAAGCATGTTTACAGAATCACGGGATTATTACGGCTGGAAAAGCCCTCCCATCTCATCAGGTCCCAGCTGTGCCCCATGCCCACCTTGTCCCCAGCCCAGAACACTGAGTGCCATGTCCAGGCCTTCATTGGGCACTCCAAACCTCCCTGGGCAGCCCCTGCCAAGGCCTGACCTCCCTTTCTAGGAAGAGATTCCTCCTGATGTCCAACCTGAGCCTGCCCTGGCACACTGTTCTCACATCATACTTAAAATGGGAAGCTTGCCCAAGCGAAAATGCAGCATGGCACTGGCACAGAAGTGCTGGCTACACCCACTGCCCTCTCCCCACAGCTTGGCAGAACACAGGACTATCCCAACAGAGCAATCCCTACCTTTGAAAGCGATGCCTGCGTTGTTCACCAGCACATTGAGCCCTCCATACTTCTCCTTCAGGAAGTCCCGGAGCGCTCGGATGCTCTGCAGGTCATCGACATCCAGCTGGTGGAAGAGTGGCTGCAGCCCCTCCTGCTGGAGCTGTGCCACGGCGGCCTGGCCACGGCCAGGATCCCGGGATGTCAGGTACACGTCCCCCGGGAATTGCTTGCACAGGGCCCGCACGATGGCCAAGCCGATCCCTTTGTTGGACCCCGTCACCACAGCCACCTGCACGCTGGACATTGTCCCCTCACAACGTGAGCAGAGGTGACAGGAACTGCCAACAGCAAAGAAAAATTCAGCCAGACAGACAAAATGGCTGCTTGAAAAGGAATTAGAATCATGGGATGGTTTGGGTTGGAAGGGACCTTAAAGATCATCTCATTGCCAAGGTCAGGGACACCTTCCACTATCCCAGGTTGCTCCAAGCCCCGTTCAACCTGGCCTTGAGGTGTGGAGTTCACAGCCTCCCCGAGCAAGTGTTTTTTCTTTAAAATACTGTTTAAAATTCCACCTTGGATTATGTGAAACTACATTCCTGTGCACGATGTGTAAATTCCTAAGGTAGCACGAGGTATTCTAGAGAAATCAGGTGGTAAGTGTTCTGAAGAAAGGCCAACTGGTGATGGGTAAAAAAAAGAAGAAAGAAACATCTTGACTAAAAAACGTTAATGACTCATTTTTAATACTAAATTAACTTTTTGTGGGAGTAAATTAACTTTTTTTTTCTGCACTTACATCTCACAGAAAAGCTTCCCATCTCTTAGGAATATTCAATTGGTTCAGCTCAAGTTTTGCTTAAAAACTCAGGCCCAAAACCCAAGTAACCTAGTGTAGTGCAAGGTACCCCTGTCCATGGCAAGGGTTGGAACTGGATCATCTTTAAGGTCCCAAACCATGAAAAAAAAAAGGATGGTGTAGCTTTATCTTCCAGTGCCAGGTAGGAGGAAAGGCAGCCTTTTCTGGAGAAAACAGCAGACCACAGGCTGACTACAATGGTTGGTTGTGTAACACACCATCACAAAACCTGCTTGCTGTTTTTCTAACAGGTATAGTGCATTTAAAGAAGTTGCATTTCCCCCCATAAAAGCAAGTTTAAACACTGGATTTGCTCCCTTTTGGCATCATTGCCGTATCTCTTCCAAATTTACTTATAACCCTAAGCAGGCATTCAGCGAGGATATAACACTTCTAGTAGGTCCGGAGTAACTTTTCAGAGTCAGGAGCCCTCTTCCAACCTCACCGCAAGTCTCCTTCACTCCCCACTTCTCTTGTCCCCCTCACGGGGAGGGAACTCGCGGGCCGCCATGAACCCCACCCCTCTGAGGGGGGACGCGGGTGAAGGGTCCGGGGGGACATCCAGCACCCACCTCCAGCATCCCAGCACCCACCTCCAGCACCGCGGGGGCCTCTCCCTCGTCTCCACACAGCGAAGACAACACACGTAATTCCCAAAGCACGGACACCTCCACAGTGCGGGGAAGGGAAACGGGGACCCCACTAAGATGGCGGGGCAGCTCCGCCTCAGGGGCGGGAGAGCGGGCGGGGACTGGCGGAAAGGGACAGCGAGGGAATGTCGGTCCTTGTGTCCCCTCTGGCAGGTGGGTTTGGGACATCGGGCAGCAATTCCAGCCCCGGGAGAGACTCGGGATTCGTAATCTGGGCTCGCAGGGCAGGGTGCGGTTGGGTGTCCCAGGGAGGGTGCGCGTTTCACGGGCGGTCCCTCAGGAAGTTCAGGCTCTCGCAGCGCTGCCGGGGCCTTTTCTCTCCCTCCAGTCCCGGAGGTTTGTCCTAAGCCGGGAGTGGGGGTCTGGTTAGCACAGGATTCCAGGTCTGAGGGTGGGATGGGATTTGGTCTCCATGATCTCTGAGGTCTTTTCAGCCTAATGGAATGGGATGGAGCGGAGGCCGAACGCTGGAGGAACCGAACGCTTGAGGGTGACCCCGGCTCGCTGCGAGCCTCATGGCAGGGAAAAGCTGCGCTTTGAGGTTCGGTTCAGGGCAGTTTTGGCAAAAGGGAGGAGATAGGGGAAATATTCTTTTCCCAGAGGGTGCTGGCACTGCCCAGGCTCCCCAGGGAATGGGCACGGCCCCGAGGCTGCCAGAGCTGCAGGAGCGATGGGACAGCGCTGCCAGGGATGCCCAGGCTGGGGGTGTTGGGGGGGCTGGGCAGGGCTGGGGTGGGACTGGGTGGGATCCCTGGGGGTCCTTTCCAACTCAGAGTATTCCATGAGTCTATGAAATATCCCTCCATCCCATCCAGTTCCATGGGCAGGGACACCTCCCACTGCCCCAGGCTGCTCCCAGCCCCAATGTCCAGCCTGGCCTTGGGCACTGCCAGGATCCAGGGGCAGCCACAGCTGCTCTGGGCACCCTGTGCCAGGGCCTGCCCACCCTCCCAGTAAGAAATTTGTAAGTGACTTTAAATGTTTCTAAATCACTTATTTCTTTATTTTTTTTTTCATTCAGGTTGTCTAAAAAAGGCAAAATCTGTTGCTTAATATGAAGAAAAGCAGAGGTCGAACAGGTCGAAAGAGAAGAAGAAAACACTTGAAGAGTTTTACGGATGGAGGTATCCTCATCCCTGGGAGTCAAATAATAAAGTAACCAATTGTTTCTCAAGGTGTCATTTTATTATTTATGTTTGGCAAAAGCCTTTGTGCTTGGACAATTACATTCATAAATGTTACCTTTTTTTATATACAAATATATTTATATATTTATATATAAAATGTATTGGTTTGCAGTCCCAAGCAGAGCATGGTGAATTTTCTGAGCTCTCTTTTCTGCCTAATGGCAAATATTACATTATTCTAAAATTCCTTGGATATGCTGAACTTACACAGTTCTGAGACCTCCCAGAGGCCTAGAATTTGTTTAGTTCAACAGCAGCCTTTCTTGCTATTCTATTATGCTCTAAAATGTCCAAAATAGAGGGTTTTTTTCTGACTATAGAGTAAAATGTTTATATTTCTTTTATTTTCCAACAGAATGCTCTTTAACAGCATTAATTTTTTTCCCCTATTTTTAGTCAACTGCAGTCACAAGCTGGAATACATTAAACTTCAGAAATGGCTAAAAGAGAGAGGATTTGAAGACACTAATTTAAGGCCAGCAGAGTTCTGGGGTAATGCTTTAATTATAGATGGTATAAATTTCTGATTCATCTAAGAATTTTAGATTCCTGCTTTCATTTTGAACTACTCACCTGACTGGCTTCTGGAAAAAAAAAAAAGCCAGTTGCTGTTACTCTTTTAAGGGGTTTTGGAATGTCAATTTAACATTAAAAAGTAGATATGGAGGCCTGAAAAAGCCAACATTTGAAGTGTTAATAATACAGTTTTAAAGAATAAAGTAGTTTCCAGTATTGGAATTTAACCTTGTTATAAGTTGTTAATCTTTTTTTCCGTAGGCAAGCTCAGCAGAGAGCTGAGGTTTACTTAGTACTGTTTACAGTAAAGATTTATACTTGTATTTTTTCTCTTTATGTAGTTTCAATTTAAAACATTTTGTAATATTATAGACAGAGTATCAAGAATAGAATGGATCAGAGAAAAATATTGGGACTAGAAATCCCAAAGTTTAGTTAGAACTCTGACACCAAGAGCTGCAGCTGGTGATGAAAGATGTGTTTGAGGAAAAATTTGAGAAAAATAAGTTGAATAATTGCTAAAACTGAGAGAAAAATAAAAGTTGAATAATTGCTAGAACTGGCTGGCAAATGCTGCAGGAGATGCAGGGAAAAGATCCTGAAAAATAAATAGAATTGGAGAAAAAAGAAATGAGCTGTATCTCTGGGGCAGTCCATAATTGGATTTATGTTTTGTAAGACATAATGTCTGTGCTTTTGGAGCTTTTCCTTGCTGACCTGATCACAGATTGCTGATTTTCCATAGCTACCTTTATTTACTCCTAATCCTTGTTCCTTCTTCAGGGACAGGAAGAGGATTGATGGCAACCAAAGCTCTCCAGGTGAGTGATGTTGGTTCTGATGCAGGAGCTCTTCAGATTCTTTTGACATTTAATGGTTTTTGCAGCAAGCAAAGCTCAGGATTCTGTTCTGAGTGCAATTTCTGGCTTTTAGATTGCTGCAGCCATAGTGTGAAACCACCAGTCCCCACAGTAATGAGTCCTTTACACTTGATTTTTGCTATTCCTTGTGTGTGATTTGTTTTTTCTCCTCCCTCAAAGGCAGGAGACCTGGTTATTTCATTGCCTGAGAAGTGTTTGCTCACCACGGGCACTGTCCTCAGCAGCTGCTTGGGAGGATACATTGTGAAGTAAGTGACAAGGGACACTTGATGGCCTCTGGTGGGGGTTGTTCAGTACTAATGAATCATCTGAAGGGGTGGGGGAGCTTCAATCTGAATATCCTGAGTGGTGCCAGCATTTCATGGGTGTGGAATGCTCCCACAGGAGAGGTTTGGGTACTGAGGATCCCTTTTTTGCTTGGCAGAGCTGGAGAGAGGGAGCACAGGCTGGAGCTTGAGCTGCCTCAGAGCCTGCTTGGACCTAAATGCCAATTAGGAATGGTTTTATGGGAATTTGTGAGTCAGCTCAATAGGAGAAGGAAGATAAAATGGGGCTGCAAAGCCATGGCCTTTTAGAAAATTTGGAACAAAGCCCGATGTTGGGTATTGAATACTTGTTGTGTATCCTAAAAAAAAACCAACCCAAGGGGTGAACCTGAAATCGTTATTACAAACCAGCCTTTATTGCCTCTTTGAAATCAGCCCAAAGTCCTGGAGAGGAACTACAAAGAAGTTTCAAACAGAAGTTATTTATAACTTCCAAAGAGCTCTGAGGGAGATGAAACACTGCTGTGTCCATTTCCCATCTCACCTCTGCCAATCTGCTGTGGTGGTATTTATTTTTACTTTTATTTTTATTTTCTTTTCCAACAGATGGAAGCCCCCTGTGTCTCCTTTGCTGGCACTGTGCACGTTTTTGATAGCACAGAAACACCTTGGGGAGAAATCTCCATGGAAGCCCTACCTGGATGTTCTACCCAAAACTTACACTTGCCCTGCTTGTTTGGACCATGATGTAATAAATGTTCTCCCAAAACCCTTAAAAAAGAAGGCTCAGGAGCAAAAAATGATGATCCAAGAGTTGTTCAGATCTTCCAGAGCTTTCTTCTCTTCCCTGCAGCCTTTATTTGCTGAGAACACAGGAACTATTTTTAACTACAGTGCTTTGGAGTGGGCTTGGTGCACTATAAATACCAGGACAATCTACATGAAACATCCACACAGGGAATGTTTTTCCCTCGAGCCAGATGTTTATGCATTGGCACCATATTTAGATTTGCTAAACCACAGCCCAAATGTTCAGGTAAGAAACTGAAACTAGATGAGTACATTTCTTTATCTGTAAATGCACTCTGTCAATGCCACCTGCATTTCTGTGGTGGGTGAGGAGTGTGAGGAGCTCAGGGAGGGATCTTGCAGGGAGAAAAATGTCTCAGGTCCTCAGGAACGGAAGTGCCAGGACAAGGGGGAATGGCTTCAAACTGCCAGAGGGCAGGGCTGGATGGGATCTTGGGCAGGAATTGTTCCCTGGGAGGGTGGGGAGGGGCTGGGATGGAATTCCCAGAGCAGCTGTGGCTGCCCCTGGATCCCTGGCAGTGCCCAAGGCCAGGCTGGACATTGGGGCTGGGAGCAGCCTGGGATGGTGGAAGGTGACCCTGCCATGGCAGGGGGTGGAACAAGATATTTAAGGTCCCTCCCAACCCAAACATTCTGGGATTCTGAAATTCAAATGTTTCAGTTTGTGTAGCAGAGCCAAGGTACAGGGAGAGCCCACAGTGGCTGGGGGAGATTTGCATCCAGAGTGGGTTTTGGGAAGAGCCACTTGTAAACAGAGCCCTGATCTGCTCCTAAAAGCAAGACAAATTCCTTGTCCTGAGACAAATTCCAAGTTCCAGGGTCCCTCTGCCTGAGGGAAGTGCAGAGAGCAGTTCTTCCTTCTGTCAGGCTCTGTGTGCCAGCAGAGAGCTGGGACAGCACAGGAGAGGCCAGCTCTGCATGGAACCATCTGTGATTGCAGGTTTGGGGCCTCTCCAAGAAGTCCCCATTGAACAAGAAGTTGGGATTGTAAAATTCAAGGTTTGTTTCCTTTTTCACCCTGCAAAGAGTAGAACTTTTTATTTTTCATTCCCTGAAGGTCAAGGCTGCATTTAACGAGCAGACAAGGAGCTATGAAATTTGGACAAATTCACAGTGCAAAAAATATCAGGAAGTTTTTATCTGCTATGGACCTCATGATAACCAGAGGCTGCTGCTGGAATATGGATTTGTTGCCATGGAAAACCCTCACAGCAGCGTTTATGTCTCAGCAGGTTGGATTTATGGACTGGCTGCACATTAAAAGGCACAATAACAGAGAACTGAGCATGTCGATTCTCAAGGAGTGGAAAAGGGTTTGATATTTTTTGCATAGAGTTTAATTATTTAATTTTTTTTAATATTAAAAATGTTCTGTGTTAACATTTTCTCTTATAAAATTGTGATTATTAGCAGCATCTGTGTAGAGATTCCAGCTGGATGTCTTAGATTGCACCATTGAGCTCAGGATTAAAATCCTGATCTCCACAAAGTGAACTTGCTGAGGGTGGTTCCTAAATTCAGTTTGAATCAGGATTTCTGTTATAAGGACACAGTCGTGGAGATTGCTGATAGCTTTTGAGAATTCTGGTAAGTTCACCAGAATTTAACAGGTTTTGATCTTAGTCCTACATGAAAAATATGGTTGAAATGTAATTTTAGAATTGATAGTCGTGGTTTCTTTTACATACAATTCATTTAAATATTTAAACTGTATTTTTCTGCAGATACTCTCCTCAAATATTTCTCACCTCTGGACAAGCAGAGAAAGGCCAAAGTTGCCATTCTAAAGGATCATAATTTCCTAGAGTAGGTATCTGGAGTTCTTTGTTTCCTGGTGAGATTTTTATTCAGGTTTTCTGGGAGTCAAATTTTGCTTCTAGTATCAAAATCCAGCAAAAAAAAATATTTTTAGCAAACTCACTGCTTGTGAGATAGAGCAGTTGTAAACACCACCATCAAAGTTTGAGATCTTCCATGGTTGACACATCTCAGGAAGAAAACTACCACTCTAAAGCTCACCTTCACTTCATCTCATCCCTTTGTCTTTGTAGGAACCTGACCTTTGGGTGGGATGGACCATCCTGGAGACTCCTCACAGCCCTCAAGGTGCTGAGTCTGGGAGCAGATGAATTGTAAGTTGTAGCACCCTGAATATTTGGTGCATGTGCAGGTGCCATTTGCTTTTATTTCATGGAATCACCAAGGCTCTTCCAAGGTGGGCAGAGCCCTTCAGGGTCCCCCAGTGCCACCCAGTGCCACCAGCACCACCCCAACCCCTGTCCCCAAGGGCCACCTCCAGACTCCTCCTGAGCACTCCCACAGACAGTGACTCCACCACTCCCTGGGCACCTCATGCCAAGGCCTCCCCACTCTGGTGATGCCTTAAGGGGCCTCCTGGAAACAGAGACAGGAGGAAAGGGAATAAAGGTCAGCATTTATCTGAAAGGCCTTCAAAGGTACCCCTGGGCAGCCAGAGGCCACTGCCCAGGTGGACCCCAAGAAGGACCCCAGGCCATGAGTTCTTCACACTTTTATGGCTTTGGTTCATTTGCATATCAGGGTTAATTCTCCAATTAAAGGTTCCATATAATGAGGTCATTTCCCCTCAGCTTGCCCCCCTTAGAGGCTTTTGGGTTATACTTTTGGCCTAGGACAGTCTGGGTGTCCTTGAAGAGCAGGCCTGGAGAGGTTTTGTTGTGTCTGCCTGGCACAGAGAGCAGAAGTGAACAGGCCACAGGAACCTTCAGAGTTACACACTGGGCAGTGCAGCAGTGGAAAAATAGAAAATTCAACACCTAAGGCATCACTGGGAGGGAATTTTCTTTCCCAATCTCCCCCCTGAGCCTCCCCTGGTGCAATTGGAGGCCATTTCCTCTCCTCCTTTCCCTTGGCACACGGCAGCAGAGCCCGACCCCCCTCACTGCCCCTCCTGTCAGGGACTTGTGGGGAGCAATGAGGTCCCCCCTGAGCCCCCTCCAGGCTGAGCCCCTTTCCCAGCTCCCTCAGCCCCTCCCAGGATGGCTTTTCCAGACCTTTCAATATTTTCTGTTTCCCTTCACAGTTTGCTCTCTGCTGGCTGTGTGGGACATACTGGGACAATTTTGGGGTCTCCTGTGTCTCTTTTATTGACCCCAGGTGAGAAGTGAGAAGAAGAAAGGCAGAGAACACCATTCCTTGTGAAGTCATTCCTCTGTTGCATGCTCTGTTTTTCTTTTTTGTATTAATAACCACACTTCCATTGTTTTCCCTTTCTATTTCAAGTCTCAGATATTCCTTCAAGGTTCAGACTCCAGGTTTTTTTCCTGTTGGTTTGATGAAATTTTAAATGCATTAACCTGCCTTGATTTCCTTGAGTCATGTGTTCACAGGCTGGAATTCCAGGGCCAAGGAAGTTGCTGAAATTCACCTCCAGGGACTGTCAGTGCAGTTGGAACATTTATTCCAAATGGCAAATCTGCCTCAAACATCAGAGATAGAAAATAGTAACCTGCACTTTGCTTGGAATAAATGAAATGAGGGAATAAATTAATGAAAAAAGGGTTGTTCAGAGCTGTTTGTGCTTTGAAGATTCATTGCTGAGTGGAATAAATTGATATAAGAACTAAAAATAAATCCCTGGGATAGGTTACGAGCCCAGGTGAGGGGCAGTGCAGCAGAACCACGTTTGGCATCCAGCTGGGGAGTGCAGCAAATAATTCTGTGTTGTTTAAACATTTTGGTTCCAGTGCCTGCTGGAGGAGGACTTTGCTTGGTGATGTCACTTCAGCCAGGAATGAACAACAGGCTCTGGATACAGCAGCAAAAATTTGTCATTTTTTAATAGAGGAGACCCAGCATGTCCTTCTCCAGGTAATTTGGAAAAACAAGAGAGCTCAGATTCCTTTCTCCATTACAACAATGTCATTTTCTGGGTGAGAACTGTGATGATTTTTCCCTTTCCCCCTTTCTCCCTCCTTCCCCTCCCTTTTACTATTAAAATATCTCTTGTGGAATTTAAAACCCCCACTATTTTAACATGATGAATGAAATCCTTACAGATTTCCACAAATTTTCTCTTCATATCCTGTTAAATAATCTCAATTTTAAATTGTTTCATCCCATTTGTCTAAACCCCAGATTTCCCAGCTGAAAAGGGACAAAGAGAACATCAAAACCCACCTGGCTTTGGTGGAAATGCTGCATTCAGAAGACCTCAAGATCCTTCAAAAATCAGCTGAGATTCTTTGCAACTTGAATTTGGCAACAGCTTGAGCCCCCTGGAGTTGTGGCAGCTGTAATTGGCCTGGGATTACTGCCAGATTATTACTCTTCTAATGGACCTGAGCAGCAAAGAATAATTTAAAAATTCATCAGAATAATTTTGTTCTTTGCTGACACTCACACAGAAGGTTCTGCTGAAGTGAAGAGCTCGAGCTCCTTGTGTGGTTTGGAGAAAAGGGAATTTTTTAAAACATTTCAGGGCAGGACCCTTATTTAAGATGCAGAAACTTCATTTGTAGTTGTGGTTGTGTTGTGATTATTTTCCATTATGTGGTTTTAAAAAGTGCTTATTTTTATAAAGATATTACTTCATTTTCTACAAGACTTCACCATTTTATTTTTCTAAAATCCTTGCTGGAGTTGGAGACTCCATTTCTTACATCCTCAGGGCCAATTTACCTTCAGATTTGCCTAAATTATGTTTTTAAGTTACTTACCACTGTATTTTACACTCTAATCAGTCCCATTAAGTCCTGGTCACTTTAGCTTGGATATCATGAACTGTTTTTTCATGGAAAGGGTTGTACAAGATTGGAATAGGATACCCAGGGAGGAGTCACCATCCCTGGAGGTGTTCAAAAATGTGGATGTGGCATTGAGGACTTGGTTTAATGGTGACCATGGTGGGGGTGCTGGGGGGATGGTTGAACTTGGAGCTTAAAGGCTTTTCCAGCTGTAACAATTCTGGGATTATCTGGCTCTGAAGTGCCTCCTGAGACTCCACTGGATTTGGGAATGCTGTAGTGTGAGGAATTCTCACCAGTTTGCCTCAAGGTCCTGCTGTGCCACTGACTGGCTCAGCCCCTGTGACTGTTTGCCCTCCTGCCTTCCTTCACTAAACCCTTCTTCATTCTCTACCACCAGCTGTGTTTCTAATTTTATCATTTTATAACAAAATGCTGCCAGAGGTAAAGGAGATAAGGATGTTTCATTGGTTTCTTTCTCTTTTTGTTTTCCTGGAGATGGTTATTTTAAGACCAGCCCCTGTACAGTGTGCCTGGTGAGGTGAATACGAGTTTGACAGAAGCTGATTTGCTTTTGCTGGGGGCTCCACATTTATTCCAGGTGGTTTTGGATATGAGCTCTGCTCCTGGAACTCCTGCACACCCTCCAGGGAGAGCAGGAAAGGGGTCTGGAAGTGCAGGAAAGAAGGCAGAACCCAGCAGTGTATGTGTATATGTAAAAATAAACCTAAATAGAAGCTTAAACTTTTTTGACTCAAACTAAAGTATGTGCAAGACAGGGCATCTGAAGCTGGGCTGAGGTGCCTGAGGAAGGAGCAGTCCTAGGAGTGCTCTCCACCTGTTTTACAGGACATTAAATTCAGTTTTCAGAGTGGAAATTCTTGCTCTCAGCCTCTACTGTGAGCTGCAGACAGACCTCAGGGATGTGCTGTTAACGTTTGACTCTGGCTCTCTGTTCCCTGAGAAGGGATTTAGCTGGGATCTTACTGTGGGAAAAAATGCTTGATTTCCCTCTTTGTATAAATTCCCTTCCAGATTGAACCTGCAAATCTGAGCAAGAGTGGGAATGAACTCAGCTTCTGCCCAGGAGTGACACAAACCTGGTCTAGACCAGGGCAGGGAGTTGGACTCTCTTGCAGCTTGTGCAGGGTTGCACAAAAATGGCATTGAGGGGTTGGAGCGTGGCCAGAGAGAGGCAACAGAACTGGGAAGGGGCTGGAAAAGCCATCCTGGGAGGGGCTGAGGGAGCTGGGAAAGGGGCTCAGCCTGGAGGAGGCTCAGGGGGGACCTCATTGCTCCCCACAAGTCCCTGACAGGAGGGGCAGTGAGGGGGGTCGGGCTCTGCTGCCGTGTGCCAAGGGAAAGGAGGAGAGGAAATGGCCTCCAATTGCACCAGGGCAGGCTCAGGGGGGAGATTGGGAACAATTTTTCCCTGCCAGAGTGGGGAGGCCTTGGCATGAGGTGCCCAGGGAGTGGTGGAGTCACTGTGTGTGGGAGTGCTCAGGAGGAGTCTGGAGGTGGCCCTTGGGGACAGGGGTTGGGGTGAGGGTGGAACTCGATGTCCTGAAGGTTCCTTCCCACCTTGGTGATTCTGGGAGTCAAGGAGAGCTCAAGTGGGAATGCACTCAGGGGCTGCAGCAAAGACTCTGGGTTTGATAAGGGTAATAAGAGCCACCTGATTTCTTGTGATAAGAGCTCGAGGCAGAAATAGCACAGCTTGACTTTTTTCTTTTTTAAGAGAGGTGTTGATTTAGTGCAGTCACTGAAGTCACTGAAAAATGAGAAACACGAAACCTCCTGACAATATCTTTGCTGTGTCAATTTGTGTAAATACAACATGGATTTTCTTTGATCTTCTGCAGAAAGTGGCTCCCAATTTAGAGTTTTCTTCTGTAATGTGTGGAGCTCATCCAGCACTGCTGAGTGCCTCCAGGCCTGTCTGCTCTGGGACAAGATAAGGGAGTATCAACTTCACAGCCCAATACTTAGAGCTTTTAAATAAACTGTGAGAAGAACATTGCCAAGATGACATTCCCAAAGAAAAGAGCTTTTAAAAATGTTGTTGCCCAAAAAAATGTCACACTTGGGCAGAATTTGAAGAGTTTGTGACGGATTTTATGAACTCTGGGACACAGGGAAATATCCCAACAAAGCTTTATGGGTTTCTTTAAGCACTGACAGGATCAGGTTTCTCAGAGCAGCTGTGGCTGCCCCTGGATCCCTGGCAGTGCCCAAGGCCAGGCTGGACATTGGGGCTGGGAGCAGCCTGGCACAGTGGGAGGGGTCCCTGCCATGGCAGTGAGTGGAATAATTTTTAATGTCCCTTCCAATCCAAACCATTCCATAAATGGAAAGAAAAAA
The DNA here is from genome assembly GCA_013397235.1 of Lanius ludovicianus. Lineage (NCBI taxonomy): Eukaryota > Metazoa > Chordata > Aves > Passeriformes > Laniidae > Lanius > Lanius ludovicianus. The sequence goes on along the minus strand of VYXG01010838.1, from coordinate 156,166 downwards.
TTACATTTGCAACTCGTTCTACTGCAAGTTCTGGTGAATATCTACAATTGCAGAATTATTAGAAGGCATTGCAGTGAAGTGTATTCAGGGGAAAACCAAAGCTAATTAATCCCAAATTAATTGTATAAAATGTAAAACCAGTGCAATCTCTGTGCTGTCCACTAGATGATGCAGCTGTACTGCAGAGAAATAAGGAATTCCAGGCTATCCCCATCCAATTATAATCCTATTTACTGTATTATGTTTTTAACAGTAAGAAGTACTGTCATCAGTGATAAACCACAACTGAACTGAGATAAATAGCTGAAAATGTCATTTTCTTTCTGCTGCTTCCAAGTGAAACTTGAAGCTTTGTAGTCTTTTATCTTCTCTCAGTTTTATTGGTTTTTAGCTTTGTTGGAGTTGTTCCTCTCTCAGCTTTAATCATTTCCTTTGGAACTGTCACTCAAGACAGAGTCCAAATCATTGGCCTGGATGATCTTGAAGGTCTCTTCCAACCTGGATGATTCTGTGACTCCAAGAACTCCACTCTGCTGGTTTAATCAGTGGGATTGCAGTGGAGAAGTCTCTGCTCCTGTGTTTTATTCCTTCAGAATTTGGGGCCAGATGGATCTTCAGCACAGATCCCTTTCAATGTCCTTTGATGGAGCACGTTGAAATATTTCCTCTGACTGGGGGGATTTCAGAGAAGAGAAACTTTGGGGTGACCTTCCAAGAGCTAAAGGAACTGAAAGAAAGACAGAGAGAGACAATTTCCAAGGGATGGAGTGCCAGGACAAGGGGGAATGGCTTCAAACTGCCAGAGATCAGGGCTAGATGGGATTTTGGGAAGGAATTGTTCCCTGGGAGGGTGGGGAGGGGCTGGGGTGGAATTCCCAGAGCAGCTGTGGCTGCCCCTGGATCCCTGGCAGTGCCCAAGGCCAGGCTGGACCTTGGGGCTGGGAGCAGCCTGGGATATTGAGAGGTGTCCCCATGGCAAGGGTGGCACTGGATGATCTTTAAGATCCTCCCCACCCAAACATTCCATGATTCCATGATGCAGGAGCTGGGCTGGAGGAACCATCAGCTGAGCTCTGCATCCCTTGCAGCCACATTCCAGAGGCTCTGGATGTGCTGTTTTAGAGCTCCCTCCTGCTGGGGCTGCTCTGGCAGGAGCTGCCAGGGGCAGCTTGGTCCTTGTGACCCTTGGCAGGCAGGGATGAGGGGGCAAGGGACACTCCCAGCAGGAGGCTGGTGCCACTCCTGGCTGTGCCAGCCTGCCTGGGCTGGCATCCAGAGCTTCTCCAGAAGAAGGAATTGCAGGGAATTTGTGTGTCCTTCCCACGAGATGAGCTCTGCATGGACAGAGATGCTTGGAGGGGGTGGGCTGGCCTGCAGAGGATGTTGGGGAGGGGTCAGGAGGGACCTTTTGGCATTTGTTTTGGCAGTGATGGAGCCTTTTTTGTCATACTGGTCCATCTGGGTGTGTCACTGCTCCATGCACAGATGGAGATGGACACAGATCCCAGGTGGGAAATCTCTCATTTGCCATTCCAGTCTTCTGTTATATCAGAATCCCAGAATTTTTGGAGTTGGAAGGGACCTTAAAGACCATCCAGTTCAACCCCTTGCCACAGGCAGGGACACCTTCCACAAGAAAAATCATGTCAGGGAGTTGTGGAGAGCCAGAAAAACAAAGAAAAGAGAAACAACACTGAAAAAACCCAAATGGTTAAACATTCCTAATTTCCAAATAAAATGTTTTTGTTGGAGAAAAGGAGGATTGTGAAACCAAGAAACCCCAGACTCTTGCAAACTGAAATAACGTGAAAAATGTTCTTAATGCACCCACATTCTCTGGAGCTTCCCCCCTGCTTTCCCCACTGGTTCAAGAGTTGGATCTAAGTCAAGAACAAGATGCAACTGTTGAATGTCAAGGAGGGGGGAATGGGAGCGTTCCTTGGATAATTCACAAAGCAGCTGCTGCTGGTGAGTTGTGTTAGTTAGAAAAAGATGCTGCTCCCCTTGGGAGGAAGAGACAAATTTCTGCTCATTTGGTGTTCTAGGGGCAGCAGGCAGCAGGGCTGTGGTGCTGTGTGAGCCCAGGCAGACAGCAAAGAGGACACAAGGACTGAGACAAACACTCCTGACAGTTTGGATATAAATGTGCAGCTAAATGGACCCCAATCCTCTGTCTAAAAGGAGAAAATTCAAAAGAGCTAACAGTGAGTTATTGAAATCATTCCTTAAACACAGTTGTGGGGCCTGAGCTATTTTTACCTGTCTTGAGCCTCTCCATGATTAATAAATGATTAAAAAATATGGAATATTCTGGTTATTACTGGTTACAGCTGATTTGTAAATCAAGTGCTGGTGGCAGAAAGCTCCGGCCTCTTTTGCCCTCTGACCACTTCAATATTGGGGAATCACTCCCTCCATTAATGCACTTAAATTTCTGAGGGATGATGTGGAACAGAGGTCCCAGCAACTCCTCCTTTGTTTATAGCCAGAAACTCTCTGGCTGCTTAAAAGAACATGAAAACCAGTTCCTTTCCTATTACTGTCAAACAAACTTCACCTCCCCGCTCGCATCCCGTGGGATTTGTCACCGGCAGGAAGCACAAACCCAGCCCCGTGGATACAGAACTTCCAGTCACTTCAGAGGGAGGAAAAGAACCCTTTCATCATGTTCAGTTTTCTCCACTGCTTTATTTCACTTAAACCATCACTCACTACCAAATGGTCTTTGTCAGGAGTAATTGGCAAATGCTGGAGGCGCTTTTCGAGGCTGTCTGGATGGAAAATCTCAAAGCTGTTGTCTGCACTGAAAGAAAATATTGCATTTGATCTTTTTATGATTCCTGCAGACATGATGTATGTCTGCATTCCTCAGCCTGAGGAATTCTCGCTGTTTGGGTTTCTCTGCCTTTCAGGGACAGGAAGTAGCACTTCACCCTCGTTCTACAGTATTGTCTGGGAATTAACCACAACATAACAGTCGTGTACATTTTTTTGTGCTTCACAGAGGTCGGTTTTTATTAGCCATTTATTGTGGTTTGCTCGTTGGCAAGTGGCAGATTGTCCCAGTGATAGCTGTGGCTATTGCATTTCAGCTGTGATTATATTTAAATGTGCATTTCTTCTGGTGGCTCCCTCCTAAGTGATGTCTTGCTCCAAGATTCCCATGCCAAAAATCAGCTTTTCCCTTCTGCAGTGGTACAAACGTGGCACTGCTCTGCTCACCCCTGCCCCTGAGAGGTTTGGTCACCCAGAGAAAGGACAGACAGAACCTTACATTAACCCTGTGGATCATGGCCTGTACAGCTGGCATGGAATGGTGGCATCATGGAATGGCTGGGCTTGGAAGGAACCTCAAAGATCAGCCAGTTCCATGGGCAGGGACACCTCCCAGGGTGCTCCAAGCCCTGGCCAGGAAGTGGCCTTGGACACTTCCAGCAGCCACAGCTTCTCTGAGAATTCCATTCCATCCCCTTACCACCCTCCCAGGGAACAATTCCTGCCCAAGATCCCATCCAGCCCTGCCCTCTGGCACTGGGAGCCATTCCCTGTGTCCTGGCCCTCCGTCCCTTGTCCCAGGTCCCTCTCCAGCTCTCCTGGAGCCATCTTAGGCACTGAAAAGCTGCTCTGAGGCCACACCAGAGCCTTCTCTTCTCCAGTCTGCTGGGAATGGCACAGAATCACCAGGGTGGGCAGAGCCCTTCAGGATCCCCCAGTGCCACCCCAGTGCCACCAGCACCACCCCAACCCCTGTCCCCAAGGGCCACCTCCAGACTCCTCCTGAGCACTCCCACAGACAGTGACTCCACCACTCCCTGGGCACCTCATGCCAAGGCCTCCCCACTCTGGCAGGGAAAAATTGTTCCCAATCTCCCCCCTGAGCCTCCCCTGGTGCAATTGGAGGCCATTTCCTCTCCTCCTTTCCCTTGGGACACGGCAGCAGACACCGATCCCCACCTCAGTGTATCTGGCAAATTCCTCTTGGAAATGAGGAATTGTTACTTTTGCTGCCTGTGGAATAACTTGGTGCCTTAAGACAGTGCAGAATTCAACAAAACAATTTTTTGGTGTTTTTTGTGGCTATTGGGCCACCTCTGCCGTGACTGTGTTGATTGTCACTTTTTCACAGTTCCCAAATTAATGCCACATCAGACATTCTTAAGCCAACAGCACAATTAGTGACAAAACCATGTGATATTGTGAGGAAAATGAAAGACAAGCTCTGACAGTCTTCTATCCCCAAAACTCTTATGGGCCTGTTTAGTGATTATCCTCCAGCAGTTCCTGTTGTCTTCTTGTAAATTTTATTAAGAGTTTTCAGGGATGTCTTGTTTTATTTTTGTCACCCATCAGCAGAACATTAAATGCACAAAGAACCCTTCGTTCTTCTCCCCTCTGCTGACATGAGGAGTTGAGGACTCAGTGATGTGGGTGAGAAATGATCAGGATTTTATTAGAAAAGTGTTTCCAGCAGAAGGAGAGAGTGGAATGCCAGACCCACAGAATGTCACTTAATTCTGACTTTGTTCAGAGCTGCATGGTCAGTGAAAAGGCAAGGGAAGCCCAGACACCCATGGAGATGTTGGTGAATGCAGCAGATCATGGAATCCCAGAATAGCTGAGGTTGGAAAAGATTTCCAAGGTGTCCCAGCTGTGCCCCATGCCCACCTTGTGCCCAGCCCAGAGGGACAATCCCTGCCCTGCTCCTGCTGCACACACAATTCCTCAGCCAGCCCAGGTGCCAGGGGCCTCTTGCCCACCTGGGCACCCCTGGGCTCGTGTCCAGCCCCTGGCACCAGCACCCCCAGGGCCTTTCCCATCCCCTCTGCCCAGCCTGGAGCTCCAGGGGGCTGCTGTGACCCAAGGGCAGGACCTGGCCCTTGGCCTGGCTGACCCTCACACCGTTGGCCCCAGCCCACAGATCCAGCCTGTCCTGATCCATCCCAGATGTCCTGGCCATATTCCAGCCTTTCCTTCAGGAATGGATTCACTCCATTACACATTTATTCTTCACCTGAGACACTTGGATGTTCACTGGCATGTTTAATTTGGGGATTTGGCTGCCTGCAGGGTATCGGTGTCACCTTGGGCTGGGTGGGTTGTGGTGGGTGAAAATGTTGGTGAAGGGCTCAGCAAGAGCCACAAATAAATGAACAGAGTATTTTTTTGTGCCCTTTATAACTCATGGATGTACCTCCTTTTAGACAGGAATAATATAATATAATATAATATAATA
>VYXG01010838.1:100724-150927 GCA_013397235.1 Lanius ludovicianus | reverse complement strand
ATATAAAATATAATAATATATAATATCATGCAATAACATAAATGACATAACACATGCTGCTCTGGGCATCACTTCTCGAATCCAGCAGGGTTAAAGAGAAGTGCAGAGACTGAAGTGATCCCTGCAAAAATCAAGCTTAAACACAGAAATTTTCCTAAGTTTGGGAAAATGGACAAAAGGGGCAGGAAAGGGTCATGATGGGTGCCTATAAAATCCCAAATATGACGGAGAAGGCAGATAGGGAAAGATGAACTCTTCTTTCCCAAAACACAAGCAGTGGGGGGTGCCTGGTGGGATTATAAAGCCCAAACCAAAAGGGAAGAGCTTTTCCCAGCAGTGTGGAGTTGGTTCACTGAGCTTTATTGCCTCAAGATGTCCTGGAGGCCAAAAGGAGAAATGGTTTCCAAAAGGGTCGAGACAAGGCCAGCGCCGATGGTCTGGATGCAAACTGGGACGACACCATGCCTTTGTTCTCTGCTGTTCCCTGGAGTCCCTGTCCTGGCTGGACATTGGGATGAATTCCCTCCGTTCCCATCCAGAATTGCCGTTTCTCTCTCTGTTTTGGGAAGCTGCCAGATGGTTTCCTCACCCCCAGGGCTTTTGCTGCTCGCTCTCTTGGAGTTCTCTCCCCACAAAAAGTGTGTGGTGTGTCCATGTTGGGCACTGGGTGTGATTTCCTCTTCCTGATGGAGAGAACCATGGAATGGTTTGGGTTGGAAGGGACATTACAGATCATCTCATTGCCACGGGCAGGGACACCTTCCACTCTCCCAGGCTGCTTCAAGCTCCCTCCAGCCTGGCCTTGGACACTTCCAGGGAGGGCACATGCACAGTTTCTCTGGGAATGCTGTGCCAGAGCCTCCCCCCCCTCACAGGGAATTACCCTGTGCAAATCCCTGGGTCTGCTCGAACTTCTCTGACTTTGGGACTTAAGGCCAGGCTTAACAATTGCTCAACACTTTTCTTGTTTCAGTCTTGAGGAACCTTTCTTTGGCAAATCCTTTCTGGGTTTGTAAATTTGACTTAGTCACGATAAGCTTTTAAGGGAAAAGTGTGGGCACAGTGTCCTGCTCCTTTAACTGCCCATAATTTAAAATTCGACAGGATTTAAAAGAAAAACACGACCTGTTTAGTGGATTTTAGTGGAGTTTCCGGTCCTTCAGATCCTGATCATCCATCTCAAATCCAAGTGGTTTATTTCTTTCTTACAATCCTCCAGATGTGGCTCAGTGTGTGTCTTACACAGATTTTTATTCCTTAATTTAATTATTTTTTAAAAAGAGCAAATACTAAGGAATAGTTGGGTTAAAATTCTTGGTGTGCATGGCTTGGATTTGGTGCCTCACCACTCATCTGCAGCCAGGAATATTTTTAAGAAGCTCTTTTAAGTCTTGCAGGAAATGTATGTGAGCTTTAAATGTCAGGTCTGGAGGGAGTTGAGAAATATTGCAATTGTTTTTGGGCTTGGACTCGTGTGATTCATGACGTGAATGGGGGTTTGTGCCTTCTCCTGCTCTTCCCAGGATCCTTTTGCAATTTCTCTGCAAAAAAATTCTCTTCTTTGTGTAGTGCTGGTGTTGTTTTAAGGCAAAGCCAAATCATCAAATAGGGGGTTGTAACTGGGGTGCCAGAGAGGGGGTTACACAGGGAAGAGGATCAGAAAAGCTGCCTTTTCCCAGGTTTTTCACTAGGAATTCGCTGTGAGAATTGGAGCAAAGCCAGTACAGGATCCTTTGGATGCTCTTATGGCTGTAGGGAGAGCAGAATCAAGGCTGGGGAGCCCTTCAGCATCATCCCACCATCATCATCCTCATCATCACCCCAAACCACGTCCCCAAGAGCACATCCAGACACCAGAGACAGTGACTCCACCACCTCCCTGGGCCGCTCATTCCAGGGCATTTTGGGGAGGAATAAAAGCCCTGGGAACCCCATTTGTGGTGCAGCAGCGAGGTGTGAATCACACATTACACAGCGCTGTTTGCTCTCATCAAATATCCATGATGCAAGAGGGGTCACAGCAGATATTTGCTTATCTTTGGGCTTGTTTGAAGACCAAACCACAGCCGTGTTGGGATAAAACAACTGAGGTTTGATAGCGCTGTTAACTCCTCTCCCAGTTCACCACGAAAACCTCAGTGCTGATACACTCCTGCAGAGGAATTAAAACGAGTCCTTGGCTCTCACTGAGTGCTGGGAGGGAGTTACAAATCCGTGCTGGAAGATTTTCCCAGCACTGTCACACTCCCAGAGGGATGTATCTGCTTGGAAAAAAACCACCAGCTGGAGTTTTCAAAGGTGTGCCCAAAGAAAATCAACATTTCAAGTGGCTCGTTGCCTCAGGCACCTTGGAGAGCCCAAAGCAAAGGTGATATCATGGATGATTCTCCCAACGTGGGTACAGAGCCAAAGAAATGTCTCAAAGACAGAAGTTTTACAGCTTTTTCCCTGTAAGGATAATTTTCACTGTGCTTCTGACTGATTTATAGGGAATTGTAGCAAGGAAATAGGACGGGGGATGTGTGCTGAGACATTTCTGCAAAAATACCTGGGGAGAGCATCCTGCAGCACTGCTCTGGGATGCTGGTCCTTTCCCAGATATGTGGGATATTCAGGATCTTGTGGATTTGCAGGAGATGGTGCCTTGAGCCTTGCATTGCTTCGTCCAGCTTGTGGAGGGTTCAAGTCTGCCCGGTGAGGAAGGATTATCCAGCCCAGGGAAGTGGTGGAGTCACCATTCCTGGAGGGATTTAAAGCCGTGTGGATGCGGCACTTGGGGGCATGGCTTAGTGGTGGCCTGGCAGTGCTGGGGAATGGTTGGAATCCTGGAGGGTTTCTCCAGCTAAATCATTCCATGATTCCATTGCATTCCCATGTTGCACCCACCTGGAGCTCTGTGTGAATCACCAAACAACCACTTCAGTGTCTTTTGCTTTTCCAGGACATCTTCACTCTGTGAGAGGTTTCAGTGTGAAGTCTGAAGGGTTTGGGCACTCTGGAGTTTCACCTGGCACTGAGCACTGCAGGGTTAGTCCGGCTGGCCTGGCTGAGGAATTGTGTGTGCAGCAGGAGCAGGGCAGGGATTGTCCCTCTGTGCTGGGCACTGAGAGGCCCCTGGAGGGCTGTGCCCAGTTCTGGCTCCTGCAGGAGAGCCCTGGAGGGGCTGGAGCGTGTGCAGGGCAGGGAAGGGAGCTGGGAAGGGGCTGGAGCCCCAGGAGGGGCTGAGGGAGCTGGGAAAGGGGCTCAGCCTGGAGCAAAGGAGGCTCAGGGGGGACCTTGTGGCTCTGCACAAGTCCCTGACAGGAGGGGCAGTGAGGGGGGTCAGGCTCTGCTCCCAGGGAACAGGGACAGGAGGAGAGGAAATGGCCTCCAATTGCACCAGGGCAGGCTCAGGGGGGAGATTGGGAACAATTTTTCCCTGCCAGAGTGGGGAGGCCTTGGCATGAGGTGCCCAGGGAGTGGTGGAGTCACTGTCTGTGGGAGTGCTCAGGAGGAGTCTGGAGGTGGCCCTTGGGGACAGGGGTTGGGGTGCTGCTGGTGCTGCTGGGGTGGCACTGGGGGACCCTGAAGGGCTCTTGGCACCCTGATAATTCTTTAATTCTGTAATTTTTAACATCTACCAGGGCTCTGTTGTCCTTTTCTGTAGAACCTGTCCTGTCTGTGAGGAGAGGGTGCTGTGCTTTTCAGGCTGTCACTGGCAGCAGCTTGGACCTTGGGACCTTAAAACCTGAACTTCTTCAGCCTGAGCGGAAAGAAATACAAATCCTGACCAACTTTGGAAGTAGCAGCAGCCACTCCTGTGGCCCACCCAGTGTTTCAAACCTGCAGAGCACCACACTGAACATGTGTCAGGATGAGGAAAAGCCACTCTGGCCAGAGCTCCTCTCCTCGAGCTGAGGTTTCCATCTGTTTCCACTCCATCTGCAGGAATGAGGGCACCACGCCTCCTGAATATTTGAAGGTAACTGCAGGCTTCCACTCTGAAGAGCAGAAACCTCCTTGATGATAAGATCTTTGATGACACGTGGGGGTTTTCTGCACTGGAGGATCACACGTGTGCAGCACTATCTGCTCTGTACATGGAACAGCTGCCACCCTGGCTGAGGAAGTGCTCCCTGGATGGGCTCTCCTCCTTCCCAGGGCAGCTGTGGAGAGCTGTGCCTGCCAGTGCTGAGGGAAACTGCAGGAGGGGGCAGGGAATAGGATTAGGACCACACGTGCAGTTGTGGTGTTGAGCTGACAGCAAGAAACCCACGAAGAGATTGCAAAGGGGCAGCAAGGTTTGTGTTTGGGCAGCAGGAGTTGACCTGGATTAGAGAGGTGGATCTCTGACTCATCAGGATGGGGATTCCTTTGTATTTTCAGGTGTGATTATCCTGGGAGAATCACACAGAATTAGAGACATCAAGGTGGGCAGAGCCCTTCAGGATCCCCCAGTGCCACCCCAGTGCCACCAGCACCACCCCAACCCCTGTCCCCAAGGGCCACCTCCAGACTCCTCCTGAGCACTCCCACAGACAGTGACTCCACCACTCCCTGGGCACCTCATGCCAGCCCTCACCACTCTGGCAGGAGAAATTTTGTTTCTAATCTCAATTCTGAACCTTTACAAGATTATCTGGTTATGTGTTGTATCTTAAATAAAGGCCAGAAGCTCAAAGAAAACTTGAGCAGCACAGAAACAGCTCTCACCTTAACCCCATCACTTACCCCACGGTCTGTTTTATATTGCAGCAGGGACAGAGAATTCAGCTGGCACAGGGAGGGTGTGCTTGTTTTGAAAGTGCTCTGGCAAATACCACGTTTAACATGACAATAAAAAAGGGGTGCACTGCCCTTCTGAGGGCAGGAACTCCTGACAGGAGGGGCAGTGAGGGGGGTCGGGCTCTGCTGCCGTGTGCCAAGGGAAAGGAGGAGAGGAAATGGCCTCCAATTGCACCAGGGGAGGCTCAGGGGGGAGATTGGGGAAGAAAATTCCCTCCCAGTGATGCCTTAGGTGTTGAATTTTCTATTTTTCCACTGCTGCACTGCCCAGTGTGTAACTCTGAAGGTTCCTGTGGCCTGTTCACTTCTGCTCTCTGTGCCAGGCAGACACAACAAAACCTCTCCAGGCCTGCTCTTCAAGGACACCCAGACTGTCCTAGGCCAAAAGTATAACCCAAAAGCCTCTAAGGGGGGCAAGCTGAGGGGAAATGACCTCATTATATGGAACCTTTAATTGGAGAATTAACCCTGATATGCAAATGAACCAAAGCCATAAAAGTGTGAAGAACTCATGGCCTGGGGTCCTTCTTGGGGTCCACCTGGGCAGTGGCCTCTGGCTGCCCAGGGGTACCTTTGAAGGCCTTTCAGATAAATGCTGACCTTTATTCCCTTTCCTCCTGTCTCTGTTTCCAGGAGGCCCCTTAAGGCATCACCAGAGTGGGGAGGCCTTGGCATGAGGTGCCCAGGGAGTGGTGGAGTCACTGTCTGTGGGAGTGCTCAGGAGGAGTCTGGAGGTGGCCCTTGGGGACAGGGGTTGGGGTGGTGCTGGTGGCACTGGGGTGGCACTGGGGGATCCTGGAGGGCTCTGCCCACCTCGATGATCCTGGGATCCCCTGTTCCACAATCACTGCTGTGGATTTCAAACCAAAGGCAGGGAATCACCTCTCCAGGCTCCCTTTTTGGAAGCCCTGAGCTTCAGGCAGAGGAAGAAACCGGCTGGGCTCATTTTCATTCCCACAGTTGGGAAGGAGCTGTGGGAGCTGGGCAACAAAAGCTGGGAACACAAAAGATAGGAAGGGCTCCCAGCCCGTTTGGTAAACCCAGCGCAGGTGGCTGGAAATGAAACCTGAGCAAACATCCCCGCTCACCTCCAGCCTCCCATTGTAGGAACATTTGCTGTAGGTGGTTCACACATCTCCTGGCGTTTGCTGGGCAAACAACCCGCTCTGGAACAAAAGGAAAAGGCTTCCCAGGAATGGTTCTGTGCTCATTAACCTCACAGATAATGTTATCAGCGGTACTTCTGCTGCCACTGTGAACTTGAACGCCTTTCTCAGTTTTAATCTCGACGTTGACACTGCTTCGGGAGCTTCAGAGTTTAAAGGTGGTGATTTTCTCAGCCTGCAGGTTTTGGAGACTCCCCAAAAGCTCCATTTTGTCCCCAAAATTGCATTTTGCAAAGAAGGAAGAGTTTAGATGGACAGGCAGCAAACTGAGCACTGTCTGTTCAGCTCCCTGATTTTTCCCCATGGATTTTGGGCAGCCTTTTAGTATTTGTGTGTCTCAGGTTTCCTTTGTAAAACTGGAAAACCCCATTCTGAGGACAGCAGAATTGCCCATAGAATGAAATGTATGGATTGTGGATGGATATTTCTTTCTGTAAATGGGATTTATTCGATTAAGGAATTCACATTTGGCAAGATCCCAGCAGCACCAGCACCACCCCAACCCCTGTCCCCAAGGGCCACCTCCAGACTCCTCCTGAGCACTCCCACAGGCAGTGACTCCACCACCCCCATGGCAGCTCATTCCAAGGCCTCACCACTCTGGCAGGGAGTTTTTTCTTATCTAACCTAATCTGGATGCTGTGGCCTTTTTAGGACAAAGGAAGACAATTTGAAATATGCCACTGATTATTTTTAGTAAAGGTACAGCAGATGTTGAAGAACATTTAAACCCACAAACATGTACTGCCCTTGGAGGTGCTGCATTTTTGGACCTGCCTGAGGTGACAGGGATCTCTGTAGGATCCAAACTCCTCTCTCCCTCTTTGCCTCCCACACCAGAGGGAAGGTGCCATCCCCGCTTTGGGTGCCTCCTGCTCCGGCCTGTGCCACACAGTGATCCCAATATCCACAGTATCCTGCAAAATGATGCTCTGCCTTTCCAAGAACTTTGTTATCCATCTGCCAAGGAGCCCAAGCTTGTGGCTCATGGAGGTGAAAAACAAGGAGTTTTTAATAGGAGAAGCAGAGCTCCCCTGGGGATAATTCCATCTCTGTCCATGGCTGAGGCACTGCCCGAGCCAGAGTTTGGAGATGCTCTCGCTCCCTTTTTTATATGCAGCCAAACAACCTCCTCAAGCCTCTTCCCCAAAGCACTTGGGACCTCAGGGCTCTGCTCCTCTCACTGATAAATATTTTAAGATTTGAGCTTTCTTCTGAGAATCATTCACAGGAGCAAAGGTGGAGCTCCAAAGAGGATCTGCAGCTTTCTGCTTTGCTCCAGGGCTTGGTGCTCTGGGATCAGTGTGAGCCCAAAGTGGTGGGAATGGCCTGTGACACTGGTGACACTGCTGGTGGCACTCCCAGTCCCACATCTGTGGTGTGGAGCACGAGTGCTCCAACAAGTCAGGCTGGCAGCAACAACAGCCCCAGGAACCAGAAGGTCCACAGGGTCCTAAGAAGGTGTTCACCACCCCTGCACTCCTTAGTGGAATAAACCCCTTTTCTTTGGAGGTCAGATATGGATAGATTTGCTGCCCCACCAGATTTCCTAGAAATCACATGTTAATTGTGACAAAGGGAATTTTTTGGTGGAAATCATTATCTGACCTCACTGTTATGTCTAGAGATAACAAAAGCTAAGAGAAAAGGAGAAGGGAAGAGAGAAAAGGAGGCTCAGGGGGGACCTTGTGGCTCTGCACAAGTCCCTGACAGGAGGGGGCTCAGGGGGGGTCGGGCTCTGCTCCCAGGGAACAGGGACAGGAGGAGAGGGAACGGCCTCAGCCTGGGCCAGGGCAGGCTCAGGGTGGGCACCAGCAGGAATTTCCCCCTGGAAAGGGAGGTCAGGCCTTGGCAAGAGCTGCCCAGGGAGGTTTGGAGTGCCCATCCCTGGAGGTGTCCCAGGAAGGGCTGGACGTGGCACTCAGTGCTCTGGGCTGGGCACAAGGTGGGCATGGGGCACAGCTGGGCCTCCCTGGGCTGGGAGGGCTTTTCCAAATGAAAACGATTTTGTGAATTCTCTGAATTCTGTGAATTCCGTTTCCCTGATGCTTTCTCTCTTGCTGGCTGATCCCCTGTGTGGAGGGGGCTGGGTTTGCCACAACCATCCCAAAGACATCACAGCAAACACAGACCCCGAGCCAGGAACTTCTCCAGCACTGGAACTCAGCCCTGCAGATCCCACAGGTCCTTCCTCCCTGACCCCACCCCAAAGCTGCCTTCCTCCTGCAGAGGTGGGGTTTGTGCCCTGCCTTGTTCCCCATTCGTGCCCTGTTTGCCCAGCTGGTGTCAGCTCCGAGCTCTGTTTGGATTTCTGCAGAAAGATTTGCCTGAAAGGTTTGCATATTCCAAGAAACCACAGTGATTAAGTAGACATGAAAGAAAGCATTATGATGAATAATCAAGGCATAATCAATGATCCCCTTTTTGCATTATAAATGATGACGCTTGTCCTCCACAGCTTTTAGGCAGAGCGTGGGTGTGACAGCTTGAAAAACAGCGTCGAGCCTGACATGAGACCTGTCAGCTCTTAAATGAGGTAATTAATGACCTGCTAAGCATGCAGATTTTAAATATCAGTTATTTTTTTTTTTCCCCTTTGGAAATAACTGGGGAGTAAAAAATTATTTGCAATTTGTCATTCCGCGAGGAGAAACTCGGCGTGAGTGTGGTGAGAAACAACAGGGTTATGGCAAAAATGCTTTGTGCTTTTAATAGAAAAATCAAAATCAAACCTCCCTCCGAGATTCCTCTCACCCCACATCCTCTTCACATCGCTTTAGAGGCTGACAACTTTATTTTTGTATGCGTGGACTCGCTGGATTTTAGGATCTTTTCCACCAGGCCAGGACCAGCTGCTTAAAACTGAGGCTCAGAAGAAAAGCAGGAATTAATTTCTTCTGCCAGATGTCGGTTGCTAATCCTTCAATATCTGAATTTGTGTAACCCTTCTTCCAGGGCTTGTGGTATTAAAAAAAAAAAAAAAAAAAAAAAAAAGGTTTCAGTTTTAAAGGAAGTCTTTGAGGCATCAGTTTGCAGGTGTTTGCCAACCGAGACACTGAGCTGGGCCTCACTGCAGCTCTGAGATGTTTTTAGCTTTTTATTTTGTGGATACAAACTGGAAAAATGGACGAATTTGTCCTCCACAACAGACTTCTAAATATCTTCTTTTACTTCATGGATTAAATCCAAACCATTCTGTGATTTTATGGGTTTTATGATCTTGTGTCTAAACTCTGATCCTGGCTGCACCCAAAAACAGAAGACAAAAATATATATAAAAATTAAACTCTGCCAGCACTTGGAAATCTGTAAATTTAGGCTCCTGATGACTGAAATAAACACATGGACTAATTCCAAATTAGGGTTAATGTGTCATGGGCAGAGTGTACAGAGACTCCCTGCATCGTGTCTCTCAGACAACCCTGAGCTCCTGGTTTGGAACAGTAAATCTCACCTTTGATATGGGTTTGGAGCCTGAGTGTTGAAAACAAACAGGGCACAGCAAAGGAACACCTTAATCTCCCTAAGGACAGCCAGAATAGAGTGAGAAGCTCGGGAGATTAGAACTGAACAAAGGCTTTTCCTAAGTGCTGTCTTAAGGTCGTGTTTACCCGTGTTTGCAGGATGAAATCTCATTTTGATGCCTTAATAAATGAAAGCAAAGGAAAAATGTCTTCGGTGGTGTTTGGAGCACTCTGTGCCAAGAGTCCTGATCACTGAAAACCAACCTTAATCCTGGTTTAAAAATCCAAATGTTCAGTTTTGTTTACACATCAGACGTGTGCTGTTCATGCAACCAATTAGAGCAGCTTTGCCAGCTCATTATAATCTGATTTTCATAAGGGTTGACACCCACTTCTCGCCAGGCTCCAGGGGTATTTTCTCCTGAGGGAAGAGGAAAGGATGGGAATGTGCTTCTTCCATCCTTTCCCATCAGTTCTGTCCGGGAGGCAGAGCTGCCCTGAGCCACCAGGACAGTGGGATGCCTCCAGCCCCAAGCTTTTATTACCACCATGGACTCAGTTGATTGGTTTGAGTCACAGAGCAGAAAAAGGCACCAGCAGTAAAAAGAACTACGAAAAATACGAAAGCAGAGGTGGCACAGAAGAGACGTGATTGGATAAAAACATTTCAGGGGAGTTGTGTTGGCTGCTAATTGTGGAAATGCAGGAATTTTCAGCTATGCCAATGCATGATATTAATTCACTGTGAACTCTGTCAGCTGCAGACACTTCCAAAGCTCCACTGAGGTGAATAAGAGCATTCCCACTTCCTACAGCATCCAAACCCAGCATCCCAGCTCGGGAAGGACGTGGAGCTGCTGGAGAGAGGCCATGGAGGCCCCAGGATGAGCAGAGGGCTGGAGCAGCTCTGCTGGGAGGAAAGGCTGCCAGAGCTGGGATTGTTCAGCCTGGCCAGGAGAAGCTTTGGGGGGAGCTCAGGGTGGCCTTGCAGGGCCTGAAGGAGCTGCAGGAAACCTGGAGAGAGACAATTTCCAAGGGCTGCAGGGCCAGGAGGCAGGGAATGGCTTCCCAGTGCCAGAGGGCAGGGCTGGCTGGGATCTTGGGCAGGAATTGTTCCCTGGGAGGCTGATGAGAGGCTGGGATGGAATTCCCAGAGCAGCTGTGGCTACCCCTGGATCCCTGGCAGTGCCCAAGGCCATTTAAATCCATTTAAAATCCATTGCCCTTTGTCCTCTCATTCTCTGCCCGTCTAAAAAAATCCCTCTCTCTCCTTTTACAACCCCTTGGAGGTTCTAAAAAGCTGCAATGAGGACTCCCTGAAACCTCCTCTTCTTCCCCAGGTCCTTCCAAGCTGAGTTATTTGAGATTTTTTCCCTCCTCAGCAGCAACCCAGTAGAACATCATTAACATCATATTTAGTTGGAAAATGTGGCAACATCATCTGACAAGTCCTTCTCCTGTTCCAGGCTAAAAGAACTTAGCACAGTCAAGGTTGTGTCCCCCAAAAGTGGCTGAACTTTGTGGAAGAACTAGTGATTTCTGCATAGTGGGCTCCTCCTGCTTTTTGGTGAAGAAAAAATAAAATTAAATATTTTTTACATAGCAGATTCTGTCAATGACACACTGAACTGGGACCACTGTGGTGGAAAAATGGGACATCGAGGGCTGAGGCTCTGCTGAGCTCATTTGGAGCCTGGCAGGCCCCAGGGACAGCACCAAAGGTGACTCCCTGACCACCTTTGTCACCTGACTGTGCCCTCCCTCTTTGTGACAACACCTAAAGCAGGGCTGACTGGAGAATAAAGCTTTGGAGCATCTCCCAAAAGTGGCTGAGAACACCCTGATATCCCCTTTTCAGCCTCAAGCATTTGGGGAGCACTTTGGGCCCCACCAGGTGTTCCCAGTTTGAAACAGAGGCTTCAATCAATGTCTGATGTCTTCGGATAAAGCAGGAGAAGCATCTTTGCAACAGATTCCAGACTTTCCTGACAGTGCTGGCATTTAAAATTCACTCTCTCAGCTTTTTCTCTGCACCACCCTGCCACAGCTTCTGTTTGGGGCTTCCTTGCTGCTTTCTTTGTTGGCTTTTCTGATTTTTCCTGCTATAATTCCTAATAAAACAGCAGAGGGAAAGCCAGATCTGTTGATCAGTAGCCCAAGTTCTTTTTTTTTTTCCCATATTGAAACCAAATGCTTTTAAAACAGATGGTTTCTCCTCAGGATTAGCTCTCTGCTGGTGCTTTGATCAACACTGGAGGCTTCATTTTTCAGTCACCTGGTTCCCTAAAAGAGTTTAATATCTTCTTTACACACCCCTGGTGAAACCCGGGCATTAACCCCACTTATCACTGAGTTAATCTCTAACACTGTTTGTTGGGATGTCGGGGATTTAAACCAGAGAACATTTTCTCCTGCTCTTGTTGCTGTTCCTGAGGTACAAATTGTCTGGGAGCCATTCCACAGCCAGGTTTCCTCCACACAAATCCTGTTCAGGCAGAGATCCCAGGGCTGGGGCTGTGCTGCTGTCAAAGTCAGAACCATAAAATCCAGGGATGATTTGGGTTGGAAGGGACCTTAGAGATCACCCAGTGCCACCCCTGCCACGGCAGGGACACCTCCCACTGCCCCAGGCTGCTCCCAGCCCCAATGTCCAACCTGGCCTTGGGCACTGCCAGGGATCCAGGGGCAGCCACAGCTGCTCTGGGCACCCTGTGCCAGGGCCTGCCCACCCTGCCAGGGAACAATTCCTGCCCAAGATCCCAGCCAGCCCTGCCCTCTGGCACTGGGAAGCCATTCCCTGGCTCCTGGCCCTCCATGCCTTGTCCCCAGTCCCTCTCCAGCTCTCCTGGAGCCCCTTCAGGCCCTGCCAGGGGCTCTGAGCTCTCCCTGGAGCCTTCTCCTCTCCAGGTGAGCACCCCCAGTCCTCCCAGCCTGGCTCCAGAGCTCTCCAGCCCTGGGATCAATTTATGGCCTCCTCTGGAATTTTTCCAACATCTCCACACCTTCCCTGTGTTGGGGACCCCAGACCTGACGTTTCTGTGTAAAATTTCCCCTCTTCCACCCCCAGCACCGTGCTGGAAATCCCAGTTAGAGCCTGGTGCTAAAATCCCCAGCCTGTGGGGTTGATCCTCATTTGGGTGCTGGACTCGATGATCCTCATGAATCCCTTCCAGTTCCAAACATTCTGAGATTTTTGTGCCTCAGTTTACCAAAACGATTGCATTTTTTCATCCCCTGGCAGAAACAGCACCCCCAGTGTGGCAAACAGAACGAGGCCTCTGAATTCTGAGCCTGACAGCAAAGTCTTTTTATTCCTGATGTCTTTTGAGGCAGCCAAATCGTTGCCTAATCCTTACCTGAGGGCTAAAAGCCTTTCAGGAGAACAAACACGTGTAAAATCAAACAGCAGAAGGCTGTGCTGCACAAAACTCCTCCGAGGGCGCTCTCAGATGAGCAAATGTGACAGAAGTGTGTTCAGCAATAACAATATCCTCAATCAAAGGCATCAGCTGCACTCATGTGTGCTAAACCTGACTTCTGAAGGCTTTCAAAGAACCCAAATTGGCACATGTGGATACAAAACGGCGCTCACAAGGCTTGGGAGGCTCCTCGTGGTGTCAGGAAAGCATCTGGCTGGGAAAATTGGAGATGTTTCACCTTCCTGCCCCAAAGAAATACAATAATTAACTCTTTTTTTTTCTTTTCTAGATGGAGGATTATGCTGGTATGTGGGAAGTATGTTATTTAAATAGGTGGCTTAACAGAGAGGTTTATCTCAGTGAATATAATAATAGATTCATAGATCTCAGATACTGCTTTTGCCTGAATTCTTGATTAATTTTTTTTTTTTCTGAGTCTACTTTTTCTAGTGCTGCTACTCAGGGGAATCTTTCCATTCTCCCAAAATTGGACTTTTAGTTCTGTCAGAGAGATCAGCCTTTGTGTTTGAATGATTTTCAGGCTAAATCATAACAGAAGTGCCTGAAAATAGCTCCTTTTCCATGTTTAGGAATTTCTGGAGACTGGGGGATCTTGGATTGCCAAAAGGTCACTCATTTAAATGAATTCATTTAAATAATCAGATGAATTTTCATGGGAACTTCCAGTCACCTGTAATTAAAGAGATCAATAATGACTCAATGAGTTGTCCCCTGGGTCTGTGAGGGAAAAGTTACCCATGAAACAGGAAATAATGGGATGAAACCTTCACCTGCTGAGACTCCCAGAGCATCATTTGGGAAAATCTCGGCTTCACCCTCGGTGGATGGAGGGACTTTGGAACCAGGATGAGCAGAGGGCTGGAGCAGGTCTGCTGGGAGGAAAGGCTGCCAGAGCTGGGATTGTTCAGCCTGGCCAGGAGAAGCTTTGGGCTGAGCTCAGGGTGGCCTTGCAGGGCCTGAAGGAGCTGCAGGAAACCTGGAGAGAGACAATTTCCAAGGGCTGCAGGGCCAGGAGGCAGGGAATGGCTTCCCAGTGCCAGAGGGCAGGGCTGGCTGGGATCTTGGGCAGGAATTGTTCCCTGGCAGGGTGGGCAGGCCCTGGCACAGGGTGCCCAGAGCAGCTGGGGCTGCCCCTGGATCCCTGGCAGTGCCCAAGGCCAGGCTGGACATTGGGGCTGGGAGCAGCCTGGGACAGTGGGAGGTGTCCCTGCCAGGGCTGGGGTGGCACTGGAGGGGATTTCAGTTCCCTCCCAACCCAATCCCATCTGAGTTTATGGTTCCCACTCTGATTCCCTCTGCCCTCCCATTGTGATTTTAATTCCTTTCCCTCAGGACTCCCTCCCTGTGCCCAGGTTCCTTCTGGAAGCGCCTCCTTGCAAGGTCATCCCTGTGCAGACCCAGCTAAGTCAGACAATCACAGAACCCCTCAGCTGGGAAAGACCCCTCAGATCATCAGCCATGAAGAAAACACCACCAGTCCCACCCCAGAACATCTCCCTAAGCCCCAAATGCCCAAATTCCTGCAGAATTCCTCCATGAGCTCCCACTTCCACACCTGGGTGGGACCCAAGAAGGACAACTCTGCTTTAAACTTCCATCCAGTCGTGGTTGGGATGGATTTTTTCCAACTCAAGGAGATTTGGGGATGTGGATCACATTCCAAATTAGCCCTCAGGGGTTTAGATCTGAAATTGCTGACGTCCACAGCCCCAGATTTGCCACTTTGGTCTCTTTGCCTGTAATTTGTTTACCCAAGAAATTGTGCATTTTGCCCCGTGGGTCCCTGATAAAAATCATCTGGGCAGCAGCTGGAGCATGGAAGTGGTTAAAAAAAGCAAGATGAAAATGTTCTGCCTTCGTTGGCTTTTTCCATGAAATAAAAGGAATATTTAAAAGTAAAAAAAAACAACTTTGAAAGAATAAATTCTGTTGTTCACAACTGCAGCCACTCAGGCAGGGTAGACACCATTTATTAAACATATTAATTAAAATATGTCTTTACCTGTGTTTTAATAGATTAATATAGATTATTTCATTAGATTAATTTAATACATTTAATAGATTAATTTTTAAAAGATTCATTGAGATTAATTTCTGAAGCCTTAAATAAAGACACAAATAGTTCTCACTCTGTACCATGAAGATCTCAATGGTTTTACACCTGATTAAAAGCAAGGGTTTTTTTAATTAATGCAGCCACAGTTTCCAAGAATTTAATTTTCCTGGTTTTGACCCTTTTTGTTGTGTGGGATCTGGGAAATTTTTTATTTTATTATTTTTTAATGGTTTTTTTAGGGAGAGAGATTTTCCATCCAGTGGATTTTTTGTAGGAACGAGTTAATTTTAAGCTGGAACAAAACCTTGATGAAGCAAGGGAATAAAATCCAGTTTTTTAACTTATTCTCAGACTTGAACGTGTGTTTAGGATCTCAGTCCCAAATTTCTCCTGCCTTATCCTGCTGTGGTCACTAGATGTTGCTCCATGTCTGTGTTAGCAGTGGGTTGGAGGATTTTATAGGTGTAAGCAGAGAACATTTCTCTCCATAACCACACAAAGTTTTCACCCCATTAATTAATTCCATGAACAAAACAACCCCCCCTTCTTTAATCCCAGGATAAATCCGTCCCTATTTATGGACTCTACAGAGCAAAGCAGATTTTTCTATTGCCCCAAAATTTAAATTTCAGTTTTTAACACTTCAGATATTTAGGAAAATCCTATTTTCCAAGTAAAAACAGGGATTTAGGCCAACAGCCATTGTCACTTAGGCACGACCTTGCCCTGGCTCTGCAGTGGGACCGAGGGAATTCTCCCTTTCCCCCCAGGCTCTTGGAGAGTCACTCATTCCTCCTGGGATTCCCCCAGTGTGGCTTCCCAAGAAAACCACTTTTAATATTCCCAGGATGGGACTGCTTCCCAGAACTGCTGGATAAAAGCAACTGGGAATAATTAAATAATTCTATTAAATAATATCGACATCAAATATATATTTATATTAAATGTAGAATGATATAAAATATATTATATGGTATTATTTAACATATTTTAATATATAAAATCTTGAATACTAGAATAGAATAGAATAGAAAAGAAAAGAATAGAATAATATTAAATAAACAAAAATTAAATATACTGAGCAGTCTCTTTAATTCTTGATTGCTGCTGTTAAAATAAATAAAGAGGATTTTATAGGAATATTGTGGGTTTTGGGAGGATTTAGGGATAATGAGTGATGGGCACATAAGGAAAATCATCTTTGATCTGTAATCCTTTGGGAAAGCAAAAAGACAATCACCTTTCCCTGACCAGGCACCTGGAGGGATAAAATTCAGCTTTTCCCAGAAAAATGTGCTCCTTAAATCCCAATCAAAGCTCGGGATCTCAGTCAATGTTCAAGCAAAGCTCAGGCTCCTGTTTGGTAACCCCCAAATATTGAATTTACAGGTGACAAACAGTTTTTGGTTAACTCCCGGACATGCCTTTTTCTTGGAATGTTTCCCAAACCCTCCGTGGAGGGTTGCAGTGGATAATAATTGATCAGCAGCACTGTGCAAAAGTGGTTTAATTTCACCCCAAATGTTGAACTCTCAGCCTTAAATATCATTTCAATGTGGAGATGAAGACAAAAATAAATGCAGGAAAATGTCAGAAAAAAAAATTAAAAATTAACCAGCGTGGAGTGGAGCATTTATGGAAGTAATTTTGGATTAAGTAAAAAACAAAGTTTGAATGCCCACATCCTTTGCTTAAATGTTGTTGAATGCTTTGGGTCCAACCCAGGGATATTTTACATAATGTGAATATTCACTGGGTGTGAAAATCCTCCAGAAAAGCTTCATCTGCCTGGCAGTTCAGGGCTTGATCTAAGGCAGCAGTTCAGCCTCCCTGGCTCTGGATTCATCCCATTCCAGGGGAGGTGAGTGGGATTGGGAAGATGAATCCACCTGGGACCTGCCTGTCTTTATTATTACAGAGGATCCCAAATGGCTGCCTCATGTCCAGCTTCTGCAAGGCTGGAATTGAAGTTTTCTCTTCTTTCCTGCACTGAAAATGTGTTTATTTAAATCACTCTGAAAAGCAAAAAAAAAAAAAACCCAAACCCTGAAACCACATTCTTTCTTTTTTGTCTAAAATCTGTGATGCACAGAAGGGCTAAAAACCAGGAGACAGGAAAATTTCAATATTAGAGTGCTGGTAATTACAGCATTCCAAACCCAATATTCCCTCCCAACACTTGAGAATTCCCACTCACCTTGCTCTCCTTTTCTAGAGGAGCTGTAAAAAATGAGCTTTGCTTCCCTGCTGGGAGCCTCAGGCTGTCTCTTGGAATTTGGTCTGAGTTCATATTCAGCAAAAGACACCTTAAAAATGCATCTTTTTACAAGGTTTTGATCTGGAAGCAGCTGCTCCACTGCTGGGAGCAAGGAAAAGCAATGGGGATGGGTGTTGTAGGCACCTGTGGGTGTCTGGTCTTTATTTAAGAGGGAACAGGTGACCAGATATTCTCCTGAAGGTTCAGACCAGAGATTAAAAATGATTTTTCCCTGCCAGAGTGGTCAGGCCTTGGAATGAGCTGCCCAGGGAACTCCAGAGGAGTTTGGATGTGGCCCTTGCAGACATGGCTGGGGTGATGCTGGTGGGACTGGCTGACCCTGAAGATCTTTTCCAACCTTTCCTTCCAAAGTTTTCTTCCCAAAATTCTTGGCCATCCCATTTTTCCTTGACCCTTTTCTGCGCTGACCTTTGCAAAGTCTCTTCCTGCAGCGAGTGCTGCATCCATGCCATCGACTCTGCAGTTTTTCCTCCTCAGAAACCCAAAGAAGGGGAAGGAAAACCAAGAAAACTCCCATTTAAAACGAAATTTTGCATGCAGGGAGGGAAGCCCACGGATTGAAACGTGTTAAGTCCTCACACAGTTAACAACATGTCACTTGGTGAGAGAATTTTCATAATTAATGAACTGGTTCAATTTGCTCTGCCGCTTGACTTTGATTAATACATTTTTGAGTGTTCCCACTGGGACTCTGTCCAGTTTGTTTAGTAAGCTCTTATGTCTGCATCCAGTTCGTGTGTATGGATCAAAGTGTTGGCACCAAGTGCTGGCAATAGTTTGCCTCTGGTACAGCCATTCTGACTCCACTTAAAAAGGAGATAGCAATATATCTTAAACCCAGCTCTTTGTGACTCCTTTCTAGGGGGAAAAAACAAAAAAAAAATGAAAAAAAGGAAAAAAAAAAAAAGAGGAAAGAAATTTCACACTGCATTGTGTGGAAATGCTGTGATTTAAAAGTTCATCTCACGCAAGCTCTGCCAATTAAAGGGATATTTATCAAGGCAGACAGTAATTGTGCACAGCCAAACTGGCAATTTGGTCAATATGAAGCATTGAGCTGCAAAACTTCCATAATTAACAAATTAATGAACATTACCCTTCGTTACCCTGCTGCTGGGGGGATGTTGCACATTTGCCTCACTCCTGGTGCTCAGTCACCCCCTGAAATTCTCTGTACAGTTCAAGGATGTGCACCAGGCTTAAAAAAGGGGGCAAATTCTCCTTCCTGGGCACCTCTGGGCAGCCTCCAGGGAGCTGGGAATGAGGGGCTCTTGTTCCCAGACAGGATGGTCCAAGGAAGGAGAAATAACTCACAAAATCCCAGGATCCCTGAGGCTGGAAAAGCCCTCCCAGCCCATGGAGTGCCAGCTGTGCCCAGTGCCCACCTTGTCCCTGAGTGCCTTCCTGGGACACCTCTCTAAACCTCCCTGGGCAGCCCCTGCCAATGTTTAACAACCTTTTCCATGGGGAAATTCCTTCTGAATTCCTCCCTTTTCCCTGCCACCCTCATTAATGCCAATCCAGCCTTTGGACATCTACACCAAGAACAGAATTTGCCCCACGACATTTTGAGAGGCCAATAATATTCAGCAACCTCCTTGAAGTTGAAAACTCCAAACCTTCCTGGGGAGCTTCTTTCAATGTTCCAGCTCATGGTTTTAGGGCACAAATTGCAGGTGTGAAAGTTTCTTTTAGGAGAAGCTGCAGAGTTCACTGGGACAAAATCCCTTCCTTTGGTTTTCAGCTTCAAGGAGGTTGCTGAATATTATTGGCCTCTCAAAATGTTGTGGGGCAAATTCTGTTCTTGGTGTAGATGTCCAAAGGCTGGATTGGCATTAATGAGGGTGGCAGGGAAAAGGGAGGAATCCAGAAGGAATTTCCCCATGGAAAAGGTTGTTAAACATTGGCAGGGGCTGCCCAGGGAGGTTTGGAGAGGTGTCCCAGGAAGGCACTCAGGGACAAGGTGGGCACTGGGCACAGCTGGCACTCCATGGGCTGGGAGGGCTTTTCCAGCCTCAGGGATCCTGGGATTCTGTTTTGCCATCCCAGTCAGGACCATCCAAGCCTTATTTTGAGGCTGCCATGTAGTGCTCAAGTGCTTCACTGGCTTTTTCCTGGCTGGAATCTCATCCCCAGAGAGCTGGAGGCACAAAGAGGATCAGTGTTGGTGTCAGAAACTCCTCTGAGAAATGAGAAAAGCCTCAGAGAAGTTTCCAGTGAATGCTGTGCCCATGTACAAATATATACATTTATATCTTGGCTCCCAGCTCCATCCTTCCAAACCACAGCAGTTGGAGATGCAGATCTTAAAGCAGTGAGGTTAAAATTAATTAAAGAAATTCCCTGAGCTCAACCTCTGCTTTCCCTGGGGTGACAGGGCCTGGGCAGTTAATCACCAGCAGCCCCAACATGTCACTCCTTCTGCCCTGGTTTTGTTCAGATGTTACAAGGCTGAATGATGCTGGAGAATGGACAATGGGACACAAGCTGCTGGAAACACAGGGAGCACTGGCAGATTTAAGTGCACATTGTTCAGCCAGATCAGCCAGAAAAAAAATGTGCTCTTTTTAATTTTCCCATGGGGTTCCTGCTCCCAGCCTACTCCAGTGGGGTTTCTGGCTGTTTGTTCTCCTGTGGAGCCAGGCTGAGAGAGCTGGGAATGTTCAACCTGGAGAAGAGAAGCTCTGGGGAGACCTTGGAGCCCCTTGCAGTGCTTAAAGGGGGTAATAAAAAGGAGGGAGAGGGACTTTTTATATGGACAGAGAGTGACAGAGAGGGGGAATGGCTTCCCAGTGCCAGAGGGCAGGGCTGGCTGGGATCTTGGGCAGGAATTGTTCCCTGGCAGGGTGGGCAGGCCCTGGCACAGGGTGCCCAGAGCAGCTGTGGCTGCCCCTGGATCCCTGGCAGTGCCCAAGGCCAGGCTGGACATTGGGGCTGGGAGCAGCCTGGCACAGTGGGAGGTGTCCCTGCCAGGGCAGGGGTGGCACTGGATGGGCTTTAAGGTCCCTTCCAACCCAAACCATGCCATGATTCTACATAAACAAGCCCATTTAGCCTGTGCTGAATTTTATTATTTTTTTTTACATGCTGTGCATATGAGAAGTGAAACAGAGAGCAGAAGTCCTTTCTCTTTTTCAGTTTATTTGATATCTGTGTTTGGCAGCTGTTTTTCAGGGCTCTGTTTTAGTCTTTGCACCCTTCAGCCACTTGGTTTCTCTTCTTCTGTGCCCAACTTTCAGTGACAACGACTGAAGATGTGTAAAAATGAGAAAACAAACCTGAGAAATGTCTGGCAGGACTCATAGGCAGGTGTGAGAGGCAAAAGAAGTTAAAAACAGGATTCTTTTTACCCTGACAGGAGAGGGCAGTGAGGGGGATCAGGTCCCTATTCTTAAGGGAAAGGAGGAGAGGAAATGGCCTCAAATTGCACCAGGGGAAGCTCAGGTTGGAGTCTGTGGTTGTTGACACCACAAAACATTCCCAACTCTCTTTTGCTCCCCATGGAATTGAAATGTTGAGAGCAGCTTCGAGTTGGGAGAATGATTTTCAAAATTTTGCCTTCCAAACACAATCTGACATTGGTTTCAGTGTTATTGTCACCTTTTTTTGAAGTTCTTCCTCCAGCAGAAAACATGAGGGGTCAGAGGAGAAAAAGTTTTAAGAGGGGGGAAATGTCAAGATAATTGAGGGAAGAGGAAAATGGGCATGGAGTGGAAAAGCCAATGAAGCCCTGGAAAGAAAACTTCCAAGGCTGTTTTCCCTTCTGGTACAAGAAGCAGGGAAGGAGGAGGGGGACACAAAGGGAGCAGATGGAGGGTGTGGAGTCACCACAAACACCCCAGGGCAGTGTGGGGGGAGCTCGAAGGGTCCCTGTCACAGCAGTGGGGACACAGGAATTCCCCGTGTTCAGGGAGACAAACGGGAGGCACAGGAACCATCCCAGCTCCCTGACCACGGAATCCCCAAATCCCTGAGGTTGGAAAAGCCCTCCAAGGTGATCGAGTCCAATCTGTGACTGATCCCCACCTTGGAGCCACATCCAGTGCTCCTTGGGCACCTCCAGGGGTGGGGAATTCCTGGATCCTTCTCACCCACAGGAAAAAAATTCCTGGAGGAGACAAAAAGAGTTTTTTCCCCATTTAAGGGAAGAACAATTAAAAATCTTCTTTGTGCATCTCAGCTGTGAGGCAAACCAAGCAAATTAGATAATTAACCAATCCTTTTTTTGCAATTAATTCAAGAGTTTATGTTGTGTCATTGCTCACATCACGCCATCACTCTCACAGATTTGTCACCTCCCCCAACGGCTTGGGCAGTGCAAAAACAGGGGGAAAGCCACCCAAACCCACAATTTCCAGCTCTATCTAATCAAAACATCCCACCCCAGGGAGAGCAAAGTGTTAAGTTGGAAAAACATTGGTTGTAGAAGCACGTGCAACAAAAAAAATGCTTGATCAAAGGAGGCCCCATCAGTGTCACCTGCTAATGAAACACTGCCCTTGCCACCCCGTGTCTCCGAGAGAAAAGGAGAAGCTCCAGGGCTCTTTCCCTGCTCCTTCCAGCACACAAAGGTCAGTGACACACAGAAAATGGCATTTCATTAACGAGCCATTTGGATTATAAACATTATTCCCAGACAAGCAGGAAAGTCCCAAAAATCTGAGTCACTGGTGGGTGAATGGCTGTTTTGTCAGGCCTTTATAAATAAGGCATTGATGGAATAAACAGTCACTTTGTATCAAAAAAAGGGGAAAATTTGCTGTGTACACATAGAGTTTTCATAAAACAGTGCTATGATTTAGGAGTTCTTCTTGAAAAAAGTGAAATTGTGGTGTTATCAGGAGATTTATTCTCTCTGAACAACGTCTGAACTGGCTGCAAGTCTTAAGATGTTTATTTTTGACCAAGAATGGTTTTGCCTCAAATCATCCTTTTGCCTAATTTTTAGCTTCTTCATTTTCCTTCCTCCTGGTCTTCGTGAGGATCATGATCCTTAAATGAAAATGGAAATTCAGCTGTATAAAGGAAATGTAGATAAAGCTCAGGTTTTTAAACCTGAAATCGGTTTTTGTTGCTTGGAAAGTCTTCTCTAACTCCAGGGAAATGCTCTCCCTGTGGATAAGGAAAAGAGAGCTTTGGTGTCAACAGGATTTTTGATTTGAGCAGGGGCAGGGATTCCTAATGCCCTCTGCAAAAATTGGCCCAAATTCCCTAATATTTCTTGGAGAGCAGGAGAATTCTTCTTCCACTGGGATCACAAGGAATTAGGAGTTCCATCCTGCTTCTGAGAGGATGAGAGGGAATGAAAGATCTTTGCCACTGCAAAACAGTGAATATGTATGAAGAGACATTAGAAAATGAGGTTAAAAATCCAGATTGAATGCATTTCAGCATTATTTTGTATCTCTTCCTTTTCGTTTGTGTACCCCAGCAGAGCAGAACATTTGGTTTCTCTGGAAACCTGAATGGGAAAAGCAATTCCCGCAGGGAAACCAGGAGTAGAGGTTCACATCAGATTCCTGTGCCAGGAGTTTGCCAGGACAACATCAGGAGGTTTGAGGGAAGCATCCCAAGAACAATCAGGATGTTCTGCTTTTTCTGTCTCTCCTTTCCTGTTTCATTAATTAATCTTTAATGAGAGCAGATGTTTTGCTTTGGTATCTAAAGCTTGTAAAATTTATTGCCTCATGCAGAGACACAAACAGGCATTTGCCTGTCAATTTACCTGCTTTCCTTTCTTCCCAATTTCTACTATTTAGGAACAAAACCAAATTACACCAGGCCCACAAGTAGCTGCTAAAAGCTGTTTTCCCAACCCTGCTAATGGGAAAGTGTGCCATGGGATGTGGGAACAACCCAAATAATAACAGAACAAGAATAGCCTCTTTTGCATGGATTTCATTTGCTTGTTTTTGCTTGATTGGGCAATTTGGGGCTGAGATTTTAGGCACAGCTTCAATCAGCCCACAGTAAAAATAAAACCTCCTATCCAGAGGGCAGGAGCAATTAAAGACAACTGTGGGAAATGTTATTTGCTGGAGAACATTTCCTCTCTTTGTGAAGTCTGCTGGAGATGTGGAAGGGCTCCATGTGAAAAGAGTCAGGAGTAGCACTCCGAGTGGGATTCTTGCTCCAGCCTCTCCAGGGCTCCCTCCTGTTTTCCCTGGGACTCTGGGGTGCTGGACATAAAGGAATTTTGCAAACTGTGCGTGGTCAGAAAAGGAACAGAGCCAAAGATATTTCAGCCATCCAGGGAGGTGCCTCCTCTGCTGATTTCCAAGGTGCTTTGGGGAATTATTCCCTGGGTTTTTTTCTCAGCTCAAAACCCTGCATTTCATCACTCACCTTGCGTTTTTTCCCCCTCCAAAAGAGGGGCTGAAGGCAGGATTTTAAGGAGCCCCATTTATTTCAGAGCAGGCTCGTGTTGTGCTTTGCAGATTTTTGGTGGATGGCAGGAAGGGAGATTTTATAACGTGCCCAGCAAGAAAGAAAGAAGCTGAATTTAACAGCAGAGTGTGGCAAAACATCAGTGGTGGCACCACTGATCACCCACGAGAGTGTAAAGAATATAGAACGAAAGACTCACAGAATTTAGGTTGGAAGGGCCTCAAAGCCCATCCAGTGCCACCCCTGCCCTGGCAGGGACACCTCCCATTGTGCCAGGCTGCTCCCAGCCAGATCCAACCCGGCTTTGAACACTTCCAGGGATGGAATTCTTTGGGCAGCATTTTAGAAGATGAGCTTTTCAACTTTGTGAAGTAAAAAAAATAAGATCAGAAGCTGAAAACCCTGAGGCATTAATCCTGATTAAATAAGCCATGATTAAACCCATCTTAAGGCCCCAGGAAGACTCCCAGTGTTTTCCTAGAACAAGACTAGCCTGGAAAAACAAAAAAAATAAATTATAGCAGCTCTTCTGTGATTTTTTCCCCCAACATTGCTGATTCCAGTCACATGTGAGCTTTGCACTCTCAAAAGGAGAGGAGAGGGATCCCTGCCACCTTGCCATGGATTGTGGTGGATCATGGACACTTCCACTTGGCTACAAGACAACAGCAAAACTGGGCCTGCACTGTCACTGTGGCCTTTTCTGCAGCTTTAATGGTGAGACTGGAGGAGAGACAATTGTTTCTTCATTTTATTATTCCTCCAACTGTAAATGAGCAAGTATGAAAGTGGAACACAGTGGGGAGGTTTTGTTATCACCAGCAAAAGCAAAGGAAGAGAAAATCAGGCCTTATGATTTAGTTGGGGGAAAAAAAAAGTAAAAAAAGAGAATTTCAGGATGTGCAAATCATGGAAGCTTTGTTGCAGTCAACAAATCTTCAGGCTTTTCACCTCCTTTCAGGAGATTTGTGCAGCAGAAAAGCAGGCAGAGCAGCACTCAGGACTTTGGGGCCTCTCTCTGAAATATTCCTCCTGCCCCAGAGATGTCTGACACCAGAGATGTCAAAAGCTGCCAAGTCTGGAATGTGGATTGTGGCAAATCCTGTGTTTTTCCCCTTGCTGAGAGTGTGATTGTTCCCTGCTCCCCTTCCTTTTCCACACCAACACCCTGGCACTCAGCTCTGCTGGGAATGGCCCTGAGTTAGGGAAATTCTGTTTCTGCTCTGCCTCCACCTGCACCTTCA
Organism: Lanius ludovicianus; assembly: GCA_013397235.1. Lineage (NCBI taxonomy): Eukaryota > Metazoa > Chordata > Aves > Passeriformes > Laniidae > Lanius > Lanius ludovicianus. Next base: position 126,128 of record VYXG01010838.1, on the reverse strand, counting down.
ACCTGATTTAGGATCATGGAATCCCAGAATGGTTTGGGTTGGAAGGATCCTAAAGCCCACCCAGTGCCACCCCTGCCATGGCAGGGACCCCTCCCACTGTGCCAGGCTGCTCCCAGCCCCAATGTCCAGCCTGGCCTTGGGCACTGCCAGGGATCCAGGGGCAGCCACAGCTGCTCTGGGCACCCTGTGCCAGGGCCTGCCCACCCTGCCAGGGAACAATTCCTGCCCAAGATCCCAGCCAGCCCTGCCCTCTGGCACTGGGAAGCCATTCCCTGCCTCCTGGCCCTGCAGCCCTTGGAAATTGTCTCTCTCCATCTTTGCTACGACTCCTTCAGGTCCTGGAATGCCTCAATGAGGTCACTCCAAAACTTTCTCTCCTCTTGGCTGATTTTCTTTTCCAAGAAAAAAGTGGTCCTTCAGTTTTTTCCCCTCAGTGTTTTTGCTCCCAAAGTGGCTGCCAAATGTTGGAGAATAAATGTAGGGAGACCTTTGTACCCTGAAAAAACTCAGTGATGTGATCCATGACATCTCAAGTATCCCTTTCAGCCCTCAGTAACCTTTAAAAATGAAATCTGGATGTTGACTGAGATCAATGCTCTTCATTGCTTGCCAAGTGATTGACTTGATTCCCCCTGGTTCCTGAAAATCCCAGATTTCCAGCCCAATTTGGGTCAGAACACATCGATTTACTATTTTAGTATTAAATTCATGGTTAGCTCAGACACTGATAAAACAGCCTGTCCAGCAAGCTAAAACTACAACAGCATCAAATTTAGACTAAGGCTGCCCAAGCTGAGAGAGGGAAATTATTTACATCAGTAAAAAACTGGGAAATGATGGGACTTAATGTGAAAATATGAGTTTGGGTTGAAAGAATTCATCCCAGGGAGGTTTGGAGTGCCCATCCCTGGAGGTGTCCCAGGAAGGGCTGGAGGTGGCACTCAGTGCTCTGGGCTGGGCACAAGGTGGGCATGGGGCACAGCTGGGCCTCAATAACCTCAGAGATCTTTCCCAACCTCAATGATTTTGGGATTCTGGGATTTTATTATATGAGCTGAGTGGGCAAATAATACTAAAAATTACTTTTCCTTCTTAAAAGCTTGACTCCAAGTGTTCTGAGCTGTTTGATTTTCTGTCCAAATCAACAGATGTTGGATGTGTTTCCCATTGGCTTCCAGAAGATTTAGGAAAGATCTTTCCTTGCTCAGCTGTTTTTCCTCACTTTTCCCTGAAGTGTTTGGTGCAAGGTGCTCCTTCCCCCTTCCTGGCCTCTGGTCAGAGAGGAAAAACTTCCCTAAAATTGAAATTACTCATCCCACCCACTTCCTGTGACCATTCCCTGCAGAGAGGGACTCATGGATGATGTTCTTCTACTTCCATGTGAAGAACTGGACACACTCAGCAAAACGTGGTCATTGAGGGCAAGACAAGCTGAGTTTCCCAATTAAAGTCCCTCCTTTGGGTCCTTAAGTTGAGCTGTTAATTTTGGTGATGACAAGCAAAGCTGTTGTGCAAATGAGGGAAGAGTTTTCAGGCAGCACACCATGGTTTTTCTACATTAAATTTTATTAAAGTAAGGATTTTATCCACCCTATCACCTAAAGATTTTTAATAAATGAGATTGCAGCGCAGCAAACAACGTGAGGTGAGTTGTGGATAAATAAATGTGGAGATTTGTGATAAATGTTGCACCTAGAGCCTGTTTTTGGGAGAAATTCTAAGTGGCACAGAGGAAATGTGGCGATTTTTTTCACCCTTTCACCTGCAGTGAAGGATTCACACCCTTTGCCAAGGGCAATGCTGCTTTTTCTCTGTTGCTTTATTAAAAAAGGCTCCCTGAACTTTGCTCCTTTGCTTAATATTGGATTTGGAAAAAATAAAAATTGTTTTCCTGAGTGAAACTGATGATTTAGGGATCACTGGCACCTCAGGTGTCAGGCCACTGGATTTATTCCCAGTTTTGCTGTGGGATCTCACGGAACCAGTGGGGATTATTTTGCCAAATCTCTTGATATTTTGAGGTCTTTTCCAACCTAAATGATTCTGGGATATTAAATGTCCCATTCTTGGGTATTAAATGCTGAATAAACATCTAAGAAGAATATAAAAAGGATATAAAAAGGACAGTCCCTTCCCTATGGGAGCTGATGCAAGCTCCTGAAGTAGAACAAAAGTCAGAGCAACAAAGATATTTATAAACAGGAAAATGCCAGCTTCCCAAATCCATCCCCCAAATCAAATCTCTTGGAAAATGAACTTTTCCAGAGCTTTAAACTTTGTTTTCTGCATAATTCTGCTTCTTTAAAAGATATTTCACTTCCCAACCCTCTCTTGCTGGATCCTAGGGGGACAGGATGATTCCATTCTAAAGGTTTTTGTGATAAATTGCTTGGAATCCTTCAGGTTTTCCAGTGTTTTGACTTTCCCTCCTCAAGACAAATAAAAGATTTAAATGCAGATGAGGATCTCTTTCTTTTCTTTTTCTGCCAGTCATCCTAAGTTCTTCTTTGAGATGAAAACACCCAAAAATCTCATTATTTTATTATTACAGGGGAGTTTTCCTTCTTTAGGGCTCCTACAGTGTGTTCTGTGCTACCCAAAGTGCCAAATGCCTCTCTGTAAAACTCTTTCTTACGCAGATCTCGTAATCCCAGGAGATTCTGGAAAAAATTCAGCTGCCATTCAAAGAGAGAAATAATGTTCAGGTTTGCAGAGCTGTTCTGAACCCAACAACAATTACCAAAACATTAAATTGAAGGGTTTTGTCTCCCAGATCATTTCTTCACACAAAATTTGATATTGCTCATCACTGAAGTCCCGGCCTCTTCTTTTATTGCCTGAGTAAAAGCTGAATATTTTTGCAATCTGGCTCCTGCTCTACCAATTGAGACTTGCTTTCCTCCACTCAAATATCACTTTTTAAATACCTTTTCCCACTGTTTTCCATCAGGGAAAGACTTTTCCCTGGCCACCCCTGTGTGGAAGGCTGGATTGGGTTGCACTGAGAGGTTTTTCAGGGTTTTTCCCTCACTTGCCATGAGGGTTTGCCCGTGTCCCTCCTGGGCCACCCGGATATGATGAGGGGAAGGCTCAGGAGCAGGATATCCCATTTATTCCATTTATTTATCCCACTAATACAGCTTTGGAAGAGGGTTTGTGAGGGTCCATGAAGTCTCTTCCTGTCTGTTCTCTCTCTCTTTTCCCTTATCTCTTCTCACCTACGTGGGGAGGCAAAAACCACTCAGGATTCATAATTCCCACTAACCTTCCACTTCCAGATTCCCAATTTTCAAAAGAATTTTTTTTAAGGCCGGAAACAGGGCAACAAATTCACCACAGACAAGGGGAAATGTTTTGGTCTCAGCAAATCCAGGATTTTTGTCCAGGTTTTTGTGTGGGGGTGCCAACCCCAGTGAAGTCGTGCCTGAATTTTGAAGATGACAAACGATCTTTCAATTTTTAATTTAAGAATATTAATTACTCTTCTCCTAGCAGGTTCTTTCCATGTCCTTCTCACGCCACAGCTTTTAATTTCTTTGCTTTGGCAGGGCAAAAGCTTCTTAAAATTTATGAGAAGGGCTATGACAGATTTCTTGTTCCTCTCAAGCCCTGAGGGAGGCAGAGCTTGGGCAGAACCTGCTCCCACCATCAGGGCAGGTGTGAAGGCAAGGAGAGGTTTGGGGGGTGTCAGAAATCCAGCTGAACATCCCACACTGTGGTTTTCCTCAGTTTTCCATGGCTCAGGGAAGCAGAGAGCTGGAAATGCCCACAAATAATCAGAGACAAGGACCAGGCCGTTGTGTCACCCCAGCAGAGCCCGGGGCTGGGTCGGATGTGACTCAGGGATGTTATTCCAGAAGCTGAGCAGCTTAAAATCATGGATTTGCAGCCAAAACATTCCCACCCTGAGTATATCAGTGCCAACAGTGACAGGACATCAGCTGGCAGTTTATTTATCTTACATTTCTCCTCAGAAGTGTGGCCTTGGCAAATTTGCTTCTATTTCTTTATCTATTGATAAGCTTCCCTAAAAAAAGAGGGGGAAAGAGCATAATTAATGTTGCTGGTGTGTACAACCAGAGGGTTGGGATTCAGCAGCTGGAGAGACTTTTTTCCAAGTTTTCTTGCTGATATTAGACCATTCCATGCTGTGTTTCCTCAGCCAGCTGGCTGCAAGCTACAACAAAACATATCCCACTTAACACAGCTCTTACTCCTTTCACTGAAGTGTGAGGGGGAGGAGCTGGCAAATGTTAATAAAAACCAGGGAATGTTTGAATTCCTGCCTTTATTCCTCTCTGCCTGTCTGCGCTTCCATTTGGCTCACCAGGAGATTCATGTCAAACCAAGGGAACTCACTGGACACCACCACAGGCATCGCTTTGCTGCTGATTTGGGGTGGTGAGAGGAGGTGAAATACATTTTCCACTTCATTTTTAAGTAAAATGAGGGGGAAAAAAATCAAGTTTATAACTCTGTTGTGAGGAAAGGCTGTGAGGATTGGGATTCTCTGGGGAGGAGAAGCTTTGGGGTGAGCTCAGGGTGGCCTTGCAGGGCCTGAAGGAGCTGCAGGAAACCTGGAGAGAGACAATTTCCAAGGGCTGCAGGGCCAGGAGGCAGGGAATGGCTTCCCAGTGCCAGAGGGCAGGGCTGGCTGGGATCTTGGGCAGGAATCGTTCCCTGGCAGGGTGGGCAGGCCCTGGCACAGGGTGCCCAGAGCAGCTGTGGCTGCCCCTGGATCCCTGGCAGTGCCCAAGGCCAGGCTGGACATTGGGGCTGGGAGCAGCCTGGCACAGTGGGAGGGGTCCCTGCCATGGCAGGGGTGGCACTGGGTGGGCTTTAGGATCCTTCCAACCCAAACCATTCTGGGATTCCATGATCCTAAATCAGGTTGAAGGTGCAGGTGGAGGCAGAGCAGAAACAGAATTTCCCTAACTCAGGGCCATTCCCAGGAGAGCTGAGTGCCAGGGTGTTGGTGTGGAAAAGGAAGGGCAGTGCCCAAGGCCAGGTTGGACATTGGGGCTGGGAGCAGCCTGGGGCAGTGGGAGGTGGAACTCGATGATCTTTAAAGTCCCTTCCAACCCAAACCATTCCATGATTTTGAGTCTATATAAAAAGGTTATTAATATACTCACTGCCCTACTTTGTAAGGTGAATTTTAATCTCACGTAGTTGCAGCATTTTCAAGGTGGCTGTAACAGGGGAGGAGACAAACAACACCAATCCTATAAATCTTGTTCAGTGAATTCTCCTCTAGGCTCCCTATCCATGAAAATTAGAAATATCCCCACCTTTGCATGTGGAGTTACCCTTGTGAAACAGGTGGTTCACCTGAGTCCAAAACTAAAATTAAAGATACGAATCAGACCCAAGTTTCTGAGTGTGCAATTTGTTTTTATGTGCACAGCAGGAAATATTTCTTAAAAATCCTGGGTATTTCCAAATATCTGACTTCTCAGAGGAGTCAAAACGCAATCAAAGTATTTCCTTTCAGAGCTGCATCACTTTATGATTAGTCAAGGGGTTTTTGCAACATGAATTTCCTTTTCAGAGATGCTTTCTATTACATCTGTTTGCTTTTGTTTGTCTTGTTTTATTTTAGCAATCCAATTCAATTCCTCTTTTATCACGATGGAAAACTCGTGCTGCTTATTTTAAACAAAATACAGCTCATGGTATGCATGGCTGCCCTAACAAATGTTTAAATATTTCCTGTCTGGGCTAAAATAAATCAGGATTTGACCTGAGCAATTATGATTATCCTTTCCAGGATGTCCTTTTGTTCCCTTTCCTTCAAATAGGAAGGATTCATACAGTATGACAGGTTTTATTAGCCTAAAAGATCCCTGGCACATCTGGATGCACAATTTGGATCATTTGGTGATTTAAGGTCCTTGTCATTATCCCTCACCCTTTGCATTTCACTGGATGTCCATGTGCTGGCACAATGTCTCCAATGCATTTTAAATATAGATCTAGAAATAAAAATTAATGCTCCACTTGCACAATCCAGAGATGTTCTGGTGTTTGCGGAATGGCTTTGTCCAGATTAAAGGGCAGGGATTTCCTTCCAGAGAACCAGAGAATTATGGAATCATGGAATGCTTTGGATTGGGAGGGATCTTAAAGATCATCACTGGGACACCTTCCAAGCCCCAATGCCCAACCTGGCCTTGGACATTCCAGGGGCAGCCAGGGCTTCTCTGGGAATCCCATCCCAGCCTTTCCCCACACTCCTAGGGAAACATTCCTTCCCAATATCCCATCTCTCCCTGTCCTCCTTCTCCTGGGAAGTGGCAGAGAAGAACTATCAGGCCTCCCTCAGAAATTCAAGTTGCTTGAGAGTAGCAAACCCCCCTCTCCGTTAAACCTTTCCCCTTGCAAATGTGTCATCGCTGTTGGCAGAACATGTGGGTTGCAACATTTTGGAGCCCTGATCTTCTTCTGAGAGCACCTTAAAATAAAGGCTGACTTTGGCAAAAACAACTTGTTTGTAAACAAAGAGCTTTACTTTGGAGAAACGTTATCCCTGACCGGAAGCTTGGGACAGAGCCCTGAGGGTATTTTCCCTTCTGCTCTGTACAGAATAAAGATTCTCACACAGGTCAATGTGTTTTTCCCTGGCTGAATCGGAGTGGTTCTCATTAGCTGAAATCACTGTGCTGCAATCCAGTGCCAAGCTCTGGATCTATTGCAAAAGTGCCCACTGAGCACCAGGGAGCTGGTTTAAAACCAGGCTCCGTCAGGCACACGAAGCAGCTCTAGCAGGGGACAATTAAAGTTGCAATTTATCTGCTGAGCTGGTAAAAGGAGGGAGCTGTAGCGAGAAAAGAATTGGCAGATTCACCCCCTCCTTGATTTGAGAAGTTTCCTTTGAGAAGCAGCAGCTGCCTTTTTATTTTAATATTTATTTTGTCTCATAGCAGCTCTGCTGGACACTGAAACCCCGAGCTGTGAAGCTCAGCCTGCTGGCAGAATGGCCCAGCTCCTGCTGGACCACGTTTTCCTCATGTCTTATACAAAACCATGGGAAAGAAGATGGAAAAAAAACCCCACTTTCTAAGCCAGTTTGCCAAGAACCCCAAAGCCAAAATCCAGCTTTAACTCCAGGCCAAAAGTGAAACTTCCTGAGATAGACACCGCTGGTTTAGAGTCTTTAAGCTGCACATCCCAAGTAAACCACAACAAAAGCTTAAAGAGGAAAGGTCAGACCTGTGAAGTGCTATTTGTTTTCACTGAAACTTCATCCCCCACTTACCCCCAGCCTAACCAGCAGCGGAATCAATTACCACTTGTCAGACTGAAACCCGACCCCAGAAATGAAAGAAGGACACGACCTCCAGGGGGAAAAGAAACCACGAGTGAACCACTTTCTCCTGCAGGGAAGGGTTAACAGGCCTGATCCTCCTTTTCCCCCCTGCAGGAGGGATCGATAGCAATGTTCTCTACATTTACTCTTCCTTTCAGCGGGGATGGCCAGTAGGACAGTGAGGTTATTGAGATTGGGTTTCATAAATTACTCCATTTAATAATTGAAGACAAAGAGGTTCCATACATTTTAATAGCATTTAGTGTAACTGTTCAAATTTGTAGGACTCACAATAGATCAATCTCAGCTGCCATTACCCCTCGAGGTAATGGTGCCTGCACTTACCAGGCTTCTGTTAAGTGTAGGCTCAGCTTGTCAAAGAGTGGTTGGGTTTAAGGCAATATTCCCCTCATTCCCATTTCCCACAAGCCTAGAACAGCATTCCCAAAGGGACACCACACTGGGAACGTTGCTGATGGTTTAGCTCAGCTCTGCCAGCTGAGAATTCTGTCCTTTCAGTGTATAAAATGATATAAGGGCATTAATTCTGACACCTGGGGTCAGCCTGGACTATCCCTCAGTTTAAACATCAGCAGTGAGTCCAGGCAGGAGAGAAAATTCCATCTTGTGTTTCATTTCTGAATGCAAGGAAACAAAAACCATAAAAGGAGCTGAAAAAGCTTCTGGGGAAGGTGGAGGGGGTCCCTCTGAGTGCTGGGAGAGAAGCAGCTCGTGGCCAGGTCTCACAAGATTAAAGACACTTCATTTTTTAAGCATATGGAGAAGCCTGGAAGACTCTGGACCCTTCCTTCCTTCCTTCCTTCCTTCCTCTTTTTCTCTTCCCTCTCACCCTTCCCCTTTATCCAACCCCACTGCCATGTGCTTATATAAGAGATCAGGGACTAATTGATATCAATTTCCAGGTGTGTAATTTATTAATAAAACTTTGGAAGCTTTGTGGACCCCCTGACTTCTGTCATTCCTTTACTCCACAGCATCCCCCCTGCATCAAAACCACTTTGGTGCTTCATTACCTTTTTTTAAACAGTCATCCAGGGAAATGAATATTCTGATTTTTCGGGGGTTATTTTACCCTGGACTTCCTCGAATTAAGTAGTTTTCTTTGCTGCCTCTGCCACAGGAAAGAAGAAATTTCTTAATCGTGGAAACATCATCAAATCAAACTAAATAAATAGAAATAAATTCTCTTCTATTCCCACTCCTTTCCCCTCATCACTGAAAAGCAAACAAACCGGGCAGGGCTCTGGAGGAGACAGGAAATGAAGGCAAGGAGGGACAATTCAGAAAAGAAAGACACTTTCTTGAGTTTCACAGAAAAATGCAGCCCTGATTTTGCAATGTGGTGCTAAACTGGTGATAAGTTGATTTAGAGAAACCCTCGTGCTCTGGCTGGAGAATCTGTGGGATGAGATCCAGCACAGATGGAGCCAGGAAGGAGGAAACCCATGAAATGGGTGAAAATGGAGATGGGAACATCTGCAACCAGAGACTGGAACAATTTCTTGTGGCCTTCATCTTTCTCATCTGTATTTGAGACAGGGCTTGTGTGGCTGAGCCTTAATCCTGGTTAGGATTTCTTGGAGAGACTGGATTAACCCCACAGCCTGGAATTTCTTATGGACTCACAGGGAAGTCCTAAAACAGTGCACAGCAACAAAAGATTGCTTTCCATCTGAACCAAAATTCTAATTAAAATCAGGAGTGCAAAGTCACTTTGGAGTTGAAAAGCTTCAGATTTGTCAGCTACACCCCGCTTAATATTAATATTAATTCACGAAACATTTCTGTGTGTGGATCTGTGAGAGGAGAGCCCATGAAATGTAGAAATAAAGCTTTGGGACTTTAGGAAACAGCACCAGTTTTTCAGAGGAAATGTCTGAAAATTCCACAAAAACATGTTTTTTGAAATAGCTGGGATTTTTGGCATAAAAACACAGAGGCACAAGGAAAGTCCTAGACTTAATACCCACTTGTTTGGACAGTGCATTTTGTGGTGGATGAATCCTTCAGCAGGACTCTTTAGGCTCTGAGATTCCCTTCTCCAGGACTCCTCCTGTGCCCAGGGTGGGACGGACTCCTCTCTTTTGTTGGGTGTCCAGAGCCTCAGCTCTGCTTCCCCCTGCTCTTTGCTCAGCTTTTCAAGGATAAACCTCTTCTGGAATTCCTTTCTTCAGTCCTTTATTCCCCATCCAAAGGTCAAATCCTTTGGATGGTGTGGGCATCTCTGCATTGCCCAGGGGTTTGGATGGGGAAGGCTGTGGAGAGGCCGTGTCCAGGGATGTCTGCACCTTCCCAGGTAGGGGGCAGAAAATGATGGAGTCATGGACTGATTAAAGGATCCAGTGCCACCCCTGCCATGGCAGGGACACCTCCCACTGCCCCAGGCTGCTCCCAGCCCCAATGTCCAGCCTGGCCTTGGGCACTGCCAGGGATCCAGGGGCAGCCACAGCTGCTCTGGGCACCCTGTGCCAGGGCCTGCCCACCCTGCCAGGGAACAATTCCTGCCCAAGATCCCAGCCAGCCCTGCCCTCTGGCACTGGGAAGCCATTCCCTGCCTCCTGGCCCTGCAGCCCTTGGAAATTGTCTCTCTCCAGGTTTCCTGCAGCTCCTTCAGGCCCTGCAAGGCCACCCTGAGCTCAGCCCAAAGCTTCTCCTGGCCAGGCTGAACAATCCCAGCTCTGGCAGCCTTTCCTCCCAGCAGAGCTGCTCCAGCCCTCTGCTCATCCTGGGGCCTCCTCTGGCCTCTCTCCAGCAGCTCCACGTCCTCCCTGGGCTGTGCCCAGGGCTGGGGCAGCTCTGCAGGTGCTGGGAGCTCACAGAGCCGCTCCTTTCCCATGGACACCAATTCCCAGCCAGACCAAAAGACAACCCATGACTTTCCATTTTCTGTCCAGCTCTCAGGCTGGGTTTCAGCAGTGCTTCTTCCCTATTTTTCCCCCTGCGCATTCCAGGTTCCAGATTTTACCTTCTGTCCAAAGTTTTAGTTCATGTTTTACATTCTGGTTTAGTTTATGAAATATCTGCAAACCAGTGAAGATGGTTTTAAAGCTCTCCATTACTTGCAGATATTGTCCAATAATTTCTTCTTAGCTTTTAGTTGCTCAAAAGCAATCTCATGAGAATTGAAATTGGCCTTGATTATCCTTATGAAACCTTTCCAGCTCAAGATATTCCATGATTTTATTGGGATATTTATGTTAAATCCTTGTGTGCTTCCTTTTCCTGTTAGAGCCTATTCCCACTCTTCATTGCAAATGAGACTGGAATGGTGTTTGTCTTGCACAGAGATTGAAAATTTCCTTTAAAAAAGAACCTTGTGCCCTTCTGTATTTGGGAGACATTTCCCTGCCTCTGGAGATCCCTACTGGAATATTTATCAGCAGGGAATCCAAACTCTGAGTGAGCAGAACTGGAGCACAGACTTCATATTCCTGCAGGTTTCTTTTGCCAGAAATTGTCCTGTTCTTGTGTTTGTCACATGTCTGGGTGATCCAGTGACTGCCCAGCCATGGTGAGTAATCCTGATTTTTAGTTCATCCCAGGCAGACGGACAGACAGGGATTGCAGTTCAAGAAAGCTCCTGAACTTTGCTCTGACCCTGTTGCAAAATAAAACCAATTTCCTCAACAGGACTTAGGGAATGTCGGAGCTGCTCACGGATCTCCTCATTCCCTAAAAAAGAAGAAGCATTTCTGCCACCTCTGTGTGGAAATTCAGCTTGGATCCAACATTTGAGTGGGAAAGAGAGGATGAGAAAGAATCAATGGGATTTTTGGGATGCTCTGTGCTTTGCTGCCACTCGGGTTTGGTGAGGAGGGAGGAATCAGCTCCTCTGCCACTGTTTTTTCCACGTCCTCATTAAATATATCAGGAACACAAATCCTTTGGGATAAGAACAGCTTGGAAGGCTGCAAATTCTCTCCTTTTTTTTTTGGTGAAAGATTTCAACTGATACATACCCTGCAAAAGTGAGGTGATGGAAACACTTCCAAAGTGTGATTTTGTAATCCTGAGTAGAAACAGGAAAGATTTTCATTTTCCTGGAAATTAATATCAGAGTGAAGAGTTTTTTCATCAGCAGAATTATAGGCTTTGCAGAGGTGTAGGATGAGTCATGAGTTGGAGATGAAGATTTTCCTGCACTCCTGAGGATTAACTTGGTGAAAACAATCTTGGCTACCTGTGGATTTATCCTGTGTCATGGCAATGTCAGGAAAATCAGGGAATTTGTATTGCTTGTCTTCAGGTACAGGGCAAGAGGCTGTTCCCAGGCTGGAGGTGTGAGATTTGGCCCCACAGCTCCCATGTAGCAAAGTGCCAATTTTGGGAGGTCTTGATTGGGAAGGTGAAAGGTGTCCCAGTGCTTAGTCCAGTTTGGGGGGTGTTTAGTGGATTTGGCCATGAAATATCCAACTAGAAAAGCTGAATGGAGCAGAATTAGGTGTTTTAGTTGTTGCTGAATTCAAATTGTGTTTTGAGAGAGCCAACAGATCGCATTGTAGGGGGTTTTCATTGTGTTTTCTTTTTTAAATATGTATTTTATCTAAATTGCATTATTTTAGATGTATAAATGATTCCTTATTATCAATAATATTGTTTGTAGCCAAATACCACTTACAGAAGGAATATGGGAAACGTTTTCCAGGATGTGGCCTTTTCATCCCCAAGATGATTTAGAAACAGGGTTGGTTCCTGGTTTCATAAAGGATCCCAGAATGGTTTGGGTGGGAAGGGACCTTAAAGCCCATCCTTTAAGGACCCCTCCCACTGCCCCAGGCTGCTCCCAGCCCCAATGTCCAGCCTGGCCTTGGGCACTGCCAGGGATCCAGGGGCAGCCACAGCTGCTCTGGGCACCCTGTGCCAGGGCCTGCCCACCCTGCCAGGGAACAAGTCCTGCTCAACATCCCATCCAACCCCAACCTCTGACAGTTTAAAACCATTCCCCCTTTTCCTATCACTTTCTGCCATATAAAACCTTCCTCTCCCTCCTTTTTCCAAGCCCCATTTGGGCTCTGGAAAGTCACATCATGAAGCTGTGAAAGGGAAGGGTTGATTCTCAGAATCTGAAGCTCAATTTTATTTCCAAAGTGTGGATTTTTCCCTTTCTGACACAGCCATGTCCCATTGGGATAGGAAATAAATTTATTAGTAGGAACCCACTGTATTGAGGGGGTAGGATTTGGGCAGGGTGGGATTTAAAGCTCTCGTGGGGAATCTACATCCATCAGTAACCCCATGAGGGGGTGTCAGGGAGGGGGAAGGAGCTGTTCCTCCTTCTCTGATTCCCAAAAGGGATGAATTTTAAGGAGGGATGAACTGTGCCTTATAAACATGGGCAGAGCCCAGAGGAATCCCATCCCTGCTTTTTGTCCCTGGGCAAACTGAAATCATCCCTGGGGAGGATTTGCATCCTGGTCAAAATGTCTGTTCCCCCATGGAGGCAAAGGAATGTGCCCAATTTCCTCCCTGTATGGAATTAGTTCTGAAAATACTGTCTAGGAATAATGCCACCATCCCACTTGTGCTTTGGTGCCACTCAGGTCCTATTTTTACCATGGAATTGAATGAATCCTCACAGCCTCCTGCTTTTACCTCCCCTTCAGAGATGGTGAAACTGGAGAAGAGGAACATCCGAAACTGGAGACTCTGAACTTCCTCAGATTTCAAGGGAAAGGATGTCCCAGAGTGACTCAATCCGTGTTTTGAACGCTCCAGCATAATTTCTGGCCATCAGTCTGTGGTAATACTTGGGATGAGACAAAATGAACCCTTCTCCATTTGGAAGAGAAGGAGATGATGAAACCACATCCTTCAGCTCGGACCCGAGGCACGTAGATTTGGGCAGATTATCTCATTTCCTCTGTGCAACATTTGAGGTCATTGCCTTGTCAGCAAGCCCTCCTTCCACTCTGGAAGGCACTGCTGCTCCTGAATTTGTCTGTCCTAAAAGACAGCAGGAATTCTCTCCTGTGGTCCACTAGGAATAGCCAGAAACTTGCAAGGAGAAAGGTCTGAAGAATATTTTCAGTGGTTAAAGTCTTTTTTTGAAACGTGGCAGGATCAGGGGGGCTTCAAATTGAAAGAGAATAGGTTGGGATTAGATATTGGGAAGAAATTCTTGGCTGTGGGGGTGGTAAGATCCTGGCACAGGGTGCCCAGAGCAGCTGTGGCTGCCCCTGGATCCCTGGCAGTGCCCAAGGCCGGGTTGGACATTGGGGCTGGGAGCAGCCTGGCACAGTGGGACGGGTCCCTGCCATGGCAGGGGGGGGATGGGATGAGCTCTCAGATCCCTCCCAACTCAACCATTTCATGATTCCATGAACTTAAGCCTGAGGTTCTTGTTTCTTCCTTGGCTTTTCAGGCTGGTCCTGAGGTGGAAATCATTTACATGGCACCTAGGGCTACTCTATTATGGCTGGGGAAATGAAAGAGAGAAGAAAAGATATGTTTGAATCACATGGGAAGTCTGGGGACACTCTGGGTGTCCACAGACTTCAAATCCCATTTTTTCAGTGCAGCAGTTCAAAGCTTCAACCACAAAATAAAAATCCCTCAGCAGTCAGGTCCTTTTTATAGGTGGAAACCCTGGTTGTCATAGACAAAACCTCTGTGTGGAATCTCACACTTTGAGTGATAAAGGTCATGGAATCACACAATCCCAGGATCCCTGAGGCTGGAAAAGCCCTCCCAGCCCAGGGAGGCCCAGCTGTGCCCCATGCCCACCTTGTCCCCAGCCCAGAGCACTGAGTGCCACCTCCAGCCCTTCCTGGGACCCCTCCAGGGATGGGCACTCCAAACCTCCCTGGGCAGCTCTTGCCAAGGCCTGACCTCCCTTTCCAGGAAGAAATTCCTCCTGAAATTCCTAATACTGTTTCTCAGCCAGATTGCAGTCTCCTTCCCTGGGTTAGAAACAGCATTTTAACACAAAATACGTGTTTTATGTGGTTTGCTGATGATCAGGAGCACTGGATCTAAGGATGAACTCGGGGATGGGGCTCTCTTTCCATGCAATGGGGAGCGTGTCCCAGCGCTCACCTAGATGCTGCCCCAAACTTCAGCTGATCCATGATGTCAGGAGGTGACCTGGGCCTTTTTTGTGGGATGTGTGATGCGAGCAGCTCCGAGTGTCCCCAGCACACCCCACCAGCTCGTCAGGAAGTGACATCAGGGCTGGACCACAGTGCCTCAATGCCATGAATTATTGAGTGCCCGAGATTGTTGCGCGGAGGGGCTGCCCAGGGAAGATCTTTTCGGGAGGCAAATAAAGGACGGCAGAACAGCTGATTAGTTACTATTATCAGTGGCTAATGGGTGTCGTGTTGATAAGATGGTAACCAGATAGCACCGAGAGAGGGTTTTAGTGCTAAGTACTCCATTGCCTGCGTGTGAGGCCTCATTACTGCACTTGGATCCCCTCCTGGATGAATTTTTTATGACCTCACCGTTTTTCTCACTCCTGGCTTTGCTCTTCTTTCCATCTTGGCCAGGTGCTGAGCTGGAGTGGGAATGCTGTGATTAGGAATAAAAACTCCAGCTTTTTGTCTTGCAGCACAGCCCCCTATTGAGAAGATGGGAAGGAGAAAAAATTCCCCCAAATTGCCCAAATCCCCAAACTCAGCTTCAATTCTTCATTTAGTTGCACATTAAAGGGGTTTTATAAAGTCTGTTCAGTGGTGGTTAAACATTTCTTCCTAAAGCTGGGGGATGCAGAACAATTATGGCGTAACGGCTGCAAAGAGGTTCCCAAAATCTTCTCCACTGAGGTGAAGGATATGAGGCACAATCTCACTTTTCTGTGCTCCTTCCAGGGCTGAGGACACTTTACAAGGATTGGGGAATCTCCTGAGGGTGCCTTGGAGAAGGAGAGAGAAGGTGGAGGGGGGAAAAGCGCAGACAGGACAATTCCTTCTCTGGGACAAGGTGACAAGACCTGGAGAGCTCAGGAGAACAAAGGGTGCAAATCCCAGCTCCTTGGCTCCTGCTGTGGTCTGAGATGGGCTGGAGGAAAGGGAGGCTTCCAACAAACACTTCCTCGTCCCTTGTGCCAGCAGCAGCTCTGGGAAAGAGGTGAAATTCCTGATTTGGGTGACCCATGGAGGTCATGGAGAGGAGATTGAGGCAACCCTTGGGCTGGTTTTGGTTGTGTTCCTGCCCCACCATGTGGAAGCCCTTTGCCCATGGATCAGGTCATGAAAATGGCACCTGGACACAGAGAGGCCTCTCCCTGGCATTTTCCAAGACCTGTCTGGAATTTCTGAAGGAATAGCTGTCCTGGTTATGGATGTACATCCTCATTGTAGACATAAATACCTCAGTGTTACACTGTTTACCAAGGAAGAAGCTTTTTATTTAGTATAATCCACATTTCCCCCAGATCCATCCTCAATCCCTTGTTTTCTCCATAACACAGAGATCAGGATGAAGTTCCTCAGGGCTGCTCCCCCAGATTTCCTCTTTGAAAGCATCTTTTCTGAAAGAGGAGACACTTGGTCCCACATCTTCATTTTCCCTTCCTCTGAAAACATCTGAGTCACACTTGGGGGAGCAACAGGAGAAATGACAAGAAGAAGAAATTAAATATCTGGTACAAGTGAGTTCCCTGTCACAGCTTTTTACATGATGACATTTTTTTGTTACACCAGGAAAACACCAAGAACTCAATATTAAGAATTACTTGATCCCCATTTTCTTTTTCTTTGTTGCTGTATTAAAAATCACGAGGATATTTTCAGATGTGCAAACTTTTTGATCATGGAAGGACTTGGAAATCCCGAGACCTCTGGAATTCTTCAATTAATTGTTTGTGAAAGTAACATTACACCTTTCCCTGTCTCTCCCCATTCTTTTTCCAGTCAGCTTCAGCTAAATCCTCCTCAGGAATTCCTGTTGAGGAGGGATTTTAGCACAGAAGCTTTTTCCTTGCCTTTTCCCATTTCAAGGAACAATTCAGCAGTGCTCTGAGCCAACCAGCAACACTGAGAGTCCCATTCTTGTCAGAGGCCAGGCTCACTTTGAGGGTTATCCAGGAATTTGCAGCTTTTTAAATTCAGAGTTGGTCCCTGATGTCAGAGCTGGAAGTGAAATTCTAGGAAACCAGGCCAGGTTTGAATATTTCAAACCTACAGAACATGATGGAAAAATCAAACCTTTGCTGAGAGCTGCTAAAAGCTGCAATGCCAAATGCAGGAGAAAATCAGCCCTGCACAAAACACCTTCCAGACACTCTTAAGATTTTCTACATCAGTGATAGAACTTTATAAACCCACAGAAAATTGTACCCTCTCTCCTCAGCCAGTCTGGGCAGATGTGGATCTGCCTGGAGTGAGCTTTGTTTGACTCCCACCCCAGGGTTTTCCCTCCTCTGGCTGACTCCTGGATGCCCTCAGGAGCAGGATGGGCATTTCCATGCCAAGCCATCAGCGTGTCCCAGCGCTCCCAGACAAACCAGCTGGGCAGGACTCTGTGGAGCCCAATAAAACAGTGAAGATTCCTCCTCCAAAGACATGGAGTGACTCCAAGGAGCCTCCTTTCCTCATTCTGCTGCTTCTCCCTGCCAAAGAGCATCTTCCCGACTGCTTTAATCTGCAAGATCCATCTTACTTTAACCCTATTGAAAAGGACTGATGTTTTGGGGTTGTGCTGGGCTATATTAAAATCCATATTTCAAACAATAAATGCTTTCCATTTATCCAGCCTAGTCTCTTTTCTATGGAGCCAAACTTTCAGGCAGTTAGCTCAACCTTTCAGGAATATGAAGCACCTTTTTCATCCTGTGCCAACACTGTAATGCCTCCAATAATTTATGTTTAATTTTTAATACAGTTATCTATCATGAGTAATTATGTGGGCTGCTCACAATATTCCATTTTCTGTTATGTGGGGTTTTTTTCTGAAGATTGTGGACTGGGAGAGGAAAAAAAAGCACCCCAGTGCTGCTGCTTTTCTGCTGAATATCCTCTGAAAAAGAAATATTGAGGCAGCTTGAAGGTTCTGTGTGTCAGAGCCTGAGAGGTGCTTGAGATCTGCTGAAATTTGTGTGAGAAATGGTGGTGATTTACACCCAGAAAAAGCTCTGGGCAGAATTCTCCATGTTCACTGGGATATTTTGGTGGGGTTTGTGTGCAGGGCTCAGGTTTTGGGGACAAAATTTACCGTAGAGGCTGTTTCACACTGCAGTGGGAGCAGCTGGGTTTGTTAATCTATATTTGGCAATAAATATTGATATAATTCCCAGCTCTGTCTGAGGCACCGGAAGCTGAAATCCTCGGGGCCATATAAAGTTTTCTGTCCAAATCCACCCTTGGAGATATCTGTGTTCTTTCTCTCAGGCTCGGGAGCTCTCTGGACGAGCACTGCTCTTCTGGGAGGGGAAAAAACGGTTCTTTCCCTTTTTTCCTGGCCAGACCACAGCTTGTCCTGACGTGCTCCTGCTCTGGGAATTGGGGCTGGGATGTGGATGAGGCTGTGAACACAGAATCTACACCAAGGAGGCCTCTGGATACTTGTCAAGGCCATTTCCACCCTCTGTGCTGGTGGAAAAGCCTTGGGATGAGAGAAATCCTAGAAATGGGGGTGGATGATGCCTTAAATTACCACCAAAAAGAAGTTAAAATAAATTTCTCCTCACAGCAGACATGCCCAAGTTTCTGGTTCTTCCACAAGCACCCCAATGCAATTTATTTTACCATTTGCACCCATTATTCCCATTTGGGTGAAACCAGATGGTTTAATGAACCAAACTTCATTCCAGAACTTCCACAGACAGACAAGAAGGCCTTCAAAGAAACCATTTCCTGCTTGTGGTGGCTTTAGGCCTGATCCTTGCAGAAGGTCTGGACCACACCTTCAAACGACAGAAACTTGGAAAGTAAAATTAATACTCAAAAATGCTGTACTTTGTGGGTTTCAGGCAGGTGTTGGTGTCTCCTAAAGTGAGGGCAGGAGCTTTTCTCCCAAGCTGTGGCACTTTGGTTACACTCAGAGCTGTCACTCCCTACTCAAACCTACAGAATCCCAGAATTTAGGTTGGAAAAGACCCCTGAGATCTTTGAGGCCAACCTACTTTGAGTCATTGCGTTGCTCCCTGGCCTTGAACATCACAAATTTAGTTTTTCCCAAATTCTTTGGCCTGATGGAAGCTATTCCCTGCCTTTATAAATGCTCTATCACAAGAACTCTGCAAACTACTGGGCAAACTACTCTGCTCTTAAAGGCCTGTCAAAATCTGAGGTAAAACTTCCCTCAACATCAGCGTCAGAATATTCCACCCAGCAAACAACCCAATTTATTTTGGTAGCAGTTCAAGATTTACTCATCATATCAATGTTTCACCACACAGAGAGGTAGCCTTGAATAATAGAAGGTAAATCTGAGGCTGCAATTCAATCAAGGCCCTCTGTTGATGTCTTAAGCTGAGACTCAAGCAGCTTAAGTAGTTTATGACCAGCAGCAGAACTGCCTTGATTGAATTACTGCTCAAGCATTCAATTGCATAAATGTATTGTTATTTATAAGGTGTGCCAAAGCCTGGCTTTAAAGTTGACTGTGGCAGGCTGGGACTAATGGAGAAAAAGCAGCCTGGCATTCCAGTGCCCCTTAAGCCAGGGAAATGAATGATGGGCACTCTGCTCCGTGCTTGTGGAAAAATAATTCCTGTAGTGCTGTAGGGAATTCAATCCTTCAGGTTCATGGAAGGAAAGGGAGTTGTTAGAAACAGTGTCTGGCCCCTGGACCAGAGTGTGGGGCTGGAGCAATTCCCATGATTGTTATGGACCTGCCTAAAGGCTGGATACACAGATTTAAAAACACTGTCAGGTTAAATGAGAAAGAGATAAACCAGGGTGAAAATAGGGACAGTGGGTAAGAATGCTGTCACTGCCACAGGACAATGATAGTGGGGCAAAGGAGAACACAGGAAAAACATGGACCTGTTGGAAACAGTCCAGGGGAGGCCACAAGGTTGATGTGAGGGATGAAATCCTTGTTCTGGAGCCAGGCTGGGAGACCTGGGGTGTGGCACTGGGGGTGCTCACCTGGAGAGGAGAAGGCTCCAGGGAGAGCTCAGAGCCCCTGGCAGGGCCTGAGGGGGCTCCAGGAGAGCTGCAGAGGGACTGGGGACAAGGCATGGAGGGCCAGGAGCCAGGGAATGGCTTCCCAGAGCCAGAGGGCAGGGCTGGCTGGGATCTTGGGCAGGAATTGTTCCCTGGCAGGGTGGGCAGGCCCTGGCACAGGGCGCCCAGAGCAGCTGTGGCTGCCCCTGGATCCCTGGCAGTGCCCCAGGCCAGGTTGGACATTGGGGCTGGGAGCAGCCTGGGGCAGTGGGAGGGGGCCCTGCCAGGGATGGGATGGCACTGGATGGGCTTTAAGGTCCCTTGCAAACCAGATTATTTTGGGATTCTATAAAGGGGTTTCCCAGAGGTCTCTCCTGTTCTTAGCACCTCTTTTTCTGGGAGGACACTGAGCCACAAGAACCAATCCCCATAAAATCACTGACAGCTCTGCTCTCTTCCATCCTCCAAGAGGCTGCAGAATTTTTCTGCTGGAGCTCTGGGTGTCTTTCCCAGCATCTTTCCAGGGCAGAGCTCAGGAATTCAAATTTCACTTTTGGAGCTGCTCATCCCGGCTGCTTCAGGGGCTGTCCTGGCAAATTGGAGCTGACAGCTGGAAACTGCTCCCATAGATTTCCTATTGCTCCTTTTAACCAGCCTGGATTGAATTGCACCAAAAGGGCTGACAGCTTCCAAATCCCTGCCCTTATGTCACATTAAGGGCTGCAAAAATCCGCCTGCTTCCACAAATTTCAAAGTCAACTGATATTTAAGCCCAGGAGACACCCTAGAGCCCAGGGCAGAACCAGCCCACGTGGGTGTGTTCCTTCTGCATCCAGGCCCAGCTGCACTTCCCAAGGATTGCCCCATACCAGCATTCCTGGAAGTTCTGTGCACAAGAGAAATTCTTTTAATATAGGAAAAATAACTACAGGCAGGATTTTTTTCCTCAGGAAGACTTCTGGCAGGACATGGCTTTGGGAAGCGCTGGAAAATCTTATCTTGGACTCATTAATGAAAAGAATCACCTGTGTGTGGATGAACAATCCCATGGAAGGAGTAAGGAGTGAAGGTTAAGCCTTGGATGTCAGGTAGATTAAAGTATCAGTCCTGTGTATTGTTTTTAAAACTCAACTTCTGAAAGATTTTCCCTCTCACACATTTCCACCCCCTCAGCAAAAACATTGAGCCCAAAAAATAATATTTCATAATCAACTGAGCACAGAAATGCTTATGCCAAAGTGCTGGTCACAAAATAATCTCTTTTTTCATAAAAGATTAGGATACATTTCCCTGGTTAATTGTGGGGATGGACTGCAGGGGGATGAATTATGTCTCTGCTTCCTTACTTTTTGTATGAAAAGTGTTGCTAAGACAATTGGGATTGTTCAGCCTGGCCAGGAGAAGCTTTGGGCTGAGCTCAGGGTGGCCTTGCAGGGCCTGAAGGAGCTGCAGGAAACCTGGAGAGAGACAATTTCCAAGGGCTGCAGGGCCAGGAGGCAGGGAATGGCTTCCCAGTGCCAGAGGGCAGGGCTGGCTGGGATCTTGGGCAGGAATTGTTCCCTGGCAGGGTGGGCAGGCCCTGGCACAGGGTGCCCAGAGCAGCTGTGGCTGCCCCTGGATCCCTGGCAGTGCCCAAGGCCAGGCTGGACATTGGGGCTGGGAGCAGCCTGGGGCAGTGGGAGGGGTCCCTGCCATGGCTGGGGTGGGATGAGATCTTTAATGTCCCTTCCATCCCAAACTTTCTGTGATTCCACAATTCTCTCGTTCTTGTGCTTGTTATAAATTCAGCACTGTCACTTTTTTAGGGAATATCAGCAGGAAATAATTTCCTGTTATGTCTCAGTCCCCTCCCTCCAGATCCAAGTGGATATAAATAACTTCCATCAAGGACTGTAGATATTCCTCCTCACACATGGGCTCGTGGACATGAGTCAAACTTCCTTTCTGAGGTGGTCAAAAGTCAAAAACCCCGTCATTAACACTCAAGAGAAAAAAAAGTTATTCCTCTTCCTTCATCAATACTGGAGAAGGAGAATTATTCACATCATTACTGTCATGTTTTTAAGTCCCTGAAATAACCAAACTCCACACATATAAAGCAGTTAATTTTGGAATTGTGTATTTTATGGTTTCTTGGGTCCCTGGACTTGGGTTCAGTCTGCTCCAAATCCTGGGAAGGGCATTGGGACATCCTCAGGTCACTCCAGCCACTGCAGCAGTGGCAGCCTGACCTTGGCACCACTTGAAAGGCCAGCAAAGACTGGGAGAGCCACTTTCCCAACTTCCAAACTCTGTATCCGGATGGAGCAGAGGAAAATAAAACATTCCCAGAGCTGGCTGTGTCCTCAGCATGCTGGAGAAATGACATCATGGCTGATCCACACAAACACACACATGAAGGACAGATTTAGTCTGGATTTGTGCTTTCAGCTCAGAAATCAATTTTTTCAGTCAATACACAATGGTCTGCCTGTTTATTTGTTTTTAAAAATACTGAATTTGGGTAGGAATAATGTGGAATTCTACAAAGTTCAGGGCTTTCATAAAATCATGGAATGGTCTGGGCTGGAAAGGACCTTAAAGCCCACCCAGTGCCACCCCTGCCATGGCAGGGACCCCTCCCACTGCCCCAGGCTGCTCCCAGCCCCAATGTCCAGCCTGGCCTTGGGCACTGCCAGGGATCCAGGGGCAGCCACAGCTGCTCTGGGCACCCTGTGCCAGGGCCTGCCCACCCTGCCAGGGAACAATTCCTGCCCAAGATCCCAGCCAGCCCTGCCCTCTGGCACTGGGAAGCCATTCCCTGCCTCCTGGCCCTGCAGCCCTTGGAAATTGTCTCTCTCCAGGTTTCCTGCAGCTCCTTCAGGCCCTGCAAGGCCACCCTGAGCTCAGCCCAAAGCTTCTCCTGGCCAGGCTGAAAATTTCATGGATTTTTCACAAATCCTTCATGGATTTCATTTATTATCACAATCAAATACGTCTCTTAAATTCTCTTTCTGATTCTGAAATCTGAAGTGCCCAGGTGTGGCCTTTAAGGTCACTGTTGGTTCTTTGATCTGATGTTAAGGACTAATGTTGCTTTTTGGGGGGGTGTGATAATTTCCACTGTGGGGTTCAGTACCTGGAACAATGGAAAATCAGCCTGGTTGATTTTAATACTGATAAAACAATTCAGGCTGAGGATCAGCTGAGGCCTTCGCTGAGGCTGCTAAAATGGGAATATCTCAAAAGCAGTTTGGGAGGTTTTTTGGGAAGTCATTTGTGACTCAGAGACCTGCGCTGGTTCCCCCTCACCCATGAGAGCCATCACTCTCTCCAGGCTAAAATCCCAGAGATTTAAGATCATTTCCATTCCAAAGGCCAAAATTCCTTGGCATCCTCTCTTTACGTGCCCCACAAGACACTTGAAATCCCAGTGTCGGATTTTCTGCACCAAGCCATGTAAACATATTCACTATTTTTATCAGCAGCAACTGCCACAAGGATTTAATCCTCAAGTTTCCAGGGAGGGAGGAGTTCCATGCATGTTCCAGCTCTTCAGTAAATTCATGATGATCCAGCAGGTTTTGCACAAGTAAAACAAAGATACTGAAGGAAAAGTGATGAACAAAACTTCCAGACTCTAAACAAAGTTGGAGGAGGATCATTAAATCAATGCTGGTTTTAATTTTATTTTTCTTACCAAAGGGGGAAAAAAAAAGGGTCATGAATTCTTATCAGGCTTCCTTAAAGGACAGCTTGGCATTGGCTCTGACTTCTTAAAATTAAAATTATATTGATTTTCCATTTTATTAAATAAATGTGCCTCCCTGAGCTCGCTTTAGGAAAAGAAAAATGTTTTCAGTGCAATTTTCTCCTCAGCAATTGCCTGGACTTTGCCTGTGGAATGCTCATCTCCATCCAAATTAAGGGACAAAGGGATTACAGCCCTAATTCCAAGTCATTGGTGGCACAGGATAAGTTTTCCCCTCTCAGACAAATAAATAAAAAGCAAATTCTATTGGCGCTTTGGTTCAAAACTCTCCATGAATGTTTACACTGCTTGGGAAAGAAAGTGGAAGTTGTAGGAAAAAGGGATTTGAACAGTACTGAATACTTTGGGACCAAAACTGGTAATTCCTAAATGGGCAAAGCTGGGAATTATCCCATCCATTAGAGCTTGGTGGGATTTTTGTGGCTTAGGAAGATGGGAGAGGCCACTCCTAATAAAAAGTGTCCCTTGACCTCGGGGATGAAGGGACATTTTGGAAGGGAAAACATCAGCCCTGGTTGTCTTTGATTCTTCAGATGGACACCAAGAAGCTGCTGAGGTGGCAGATCCCAGAGTCTTGGGGGAGATCCCTGATTTCCCTGCCAGGTCTCGGACCCAGTTTCCCTGGAAGAGTGAGGAAAGCTCCAGACAGGTCAATTTTTATGGACAAAATCCTTTCCTGGGAGGGTGGGCAGGCCCTGGCACAGGGTGCCCAGAGCAGCTGGGGCTGCCCCTGGATCCCTGGCAGTGCCCAAGGCCAGGCTGGACATTGGGGCTGGGAGCAGCCTGGGACGGTGGGAGGGGTCCCTGCCATGGCTGGGGTGGCACTGGAGGGGCTTTGAGGTCCCTCCCAACCCAAACCATTCCATGATCTTATAGGACAAGAAGGTTCCAAAGGAGCTGTTAATGCTTCCTCTCCTGTGTGTGATTAAAAAGGAATAATTTGCGAAGTATTATTTGCATGAGGGATTTTAGGACACAGTTTAAGCCCCTGAGAGATGCCAAAACTCTCTTATGTTTTTGGAAAGCCAGTTAAGACCCCATCACATAATTTACCAAACACAAGCACTCAAGAGCTGGGAAATGAATAATTTAAGAGCTCGTTAATCCCACACTCCCCACACGATAAACACAATTATCCATCGAAGCAGCTCTGGACAAGTGAAGTTTTCATCACCACACAAGGCCCACCCTTCAACATATTCCATCAGGAAACACCCAACCAAAACCATGGAATAAAAACTGTCCTGAAATCCAACAGTGACACAGGCAGGGCCACATGGAAGCCGAATTTCAGCTGAATTTCTGACCCTTGCATCCCATGTTTCCCTCTTTTATTCCACTTTGGAATGGCAGGGGAAGTGTTTTTCTGCTGGGAACTAATTTTTAAACCCAAAGTGTGTTTTTTTCTGTGCTGGCTGTGCTGGGATTTGGAGACAATGGAAGGTTAGGAAGCACTGCTGAAATCTCCCATCAGATGGATTTGAGATGGATTTTTGGTAGGAGCGAAATAATCCCGC
The DNA here is from genome assembly GCA_013397235.1 of Lanius ludovicianus. Lineage (NCBI taxonomy): Eukaryota > Metazoa > Chordata > Aves > Passeriformes > Laniidae > Lanius > Lanius ludovicianus. The sequence continues at coordinate 101,480 of VYXG01010838.1, read as the reverse complement.
AAAAATCTAATTTTAACCACATTTTAGAAGAGAAATGTAATTCTGGCTTTGGAAGGAATAATAATGCCTTTCCAAAGCCATTTTTCTGCAGCAGAATTACACAAGGAAACACCTTCCCTCTGGCATTCCCACAGGAAATTCCAGGGAACCCAGCATTCCTCCCCTCAGGGCATTTCCATACAAACACCTTCTCTTCCATGATTTTATTTAAAAGAGGGAAAAAACAGCTTTTCATGAACACTCTCAGGAAGATCCTTCCCAGGATACTCCAAACTAAACACAAATTTCTGGGCTTGTTTCTTTCATGGAGCAGTCACAGAAAGCTTTTAAAAAACCACTTTGGGGATTATGTGGATTCCAGGGAATTGTGACAGTCCTGGATGTGTGTTTTTTCCACCAAGGCTTTTGGTTCTAAAATAGATTTCAAGTGTCCAGCACCTGTGTTCTCCTCCATTGCTAAATGCAGATTTTTTTCCTGATTTATATTCCCTTTTATTATATTCTCTTTCTTCCCAGACTTTCTACCCTAGACCCTACAAAGTAAAACACAAACTCCTGCTTTCGCCGACCAATTTGCATCCCAAATTATGGTGGTTCTCAAGACTTTCTCACTTCATTTTTCTTTTTATTTCCAGAATTCTCTGTTAAAATTTTTTTCATTACAATTTATTTTATTTTATTTTATTTTATTTTATTTTATTTTATTTTATTTTACTTTATTTCATTTTATTTTATTTTATTCTATTTTATTTCATA
>VYXG01010838.1:54185-100388 GCA_013397235.1 Lanius ludovicianus | reverse complement strand
TTTATTTTATTTATTTTATTTTATTTTATTTTATTTCCTCCAGCTGTTTCCCTTTCCCACTGACATTCCACCTCTTGGAAATACCAGATTTTTCTCTTGTCTTCTCAATTTTCTCCCTCAATTCTAAAACCTTTCCCAGGGAGAGCTGCTGATGCTCTACAGCTGTTGGTCCTTGACTGTTTCAAGGGATTTGATGGAAGCCAAGGATCACAAAATCTTGGAATTTACCTTATTTGTGCTTGTTTTCAGTTTAGCAGCTCAATTTAGAATCACCTGATGGACTCCCCCTTCCTGCCCAGAATTCCTGAAGCTCTTCTCTCTCCATTGCTGCCCAAGATCACCCAAGGTTTGGGAAGAGCAGGGGGTGCAGGCTGTTCCTGCTGCGGGGTGGGGCAGCTGTGGGTGGGACAGACCCACCCTGGAACCCCGGAATTCCTCAATGCTTTGGGATGGAAGGACCTGAAATCCCATCCCATCCCACCCTGCCATGGCAGGGACCCCTCCCACTGCCCCAGGCTGCTCCCAGCCCCAATGTCCAACCGGGCCTTGGGCACTGCCAGGGATCCAGGGGCAGCCCCAGCTGCTCTGGGCACCCTGTGCCAGGGCCTGCCCACCCTGCCAGGGAACAATTCCTGCCCAAGATCCCAGCCAGCCCTGCCCTCTGGCACTGGGAAGCCATTCCCTGCCTCCTGGCCCTGCAGCCCTTGGAAATTGTCTCTCTCCAGGTTTCCTGCAGCTCCTTCAGGCCCTGCAAGGCCACCCTGAGCTCAGCCCAAAGCTTCTCCTGGCCAGGCTGAACAATCCCAGCTCTGGCAGCCTTTCCTCCCAGCAGAGCTGCTCCAGCCCTCTGCTCATCCTGGGGCCTCCTCTGGCCTCTCTCCAGCAGCTCCACGTCCTCCCTGGGCTGTGCCCAGGGCTGGGGCAGCTCTGCAGGTGGGCTCTCACCTGGGCACAGGGGCACAGGGGGGACAGAAGTGCCCAGGAGGATTTTCCTCCCCATCCAAACCAGTTTCAGCAGGACCAAAATTCCTCCGTGACTCCAAGCAAAGCCATTGCCTTCAAAGCCCACCTGCTGCTGTTCTGAGAGCCCAGGTGGTGCAAGGCCCTGGAATGTCCCTGCTCCAAGGCCATCAGCAATTCCTGGAGCTCAGGTGACTCATTAATATCTCCCCTGACAAGCCAGATTGAAATGCATGCTGAAAAATGGCTTTTTCCCTGTCGGAGCTCATTAGGTTTTATGCACAAAACAAAATCATTATTCAGAGATCTGGAACTCCTTTCCTAAAGTGGGCATCTATTGAACATCCCCAATGCAATTCTTCCTCCTAATATGGTAATTCGTTATCTGGATTTAATTATCTGCGAGGTGAAAGGTTGCTGGGCACTGTTGTTCTGCAGGAGCCCGATGGAAATTTTTAAGTACTTTCACTCTGTCTTTACAGATCAATCTTCCTGCTAATGACAACCAATACTTTCAGCTATGATTACAGAGCAGCTCCATCTTTTCATGAGCCGAGACTCTTTGGAATCATAAGTATTGATCTTTTTAATAGAAGTCAAGAAAAATGAAATTACCGGGGCTTCTTTTTGCAAAACTATGATAAATGGCAACTGGGAAAGTTACAGAAGAGTTTTTTTCTTTTTTTTTTCCCCCCCTCTGCTGTGGATTATTTTAATCTCGAAAAATGATGGGCTTTTTAATAATGTTTGTCTTTCCATTATGCACATTTGCAGCAAAGCCAGAACTTATTTTTGTATGACTTTATATAACCACATTTAAGCAAAGCCACGCCAGAATTGCCTGCTGGTATATTTAGGTAACCATCAAACAGACTCTGGGCTAAAGGAGAAAGCTGATTTTAGATGCCAAGTGCTTGTATTTTCTTGGCATCTCCGAGTTTAATCCAATTTTTGAGCAGTGTTTTGAGCTGCCTACAATCAAATATTCATCTGTTTCTTACACAGAGCTCGCCCTTCATTGCTTGTAATATTGTGACAAGAGACTTCACCTCTCTGCCTTTTCTGCCTTCCCAGAAGTCTCATCCTGGCTTTCCCTTCTCCCATTTTCAGTGGGAATTTATTGCCTCTTGCTCCTTGTTGTAAACCTGTAGTATTTGACCAGGGAATGCTCCCCTGGGGCCTTGAGGACCAGCTCCTGTGCACCCCATTAAAAACTTCATTTTCCAGTTTGAATCCTGGTTCTTGTGCCAATGGACTGGAAGGAAAAGCACACCTTGGATCCCACGTTAATTGTAGCTCTTCCTCCTGGATAAATTCCATTGTAAAAGGAGTGGGTGAGATAAATCTTGGTGACAGGAGAAAAGATGTGGATAAATCACATGCTGGGAGATAGAAACTGGTGGCTCTTACTGGTGTTAATGGGAACTGGGGGATGTCCTGCAGATATTTAAAATCAGAGCCACAGGAAAACTCCTTTTATAGGACAGTTCCACATTTTCTTATTGCCTGATTGATCCTCAGAGCTGGAAATCCACACCTTTTCCAGGCTGATCTCCACCAGGCAATTTCCTTTTTTCCTAATCACACCCCTATCATTTTTTAACTTCCCCTTCACTTTTCATTATGGGAAGCCTCCAGCTCCCAGTGATTTGGGTTTATTGCTGTCCTTGAAACTCTCCATATTTTCTGTCACCTGAATTCCTGAACATTTTGTTAACCTCTGTCTTTTGCTGGTTTTCGATGTCTGGATTTAACTCTTTCTGTGCTCATTGTCACCTTCATGACTAAAACTGCGCTGGCAGAACAACCTGATTTTTTAAAAAAGGAACTAAAATAAATATATTGCAATGTAGTTTTACACGCTCCTCGCCAGCGTGGTTAATTTGCATCTTCATTAAACCATAAACAGAGAGATTTCCTAGGTGAAACCAGACACAATTCATTAAAAACCACTAAGAAACACATTAAAATTGGCTGTTTCAACTGAGCACAAATGATTTCAAGACATACTGAAACATCCTTCATTATTTTTAATGAAAACACTAAAAATAATAAAATCTGGGTTTTTTTTTTAAATTATGATACACAAAAATTAGGTTTAATTCAGCGAGTTCCTAATCTGGGCTTGAGTGGGAGAGTTCACCCAGCTCCATCTCTTAGGTTTGGTTTTATTGGGATTTTCCTTGTTTTGTAGCCTCCTGCTGCTGGCCACTGTTGGAAGGAGGTTCCTGGGATGGGCCCAGAGTGGATCCCAGGGATTCCTGCCCCAGCTGCTCCTGTTAAGATCACGAAATCCTGGTGTTTTGGGGTGACTGGATGTTGTATTCCCTATTCCATGCTCCGTGCCCAGAAATTGGTTGTGTTTTGGACGTTGTATTCCCTATTCCATGCTCCGTGCCCAGAAATTGGTTGTGTTTTGGACGTTGTATTCCCTATTCCATGCTCCGTGCCCAGAAATTGGTTGTGTTTTGGACGTTGTATTCCCTATTCCATGCTCCGTGCCCAGAAATTGGTTGTGTTTTGGACTGAGCCAGAGTGGAGAGAGAGAGAACTGATTAAACTTCTAAACAGGGGCTCAAGGACACAGATAAGGAACTCTCTCTCTGAGTTTTTTTCTTGGGGGGCTCCCGGGATCGTTGGCTCGTTTTTCCTCCAGAGGGTTGGATTTTTCCCCCGGAATTTTGGTTTTTCCTCTTCTTTTCTGGATTGCTTCACATCAGAACATCAGGACATTTTTTTTTCATCGAGGGGGAGGGCCTGGGGGAGGGAAGGGCCCCCCTTCATCCTCACTGCGAGGAGGAGGAGAGAGAATCCCTACAGAAGGACTTGGATTTTCTTTCTCCCAGGTTTCTTTCCCTCCATAGCAAGGGGGGCTCATTGTTTATCATTATTATCCTTTACCTGTTTGTTGAATAAATAGTTTTTATCACTTGCACTTTCTTTGGAGGAAAAGGTTTAATTTTTCCTGAACCTGGCAGGGGGAGGGGTGGTTTATAACCCACCTTCCCTGAGGGAGCAGATTTCTAAATTTGGCTAAACCAGCTCAGCTGGAATGGTTTGGGTTGGGAGGCACCTTCAAATTCAGGGAAATTTCCACCACTCCCACCCAGCCTGAATATGCTTTTCTTTGAATATCCCATTCACAGGAATGATCTTAATTAAAATATTGATAAAAGTCTCGAACCCTCCCTGATGAGGTTTTGTGTGATCTCATTTTCATGGACTAAAGCTTTTAAAGAGAATCTTTTTTATTCCAGACAGGCAGGGCTCTGTCTGTGCTGCAGATGGACCAAAGCAGGGGATAAAGTCCTTTTTGTGACATTCTGCACTTCAGATGCTGAAAATCCAGGTAGAAATGAAAAATCTGAGTTAAAAACATGGCAATTATTTAATAATTTCTGCTTATTTTCAATAAAAATAGTGCAGGATGGTTCAGCATGGCTTAAAAATCAGTTGGAAATGCCAGTTTTAATGTGTCCTTCTTTGAGTTTATTTTACGGAATTTTATGAGTTTTACTGACTGGTTTTTTGTGATTTAATGAAGATTCCACATGAGGATGGAGAGTGCAAAACTACACTGCAATATATTCATTTAAAAATTTATATGTATATATATAAATTTATATCTATATCTAGATTGTATTTATATTTAATATATTTATATTTAATAAATTTATANTATTTATATTTATATTTATATTTATATTTATATTTATATTTACCTGGCAAAGGTTCTTGTGCCAGTCCAGTAGAAGCCATGAAAAACCATTTATTTGGCAGAATATCTTTGACTGGCTCCAAGATATCTTGGTTTGAACACTGCAAGTTAATTTGGTGACCTGTTGGCATTGAGAACATGAAGTTTCCATCTCAAAGATGATTTGTGAAAACGGATTTGGGGGATTTTTTTTGCAGCAGATACCAGGTAATGTTTGTAACACAGGCAGAATTATTGGTCTTCCATCTTTTTATAGGGATTTTCAGCTCCTATTTTTGGGTTAAACCCTTTGTTTTTAGCAAGCATGGGAAGGTCCATGGACTAAAATTTATTAGAACCTGGAATAAATAATCCAACCACTCCATTTAGTCCATCTCACATTGATTCTCATTAAAAAAAAGGTGTTTATGGGAGTAGATTTTTAAGCAAAAAGGTCCAACTACCCCTGTGTTATTCCCTTCAGGATTCTCCCCATTTATTTGAATAACTCAAATAAAACCTGCCTGGGTACCTCCATCACTTCTACACCAAAAAAACCCCTTTGAATTTTGGAAATATTTTCTCTTTTAATATAAAATCTTCCTGGGATGAGCCCGAAAGAAAGATTTGTTGTAAAAATAGGGGTTTATATGTGGAATATTTGCAAGATAGAGCAGTTTTATTCCATTCTTCAGAGTTCTGCCTCTGGGCAAGATGAAAATTTGATGTATTGAGGTAGGAAAAAACCTAAAATAAAATAGCATCAGAAAAGGTAGAGACAGACTTCAGCATTTTTTTCTCAACTCAATTATTATTTTTAAGGCAAAATCTTAATTTTTATTATTTTTTATTGTACTTTATATCAATAGAAATAAATTTAATAGTATAAATATTTTTATTATATTTTAAAATATTGATCAATACTTCTATTATGGAGTCTGAAAGATCATTACCAATATCCAGAAATTCCTATAAGCTTTTGCTAAAAATATCAGCATTTCCTTGCAATTATCTTGTAGTGGAATCAAAGATTCATGATTATTTTTTATTTGAAAATTTTTCATTTATCTATTTATTTATCAATTTATCTATTTATTTATCCATTTATCTATTTACAGCTAGTGCTGTTTGGTAAAATTCATGATTTAAAAAATATTTACTAAATTTTTTTATAAGATTTTATTTCCTAACTTTGGAAACAAAGATTCCTTTGGAAAAGAAGATGGAAAATTCCAAGTAATTTACAAATTAGGAATGGGAAGGAGGGCAAGAAGAGAAGGAAAGCATTTGGTCAAAAAGAATCATGGAATGGCTTAGAAGATTCAGGACCAGGACTTGGATATCTTGGAAAAATCTGGGGTGTTCTGATAAGGCAATGAAACAGTTACATCTGTGCTGGATATTCCCAGAAGAATAAGTCACAAACCACTTATTTAAAAGGGGGAAATATTTGAACTGACAAATGATTTTTTCCATTCAACTCTTTTGTTGTTTTGTTTTGTTTTGTTTTTTTATGGAAAACTTTTGTTCTGATGAAACAATTTTTTTTTTTTAACGAGAAATCTTTAATGGAAATCAGCTGCTTGTTTTTTGTTTTTTTCCCTTTTTCCTGGAAAATCTTGGCTTTTTATTGGAAGAAGAAATTACAGAGCAGACAAGAAAATAACATTTCACACAAGAGCGCTCCAACTTTGTGTGTCTAAACATTGGAGATCAGAGGAGAGCTGGAATATCTCTGGTGAAGGTTCCACCTCCATTTCCATGAGAATAAAGGAAAATATCATTTTAAACTATTTTAGGAAGAGGAGGGGGAGCTGGAATCTTGAGTTTGCTGAGGAAATGAGGATCAGGAGCCTGGAGAAATGGGAAACTGCTGGCTCAGATGGAATTCTGACAGCTGCCAACAGCCCCCAACAGAAATGGTTTTCCCTCTGGAATTTGATAGCTGTTAATTCGTCTTATCCTTGGCTCTGCCCGATGAACACAGTTCTTTTCCCTGATAAGGAATTCATATTGTTAAACTCCCCATGAACTCCAAAAAGATGGAGGCCCAAATGCTTCCCAGCAGATATGAACAGCAAATGTCAGGGCAAATTGAATCAGGGGCCTTAATAAAATCAGCTGGGTTTGGGAATCTGCCTTTGGATGCTTCAGGAGGAGCAATCACTCCGAGGAAACGAAGTCAGGGATGAAATGTAGTGCGGGGCTAATTGGGGAGGGATCGATGCCTTCAGCCCAGGAGCCCTTCCCAAGGAGCAGCACTTCAAGGCAGTGCTGATTTAAAACCAGCCTCTGTTTTGCTTCCTTGGAGGGACAGAAAACGTGAGGAAAAATCATGGAATGAGGTGGCCTTGGTGGGAAGTTGGGTCAGCTCCTCCCTTGTGCGAGGTCTGGCGGGGATTTGAAATGAATGTCCTGATTTGAAGTGGAATGAAATGGATTGAAATGGATTGGAATGGAATGAAATGGATTGGAGTTGAATGAAATTAATTGAAATTGATTGAAATGAAATGAAGTTGATTGGAATTGAATGAAATTAATTGAGTTTGATTGGAGTGGAATGGTGATTTGAAGTGGACAGGACCCACCATGAAAGAATCCATCTGCACCACTGATTGCCCCCTTTTTTAATGGAGAAATGGTTATTTAACTACTACTAATAAATTAATAATATACTAATATATTGATAATATCTATTTATAGTAATAATATTAAATTTAGTGCCCTTTTATCTCTCAGTCTACAACAATTCCCTAAGATCCAAATCTTTACTCACTCCCCACGAAGAAGCCAAGGACACAGAAGTGGCAGCAATTCCAACCTCCACAGATGCATCCAGGTGAGCCCAGCCCACAGGTCCAAGAAGGGGATTTGAAGCAAGGAAAGAAGGAAAAAGGGAAGTGCATATTGCACAAACGGAGTAGGAAACCAGGGAATTACCCCTGGATGTGCCACAAGTCCCAGGTGTATGGGCTGGAATGAGCAGAATGAAGAGAAAATTTGGAAATGCAGGAGAAATTGGTTGTGTGTGGGGTTGGCAAAGAGGGAATGGAGACCAGAGCAAGCACAAAACACAGCCTGAGCTGGAGACCCTCTGCTTCCCAAATGCAGAGGTCCTGCTGCAATTAGGGAGGTGTTCCCAAAATGTGCCCAGAGTTTCTTAGCATGGAAAGCAGCAGGTGAATTTTGGGCTGCTATTGCTCCATTAATTAGAGGAAGGATTAAGGAACTCTCTGCAACAAAACAGGTCAGCTATAAAAACAAAATCACTGAAGGAGTGGTCAGGCCTTGGAATAAATTGCCCAGGGAGGGGCTGGAGTCACTCTTGGAGTGCTCAAGAGGGGTCTGGATGTGGCACTTGGGATATAATTTAGGGGTGATGCTGGGACAGGATGATCCTGAAGGACTTTTCCAAACTTTACCAAACTTTTCCATTCAGGGAAAACCTTTTTGGATGTGTGAGTGAACCACGTGCAGCTCCCTGGCATGGTTCAGTGCCAAACTTCATCTGCTCAGTGCCAAAATACCTGCTGGCTTCTCCCTTGTCCTGGACTGGGGTAAAACAGCAAATTACATCTTTTTCTACTTCTCTTGTCCACGAGGCAGTTTGGCAGATTTAATTTTTTTTCCAGTTGATAAAAGAGGTGGCAAATATCAGCCAAGGGTCTGAAAAATGGGATCTGAACGAAATCTTCTTTCTGCAACATCTCCCAGTGTCTGTTGACCAATAAAATTTAATCAGATGATTAAGAAGAGATGGCAAACTTTACATTTGATGTGATCTCTCTTTGTATTTTCCTTCTAATTATATGCAGGTGCCTCTTTGAAAAAAAAAAAAAAGTGGTTTTCATCAGCTCCTCGGCCTGGATAATTCCATAGGATTCTTCAACAAGGCAGAGACAGCTTTAGCCAAAAACTTTGTGACAATGCTCTGTGGTGAAAGTGCTGGGGAGAAGCTAGAACTGGTTTTGAGGTACCTAGAACTGGTTTTAGGGCAGCTAGAACTGGTTTTATTCATGTTTATGAACATGAAATCCAAGAAAATCAGAGAGCTGGATTTCAGAACACCTTCACTTTGTGTTATTCCTGAATTCCACACATTTTCCACTGCTCTTTTTCCTTCAGTGAGGATTTCCTCACAGAATATCCAAATAATAACAATTTTTGCTTGGACTACACGAAAATAGGCTACCACTGGCAGCTCTCTCACAGCTGCTTTAGACCTCAATCTCCTGTAGGGTCATAACATCTGTTCTGCATTTAGAGAATTCCTACTAATATATTAAAAAAGAGGGGATTTATTACGTGAGTGCTGACTGGTGGAGATTTTTCCACGTGCTGAAATTGGTCAGGAGGTTATCCTGAAAAAGCTAAATATAGCCATTTTTATATTTTCACCTATAGCAGCTGCTATTTTGGTCCCTCATCCCAAACCAGCCTGCACAGCAGGCAATGGAATTATTCCCTTTGTTTGCAGGATTTGGCCTCAAGGATTATTGGAGTCTTTGTGCAAGGAAGTCTTCTCCTGGGAGAGTTTCTAGAACTGGAATGTGAGTGGGTAGAAAAGGCCTCAAGGAAACACATGCAGGGCTTAAAATCAGATTTTTTTTTTTAGAGACAATGGACCAAGATAATATTTAGAAAATTTACCAAGGCCCAGGCTAGACCCTGTGGTCAGACCTAAACCGGGTGTGTTGGAGCTGCCTGATAATTCAAGCACCTTGTTATTCCCAAGGGCAGGAGCAGAAATTCCCTCTGCAGCACTGAAAGGAGGTGGAGTGAGGTGGGGTTGGGTTCTTCTGCTGTGTCCAAGGGAAAGGAGGAGAGGAAATGGCCTCCAATTGCACCAGGGCAGGCTCAGGGGGGAGATTGGGAACAATTTTTCCCTGCCAGAGTGGGGAGGCCTTGGCATGAGGTGCCCAGGGAGTGGTGGAGTCACTGTCTGTGGGAGTGCTCAGGAGGAGTCTGGAGGTGGCCCTTGGGGACAGGGGTTGGGGTGGTGCTGGTGGCACTGGGGTGGCACTGGGGGACCCTGAAGGGCTTGATGGTTCTGTGATCCTCTTTGGGGATTGTGATTCAGCTGAACGAGGAGCAAGAAATTTAACTCCAACTGCCCATATCCCAAGGCTCTGACTGGATTCTGGATATTTTATGGAGCAGCCTCTTCCCGTGTGGTCATCATGAAAATCTGAGCTCTTTTTGCCTCCTAAAAAATGTCAGTGGGTAGGAAAAATAACTTCCCATTTGTGCTCCAGTCGGAACCCTCAGTGCTGGAAACGCAGTTTGTGTGGGCCTCTTGTTCTCCGAGCTTTATTTGCCTTGGGGGTGGGTGGTGATGACATTTCCTACAGGAAAATATGAACTCCACAACCTTTTCCCTCTTCCCAGGCCGTTGTCATCGGTGTCGTCAGCGCTGTGGGACGTCCATGGTTTGAGGTCAGCAGATCCTCCTCCTGTCTGGGCTCGTGTCACACCCCGGTGATCCCAGACTCCTGAGTGTCCCTCTTTGTGTCACCACTTCTGACAACGGGAATGTTTTCCATGAGCGCCTAAGGAAATCCTTGATCAGGATAAACAGCTCCCCCCTCCTTGCCCACTGCCAGGAAGCTCTAAATAGAGTCTCTGTGCTAGGCTGAATTTTTTTTCCCCTTTTTTTATGGCTCCACGTTGGAGTTCAGTCCTGAAGTCGAAGCCAGAAACTCCAAGCTGTGTTGGAACTGTTGAAAGGCCACAGACCCTGCTAAAAGTTCAGGTATTTAAAATTCTTGAGAACATGTGTTACCATTTACATGGCAGGATTTTTTGGGACAGAGCAGCTCTGCTGAGACCTTCCTCCAAGAAGTCCTGGTGACAAATCCCCTGAAAAGGACCTTTCACACTTTGTGCCTCCCTCAAATCTTGATCGACTCCACCCCTGCTCACCAGTGCATGGCCAGTCCTGCTGTCATCATGAATCACGGACTCATGGAATGGTTGGAAAGGACCCTAAGGATCATCAGGTTCCAAACCCTCTGCCATGGGCAGGGAACCTTCCAGCCTTGTATTTGCAGGAGAAAAGGTGAAGGGCCAAGCAAAGCATTGATTTTATTCTTAAAAGGCCAAACCAAACCAAAGCCCCTTTGTGATCTTTCCAGCCTGGCTCATGAATTCCAAATGCTGATATAATTGGAGAGATTGAAATCATGGAATCATGAAATCATCTTGTTCTCACCCCCTGCCATGGGCAGGGACACCTCCCACTGTCCCTGCTCCCAGCCCCAATGTCCAACCTGGCCTTGGGCACTGCCAGGGATCCAGGGGCAGCCACAGCTGCTCTGGGAATTCCATCCCAGCCCTTCCCAGGGAAGGATTCCTTCCCAATCCATCCCTGCCCTCTGGCAGTGGGAAGGTGATCATTTCAGCTCTCCTGGAATATGTGTTTTCCAGGGGTAATTTTAGGCAGTTTTCTCTCAAAATTCAGTATTTGTCAACAGATTGGGAAAAACACAAGAAATGTGTAGAATAAGGCTTTTTGTTTAAAATTGAAAAGTGTTGCCTCAAATAGGAATTTCTATGTGCAATTAATTGTGGATGCCACCTCAGAATGGATAATGGTGTTCATTTCAGGGATAAATTTCCTGGATAATTTCAGGGAGCAATGTTTGTGTTAGAAACGTTCTGGTGCTCACAAGGATGGCACAGGGGAAGATGATATTTAAAAATATAATACAGGTTGAAAATGCAGAGCTGTGCATCTTCTCTGGTGGTAGTGAGGGTGCAAATTATCCCATTGTGGCTGTAAGAAGGTAGAAGGGCCTGGAAAACAGCAGGAATTCTAGGAATGAGAGTGAGATGAAGAGACAAGGTGGGGTCAGAGACAGAAAGGGACCTGAGAGAGAGGAAGGGACAAAAAACTTTGATAATGGTTAAGGGGTTGTGGAAGGAGGAGCAGGGAAAATGGATGCAAGGACTTGAATGATGGGAATGAAGTGGAAATGGGAGCAGCTGTGGAAAAAGTGTGATAAGAGGAAAGAGCAGTAGGGACGAAACCCTAAGGAAGGGGAAACTGGATCAAACAGCTCTGAAAAATACAGTTGGGAAACCAGTGTGTCAAGATCCCTCAGTTTTTTATTCCAGAGCTAATTCCCATTAAGAGATGTTGCATCACTCTGCACAATGCCCAGATGGATTTGGTTTCCTCCACCCCATGCCTGGCATGAAGTGTTTACTCCATGGTGGGAGAAAAAGCTGCTGTTCCCCCAGGAAGGAGAAGCAGGAGAGGGCTGGGGGTGGTGCCTGCTCCCCTGCAGCACCCTGGGATCTCTAATACCAGAACCAGCATTTATTTGAATTCCTTCCATAGGATTTTGGCCTATGGAGTTATTTTCCAACACAGGGCTGATCCTACTGGTGTAGATCATCCCAGCACAGTATTGCTTGCAGGTGTCCTGGTTTTTTCAGAGCTGTTTTCAGTCCCATACGATGGTGGAAGACCTCTGGTGTTTTCCCTAAATTCAGCCCTGGGTCTACTTCGGGTGGAACTCCCTGACTGCTTACACAGATTGGGTGCAGCACCAAAAAACCCAACCAAAAACAATAAGAAAAGAAACATCTAAGTCTGCCTTCATGTCCTGTGGTGTTTATTTTGCCCAATCACGCTTGAAAAGTAAAGGAATATGTGAGGACCAAAATTATTGGGAAAACGATTGGGCTAAAGAAGTGTCAGACAGGAGATGCCTAAAAAATCTCATGTTTGGAACTTTCAGTGAATTCTCAAAGTCTCAGTGCACGGTTTTTTTTTGTCAGGGCAGGTAATTATCTCCCCAAACACTCATCAAGTTGCACAATAATGGCATTGCCTCCTGGTGAAAATCCAGGTGAGCCTTTTCTTGGGAAGGGGCATAAAAAGCTTCCGACATCCTTGGTTTTGGGGATCGCAACAAACGCTGGTCTTGTGGAAACATTTCATTTTAATTCCACAAGATCCTCTTAGGTAAACACTGCAACACATTGAATCCATTTTTCAAACCAACTTGTAAAACCAGAAAATCCCCCAGCCTCTGATAGGCAGCAGCATTAATTGCCAGGAGCACAAAGAGGCATTTCAACATCGGAGCATTTTGGCAAAATCACAAATGACTTCTTTTCCTTCCCTGCCCTTGAAAATAGCTCTGCTCAACTCTGGGCTTCCTATGACAGAGGGTTCACCATTAATCACCTTTATGACATCTCATATGTGCAGAGATCTGGGGGCCTAATCAGCCACTTTCCTGAGGAAATTGGCCAAATCCCGGTGCTTTGAGGCAGGAGGCGGGGGATGAATCACAACAACTTTGCTATTCAGACAAATCCCTTTTCAAGTGCCCTTAGAGCTGTTTTGTTTTATTTTTTTTCCCCTCATATACAGTGAAGACAGCCCCCACAGGAAACAATAACAGTTTAATCTCTGGAAAAATTTCCTTCCTGCGCTGCAGCAGCTTTTCAGACAGGTACTCCAAGCCAAGGAAAATTAACAACAACTTATGCCAAGAGCTGCTGTTGTTGCCTTTTAGTCTGTCCTTTCCCTTCCCTGGGAGTGACAACGAGGGAAGACTCATCCTCTCACCAACCCCCCTCTGATCTACACCTTTCTAGGCATTGATGACAATTCCCAGCCTGGAGAACTGCTCATGGAGAAGGGAGGACCCAGAGGATCCTGCAAATGCTTCCTGTGGTACCCCCACCATGAACAGCCCCAGTGATTCACATCCCGGCCCACAAACTGTGTTTGGAACCTCCCATGAGCCCTAAAAAGGACTTTTACAAGTTGTCTGTTGTGGGATTATTTCCTCTGGAGTTTTCCTTCCTTTGACTTGAAATTCTTCCTTGCTTATCATGGAGTGTGGAGGAAGAAATGGAATTTATTTTATTGGTGTGAGTCAGGGCTCGGCATCACCATGTGGCATTTTGTTTTGCTTGGGATTTCATAGGGTTTGGGTTTTTCTTTACCCGAGCCAGGCTTGGTTTCGGATTTGTGCCCCAATGGCACAAGAGGGGAGCACTGACCCTGAGGCAGAGAAGGAAATGAGGAATTGCCCCAACCCAAACCAGTTTGCTTTTTTCCTTGTCTTCTTCCACTGCCTGTTAACTTGAGCTCAGGATCACTCTTGGAACCAGATTCCAATGTTTCCATCTCTGCAGTGCTGTGAAGGAGATGTGAGGTACAATAGTTGATGTAGAGCCCTCTGCACACACCAGATCCAGGGAGGTGGATACAGCAGTGCAGGGATAAGGGAAGGACAGGAGGGCCAGGGAAAATTTTTCTGCAAGTGTGTGACATTTCTGTCCCTGTGCCCCTGTGCCCAGGTGAGAGCCCACCTGCAGAGCTGCCCCAGCCCTGGGCACAGCCCAGGGAGGCCGTGGAGCTGCTGGAGAGAGGCCAGAGGAGGCCCCAGGATGAGCAGAGGGCTGGAGCAGCTCTGCTGGGAGGAAAGGCTGCCAGAGCTGGGATTGTTCAGCCTGGCCAGGAGAAGCTTTGGGCTGAGCTCAGGGTGGCCTTGCAGGGCCTGAAGGAGCTGCAGGAAACCTGGAGAGAGACAATTTCCAAGGGCTGCAGGGCCAGGAGGCAGGGAATGGCTTCCCAGTGCCAGAGGGCAGGGCTGGCTGGGATCTTGGGCAGGAATTGTTCCCTGGCAGGGTGGGCAGGCCCTGGCACAGGGTGCCCAGAGCAGCTGTGGCTGCCCCTGGATCCCTGGCAGTGCCCAAGGCCAGGTTGGACATTGGGGCTGGGAGCAGCCTGGCACAGTAGTGTGGAATAATTCCCATAATTTGTGTAATTGTGGGTCAGTTATGTTAGGGATACACTCAGAGTGAAAAACTGGACCCAGGACATGAGATGTTTCCCTCAGAATTTTTAACGCTTCCTGTCAATAGAACCACACGTTATAAAACCCTGCTTGTTTATCTTGAGCTGTGCTCTCTTCTCCTCAAAAACATCAGCTGGATTTTCCAAAATATAGAGCAAAGAGTAAATATATGTTGGCCATGTCGTAAAGGAAAGCTTTTCCGAGGAGATTGCTTCTTCTTCCCAGAATGAGAACGTCCTGCTGAGCAGGGGCTGGATCCAGAGCCCACAGAAGGCACTGTCATCACTGATGACAGTGGATGTTGGATCAATTCCCACCTCATCCTCGTGTTTAAAAGATGAAAATTGAGTTGCTGGGTTCTGGTGAGTACTGGCAAAGGCAGGTGTTATATAAGTTACTTGCAATAGCTTGTTACAACCATTTAAAAAAGCTAATTTTTAAAAATTATAAGCATATTTAGCTGCTCCCTTTTAAGCCATTCCCAAACTCGACACATCTCTTCCCTCACTTTGCTTCTTGGAATGTCTGTTTTACAAACAAAACCCAAACTAGGGCATGATTTCCTGTTGGTTGGGGAAGAGAGGCCGGAGATTTATTCTTTACATGGGAAACTGGTTGCTGAACACATGTGACAGCACATGGCCTTGTTCAAACATTCCATCAAATCAAAAGCAGATCTCAGCTCCAATATTCCAGATGAAGGGGCTGGGAAAGGCACTCTCATGGAATTGTGCTGCATTTGGGAAGACAGAGATCAAAGCACTGCACCTCATTCTAGGAGTGAGTGGTGAATTTGTCTTATCTGAGCAGCAAGGACTAATTCTAGGGAATTATGTGATGTTTCCCTAAGGTGAAACTCCTGATGATGATGGAACAGGTTCCTCTCTTCCAGGAAAAGCACCATGGATACTCCATAATGCACTTCCCAGGTGGCATTAAAATAACAGCCTCAGGGTCACCAATTGACATTTTCTCAGTCTCTTTTCTGTTCATCACACCCTGCTCAGGTTTGGGTCCATCTGAGAGACACTTCCTGATGATCCATGGTGGCCAATCCCAAGTTCTCTGTGTCTCTGGATATGCCAAAAGCTGTGGAAACTCCCAGTTAAATCCAATCAAGTGACTAGGCCACACCTTTGCCCTCAGTTATGCCCATCTTTTGAAAACCAGTTAATTTTGCAAGCGATACATTGATTTTCCAGACACATCATGGAAAAGAAAACTTAAAAATAGAATTCACCTCTGCTGTTAACAAGTTTTGACCTTTGCTCACATTTGTTGGGGAAAGTAGCTCATAGTACCAATTAACATGAATTATTAACTGCCCCATTAATATTTAATTTATTAGAGGGCTAAAGGCATCAGTCTTTGCCAGCTAACGCTATCGAGAGAAAATGAAGCAAACAACACAACCCTAATTAGAACAGCCTAATGAGGATGTCTGGAAGATCTGATGGGATTCAGTCACTCTAAATGCTCTTTATTTCCTCTCTGAAACCACACTGGGTGCAAAGAATCAGGCAGTTAACTCCAGTTCCTGTCGTGCAGGGTTTCTTCCTCCTTTCTGAGAGGAGGGAGCCCACTCAGGAGAGCTCAATTTAGGGATGATTAAGGACTGATGAAGGATGCCACTGCCTAAACAACAGGAATGCTGTCTCTCCCAGTAATGAACCAATCTGGGGCTGTCTGAACTGTTAATGGCTTCAATGGGCTGCAGGAAAACTTCCGTGTCTCGGAATTGTGCTGGGTTTCACAGGATCCTGCCTTTGTCATCTGAGTTTGGGCTTTATCTGCAAAGCTTGGGGTGGTGCCTGAGGTCTCTGTCCATGTTTTGGTCAGGATGTGACAGTGAAATCCAGGATGGTCCCACAGGGAACATCATTCCCTGGAAAACCGTTGGGTTGTTCCCCTGCTGGCCCATCCCAACCTCAGGTAACTGTGCTGTGTTTCATGTTAGTGGCCACATCTTCCCCCTCCTCCTGCTCCTGCTGGGACATGGAGAAACCTCCCACAGATTCTTTGCTGCAGCACAACCTTTGCTGGTTCACCATTCCCCTTTTTGTGCCAAATTCATTCATTAACACCATTTTTCCCCTTTTTCTTGAATTACATCCTCAAGTTGTCTCAAATCTTCCCTTGCTCTCAGGCTTTTAGTCCCTGATCTTGTTGACAACATTTCTTTGCATAAATCCCAGCCCAAGGTCATCTTCCCTCATCACTCCTCCCATGCTCCTGCAGATATTCCAGCTTTTCTGTGGCAGCCATGACATGGGACATTTCCTGCTCCTCCTCCTGTCACACACTGTTAAATTTTTTCTTCAGAAATAAGTGGCAGAATTAAAATTATTAGAGTAAACACAACTTTTAGCATCTCCTCAAACCTTTCTTTCTTTGCTTTGATTGAAAAAATTTAAAAAGCCCTGGACTGTGCAATAATTCTTCACTTTCTTCTGGTCTTTGGCCCACAGACACATCCCAAAGGTTTGCTGAGCAGATAAGTATTAGAATGACTTAGACTTAGATGAACATTAAATTAATCAGACAACACTCTGGGGGGAAATTGCCACTAATTTCAGATTTTTCATCTCCCAGAAATCAATTATTATTATGTTTATTGATATTGGACTTGTCACTACTCTCAGAACTTTCGCTGTGGTGACAGAACCTAAGAGGAGAGAGAGGAGGAGACAAAAAGAGTAAATAATTTAGAACTTTTTCCCAAGGCATCAGAACTTAGAAACCATTTCTGAGTGAGTGAGGAGATAAAAGTAGTGGGAAATTTGGAAGATTTTATATGTGGTCACATCTTCTTGATGTAAAAAGTTTACCCAGCTCTACTCACACCTTGTGTGGGACAAGGAGTTGACTTGAAGGTGTTTGGGACCTGTTCTGTGATTTGTGATCAGAGAATCCCAGGATTTAGGTTGGAAAAGCCCTCCCAGCCCATCCAGTCCCAGCTGTGCCCCATGCCCACCTTGTCCCCAGCCCAGAGCACTGAGTGCCACCTCCAGCCCTTCCTGGGACACCTCCAGGGATGGGCACTCCAAACCTCCCTGGGCAGCTCTTGCCAAGGCCTGACCTCCCTTTCCAGGGGGAAATTCCTGCTGGTGCCCACCCTGAGCCTGCCCTGGCCCAGGCTGAGGCCGTTCCCTCTCCTCCTGTCCCTGTTCCCTGGGAGCAGAGCCCGACCCCCCCTGAGCCCCCTCCTGTCAGGGACTTGTGCAGAGCCACAAGGTCCCCCCTGAGCCTCCTTTGCTCCAGGCTGAGCCCCTTTCCCAGCTCCCTCAGCCCCTCCTGGGGCTCCAGCCCCTTCCCAGCTGCTTTTCACCTGGAGGACCTCACATGGAGAACCTCTCCCCATGGACAGCACACTGGCAGAACTCAAGTGGTTCCATGGATTATGGGATGTGTTGCATGCAGGGAGTCAGGAAAACTTCTCTGAAGGTCCCACTTTTGGATCGAGCAACATTTT
Organism: Lanius ludovicianus; assembly: GCA_013397235.1. NCBI lineage: Eukaryota > Metazoa > Chordata > Aves > Passeriformes > Laniidae > Lanius > Lanius ludovicianus. The sequence continues at coordinate 82,435 of VYXG01010838.1, read as the reverse complement.
CCTCTCTAAATTGGCTGGACTTGTTGAGGACTCTTTAAAACCATCAGAATTTGGCCTTTTGAAATTAGGATTAATGAAATTTGTGTCAGTAGGGTTCAGGACAAACAGTGAGGTGTTGGTGTTACAATATTGTAGTCATGACTCGTCATTAAATCAGACTTCCTACTCCAATAATATTGGAATTTCAGAAGAAATCTGACTTTAATGAAAAAATATAGAAGATATTTCTCTGGCTATGGAATGATAACAATCATGACTGCAGTGGTCACCGGATGCTCCTATAAATCTCGTTAATGAAATCCCAATATTGGAATCCTCCAATCAGAACTCAGGAGTTAATGGGTAACCTTTCCCTAGGACTCAAGGTAATTCCAGCCCACTCCAAGTGAAGGTCCACATCTATTAAATTTAGAAATTGTCATTCAATTAACTTTGTTTTTTGGTTTGGTTTAACCACGTTAAGTGGCTGCCCCGGTGGCACTGGAGGCAGAAGTCCAAGTCCTTGTTTTCTGTAAAATGTTTACTTTGGAGCATTCCCAGGCTGTGGAACTGGGGTGGGAGAATGGACAAGGGATTTTGAGCTCATTAATTATGAGGCAAGTTCCTTGTGAGTTGGGCAGATAAAGGAGACCAGAGGATCATGGAATTATGGAATATCCTGAGTGGGAAGGGACCCACAAGGATTGTCCAAATCCAACTGCAGAGAACGTTCCAACAGTCCCACCCTGGGCATCCCTGGCAGGGCTGTCCAAATGCTCCTGGAGCTCTGGCAGCCTCCGGGATGTGCCCATTCCCTGGGGAGCTCCCCCCTGAAACAGCTGAGCCTAAAAAAGAAGGGTGGAATAATTTATGGGAATTTTCATCTTGTGCAGCTCAAAACTCAAGAAGATTGACCATGAAGAAGTCGCATTTCCTCCCCTTCCAGGTTTCTCCTAAGTCTTCTCTTAGGAATAATGCCCATCTTGACTGAAAGTCTTTCCAGCTCTCCAGACAGAACCTCAGAGTTTTGCCTTGTCAAATAGGGCTGAAGCAAAACTGTGAAATTTTTACTCAAGAAATTGTCTGTGGACTTTGCCTGCCTTGAAAGGATCCATAGAAAGATCTGCGTTATAAATTTAAAATGATAAAATTTTTGCAATTTACAAATAGGATAAATTACCGAGAACAACTTCCCCTCCCACAAATATAAAACAACTTCTGAAGTTCCTCTTTAAGTGCCTACACTCAGCTCTTTATGTCAGCACTGGCCCCAAAGCATTCAATGGACTATTCCCAGGTGAAATGTCCTGAAAAATTCAGCAGGAAAAACAAACGCCCTGGAAAGCAAAAGTATTGGAAGCTGATGCAGCTGAATGTGGATCAATGACTGAAAAATCCCGGGGAGAACAGGATTTCTGTCCAGCTTTTCCATTTGGGAGAGTCCTGTGGCTGAAGAACAGCATGGCAGGAATTCACATTAATAATAAAAAATAAATGAAATGGTTCACCTACGATGCGGACAGAATTTTAAGAAGAAATAAAGTAGTGGGCAGAGAAGGTGTCTTTTCATTGGAGCTTTGGATGTCTGCCACGAAATAGGAACACCAAACTTTGTGCAGGCCATGACAGGGAAATTATGGGAGAGAAAATGAGACATTTTATCCCATTTTGTAAAAGTTAAAATAGTTAAAATAAATGGAACAGTTAAAATTCCAGAGATGAAAAATATTTTTTTTCAGTCATCAGAACATCCCAGTATGTTGTCATGGATGTCTCAAAGACCAGGAACAGATGCTGGCAGAAAAATTCCAATCTATTTTTATTTTTTCCTTAAATTAAAAACACAGCAGAGAAGAAACCTTTTGGAGGAACAGGGAAGATTGTTTGGCCACAACACGATGCTGTGTCGGCCACACAAAAGAAGAATCAACCATTTAATTCCATTTTCTTGGCACAAACTCCATGTGAAGAGTTGCCATGCAATCACCACCTGATGACAAGGTCTGAGTTTCTAAAAAATCCCAAAGAAATAATAAAAAAAGGACATGTCAAAGGCTCATGAGGGGCTGGAGAAGATGCTTAAATTAAGAAAGCCCCTTAAGAGCAGATGAAATAATTCCAGTTGTGAATTTTCCTCCATTTTTGGTGAGAAGACAAATTTTTGAACATTTGGGGAAACACTGAAGTATCTTTCCAGGTCTTCTCCTTCTGGAGGAAGAGCCCACACCATCCTTTCAGTCCCCATTTTTGGGAGAGCTCTCCCAGGAGTTGGAAAGTTGGGGGGAGGTGATGCAGCCTCAGGGAGTTCCTCCCTCTGTCCCAGCACGGTGTGGGAACGTCCCCGTGTCCTGCATCCTTCAGCACATGGGGACAGTTGGTGGACAGTCCCCACGGGGATGGACTCGTGGCAGCCGTGGCTGGTGGCCAGTGACCAGCTCTGCTCTTGGACCCAGTTTGGCCAAAGGTCATGGAAAAAGGTGAGAGGAGCCTGCAGGGTGGGATTTGATCCGATCTGCTTTTGTGTGGGGGGAATTAGGGAGAGAAATAAAGGAGAGATCACAAATCCAGAGTTGGATTGAGAGCTGTGGGGAAAAATCAGAGAGGGGAAGCACAGGAAGGAGTGGGCAAGGACTGGGATTCACTGGGATGCAAGTTAGGAATATCCTACAGATAGGAGAGGGAAATGATTGAGCAGCTCAGAGGAAATGGGAATATTTTCATGGAATTGTGGAATGGCTTGGGTCGGAATGGCTCTTAAAGCCCATCCCATCCCACCCCAGCCATGGCAGGGACACCTCCCCCTGTCCCAGGCTGCTCCCAGCCCCAATGTCCAGCCTGGCCTTGGGCACTGCCAGGGATCCAGGGGCAGCCACAGCTGCTCTGGGCACCCTGTGCCAGGGCCTGCCCACCCTGCCAGGGAACAATTCCTGCCCAAGAGCCCAGCCAGCCCTGCCCTCTGGCAGTTTAAAACCGATTTAAAACCCGGGATCATCCTTCCAAAGAATCCCCATAACAAACTCACCCTCTGCACTCTGCCAGGCCTGGGTTGCACCTTTCCCTGCCCACCTCAGCTTCCATCCCAATCCATGTGGGCATGGGATGCCCATGGAGCAGAGGCTGGCTCTGTGTCAGGACTGCAGTCACACAGCTCCCTGTCCCCTCCTGGCTTTGAAACCTTTATTGGATTTTCATCCATCATTTTGAGGGATCCCTTCAGCACCGCGGAGGTGCCGTTTAGATGGGAGTGGATTCAGTCAAAGCGGCTTAAATTCTTAATTTATTGCTTATTAAATCCACCAGCTCTGCTCTCGGGGTCCCTCTGGCTCAGGGAGCACTGAGGAGCTCTCCCAGAAGACCAGTAGAAACTGGGAGAATGGAGAAGCCCATGGATCTCATCTCCTGAGCACAGGATGTAAAAACCACCAGTGGATTTCAAACCCTGCTCCTGCTGCAAGGATATGATTTTCCCCAGAATCCAGACTCTTTGGGAAGAATCCCATCTCCAATCCAAGTAACACCTTGGAACAGTCAAAACAACCCCCAGGAATTCCCTCTTCCCTCCAACTGCTTGTTTAGCCACTGTGGGATTACTCTTGTCACCCACTTGGATACATGAAAATATTTTGTGGGATTCCAAAGGATTATTTGGAGATCTGCCCTTAAATGGGTAGTGAACATCCCAGCTTTCAATAATTTCTATCTTTTTGAGAGAAAGAGAGGCACTGGGAGTGAACAAAGGCTCTTGAAGCTCTTCACTTTTGGAGGAAGAACAAAATAAAGGTAAATTCTGCAGGTGGAAAGTGCTGCTGTGTAACTGTGGTGATGAGGAAAGGACATTTCTAGAGGCACTAAAAAGCAGGGAAAAGCATTCATGGATTATATTTAACAAATTTTTGATTTAACTTCAGAGTAGCTTTGATTCTTGTTGGTTTGATCTGGCTTTGTGTCTGCTTTTTACCAGATTCTCTTTTTTTTTTTTAATTTAAAAAATAGAGCTAAGGAGAAGCAGTTTTAGAGAAAAAACTCTCTAAAGAGTCAATCCCTGGGCTTTATTTTTGGCTTTTCCTCTTTTGGAAACACAAATGACACAGGGAAGGGTTAGGAGAATTTATTTGTCTTCATCAGAAATAACATTGATTATAAATGGAAATAACACTGTAAAAATGGAAATAAGACTGTTAATTCAGGCTGAATGATATAAAAACACAAATTCAAGGTGAAGCCAGTGAAAAATAAATGGTTTTTCATGTCAAGTTCTGAAATAAAAAAGTCTGTTGCTAGCAAAATAAATGGTTTATAGCTTTTTATTCTAAGAAATTACTTTACCTGGACAGCATCCCTTTAATTCCAGAAATCATTATTGAAATTCCAAAGTGCTTTAAGGAGCTGTAAGCACTGCTTTTCATCATAAGTTTTCAGCTCTATAATAAGTTTGTTTTGCAGGGCACAAAGCCCTGCTTGACACCTGAACTGTGGCCGAGGTGTTTGAATTTCCAGTGCCCTGATCCCTGGCCAGAGGTTGCTGCTGTCACGGGGTCGTTTCCCTGAGCCAGAAAAGCCATTTACAAAAAGTCATTTACAGCTACTTTGTGAAACTTCTTCAGATTTTCCCTCTAATGACCATTTTCAGGTTTTTTTTTTTTTTCCAAGGCATTTTATCTTTTTTCCTCTCCCTTTCAAAGAGACTTTCACATTATTTTGGGTTCAGCAAATGAATGTGGAATCTTTGTTTTTTTGGATGCTTGGAAATCCTGCAGGTGATTGTTTTCCCTGCTCCAGAGATCTCCTAATTTAGGCTTTATTCACACATTGATCCTCTTCTTCAATGTCATAAATTTTAATGCAGTTTAACATAGTGAGCTGTCACCAATTTGATTTGCCAGGTCAAGGAGTTCAACCTCCTTTAATCACTGGTGTCCAGGGCTCTCCATAACATTCCAAGAGCTCCTTTTCCTCCCATGGAGTCCCAATCTTTGCCTTGGAGGTGTCTTGGCTGAACCTATCACAAGTTTCTGCTCAGGGCTTCAAGGAGCCAATTTGGATCTTCCTAAATAAATGAAACTCAGCCAATTTATCCTAAATTTGCTGCTGCACTGACTCCAAAGGCATTCCATGTTTCCAGCAGGAAAAGGGATGACATCCCACAGGACCAGGTGTTAAACATTCTGCTGTGTCCATGGGTGTTTGGGTTATTCCTTCTCCCCAGAGATCTCCTGCACAAAGCTCTGCCCATCCCTGGATTTTTGGCTGAAATCCTCTGAAACAAAGACCCAAAGAATTTCTGTACAAGCAGAAAAGAGCGAAAACCACCGGATAACTCCACACTGCAGCACAGGGAGCTTCCAGGGAATGTGAAATGCAGTTGCTTGGCCACTAATAAAATCCATCTGCATTTATGGAATAATAGAATTATAAATGTGGTAAGGCTGGAAAAGACCCTTAAGACCATCAGGTCCAACCATCACCTCCATGTTCATTATTAAACCACTTCACCAGGTGCCACAGCCAAGGGTTTTTTGAACACTTCCAGGGGTGGTGACTCCATGACTTCCCTGGGCAGCCCATTCCAAGGCTTTACAACCCTTTCTGTGAATTTTTCTTTGATAATATCCAGCCTAACCCTCCCCTGGAGCAACTTGAGGCTGTTCCCTCTCCTCCTGTCACTTGTTACGCTCGAGTGTGTTTGTCTTTCTTAAGAATAAACCAGCATCAAATATTTGGAAGGTTTTAAAAAAAATCCACCCTTGAAAATTCACATTCTTCAAAACCCATGGCAGGAGGATGAATTTCACCAGGAATCCAATAATAATCCCTAAAAAATTTAGGGTGAAGCCCTTGTGGAAGAGAACAGCCAAGCTCCCAGTGCTGTTGGCTGCTCTGTGCTTCCATTTTTAATGAGCCAAGCATGGCACAAAATTCAGGATATAATTTCCCAGCTGTCCAACCATATCATTACAAAATAATGTTTCCCTCATTTTTTAAGCAGTCAGATACCCTGGAATTCTGAATCCAAATCAGATTTCTGCGCTATGGAGTCCAAACCCCACCCAGAAGAGCCCAGTCTATCTTCATTAACAAGAAACATTCCTATTGATTTCATTTTGCAATGTTTCATATTGCACATAACAAATCTGTATGGTCACCTAAATGAATTATTGCAACTCAATTTGGAATGATTCCATGGGGTTATTGTGTTATCCCTGGGATGCCTCAGTCTCTGGGTGTCAAAACTGGTTTTATTTCATGGAATAACATGGGAAAGTTAATCAGAGTAGGTTAAATCTCCCTGGGAGCCAAGGTCGCACAGAGTCACAGCTGTAAATGGAGAGGTTGTAGTATTTATTTATTTCTATTTATTTATTTTTATGTATTCATTTATTTATGTATTTTTTTCTCTTGGAAAAATCTATTTGTGCAAGAGAAAAAGACAATTTTTTTGTCTTTTGAGATTTCTTACCAGACTCAGTCCTGCTGAAAGTCTTGTTGGCTTCTCCAGCAGGAAACCCTTTTCTTCTCCTGCAAAGCAATCACCATTAAAAGAGGAAGAGTTGCACCACAATTAAGCTTTTCCCAAGAAATCTCTTCACTTTGGCATTTTTCTCAGATTTTACATCACCTTTGCAGGAAATGAAACAATTATTTTTAGGTGATTGTGTTATGTGAAGGTTCTCTATTAAGAGTTTCAGCAATAATTTGCTTTTTCTTTTTTTATCCTGTTAAATTTTCCTACCTTCTTCCCCCACAACAGGGCAGTGTTTCGAATTCCTTAAATCAGGAATTGCTGTTTATCCCCATTTGGCTGCATCGTGTGTGGGAGAGCCACAGGTGGGGTCTGCTAAGGCTGCTGGAAGTGACTGAGCAACTCCAGAGTTGAGTGTTGAGGCAGGGGCAAATAATTCCATGAAGAAAATGAATTTGTCCACTCAAGGGACCTAAAAAAATAAATGTGATGTGGAGATATTTTGGATTGTTTCACCGTGTCAGACACTGGAGGGATTTGGATGGAGGAGTCAGGAACCCAAAATGTCATCTGCAGACTGAGGCAGGGGAGTGCAAAGGGCACAAACGTGAGAAGTGGCCCAGGAGAACCTCGTGAAATTCAATAATTCCCAGTGCCAGGGGCTGCTGCTGGGTCAGGGCAATCCCAGCCATGAGCACAGACTGGGAGATGAATTCATGGAGAGCAGCCCTGTGGAGAAGGACTGGGGGATCCCGTGGGGGAAAAGCTGGACAGGAGCGGTCAGGGAGTGCTGGGAGCCCTGAAATCCATCGGCATCGTGGGCTGCAGCCAAGGAGGAGGGACCAGCAGGGAAGGGATTGGGGCTGTGCCCTGTGCCCAGGTGAGAGCCCACCTGCAGAGCTGCCCCAGCCCTGGGCACAGCCCAGGGAGGACGTGGAGCTGCTGGAGAGAGGCCAGAGGAGGCCCCAGGATGAGCAGAGGGCTGGAGCAGCTCTGCTGGGAGGAAAGGCTGCCAGAGCTGGGATTGTTCAGCCTGGCCAGGAGAAGCTTTGGGCTGAGCTCAGGGTGGCCTTGCAGGGCCTGAAGGAGCTGCAGGAAACCTGGAGAGAGACAATTTCCAAGGGCTGCAGGGCCAGGAGGCAGGGAATGGCTTCCCAGTGCCAGAGGGCAGGGCTGGCTGGGATCTTGGGCAGGAATTGTTCCCTGGCAGGGTGGGCAGGCCCTGGCACAGGGTGCCCAGAGCAGCTGTGGCTGCCCCTGGATCCCTGGCAGTGCCCAAGGCCAGGCTGGACATTGGGGCTGGGAGCAGCCTGGGACAGTGGGAGGGGTCCTTGCAGGGATGGCAGAACTGGATGAGCTTTGGATCAAAGATTTTTTGATCCCTCCAGCCCAAACCACTCTGGGATTCCACGACATCAGAGGGAGTGGGTAGAGAGAGCTCTGCTTCCCTGGCATGTCCATCCTCCATCATCTGGGATCATCCTGGCCATTCCTCCCCCATCCCAGACAGACCAGCTGGAGTTTCCTTGTTCTGAGCAGAGTTTTGTTGAACAGAGACAAACAAAGTCCTTCTTGTTCCAACTCAGGCACCGCCTCTGCCAAATCTGCAGCTGTGTCCCTTCTCCAAAGCCACAGAGTTTTGGGTGACCATCAATACCTCAGCTGATGACAATAAATAGACACAGAATCCCTGAGCTCTCTGGCAAACAGAAAGGAGCTGCCTCGTGTCACTGTCACACAACAAATGATTTCCGTTCACCCCGAGCTTTGACTGAATTTCAATCGCAGGCTTAGCCTTGGTACCCCCAGGGGAATTCGGGGCTGTTTTCAGTGGTCAGCAAAAGGAAGGCCCAGAGTGTTCATTAATATTTTAAAAAGCCAAACACCAAAATGACACGAGGGATGATGGATTTTCTGTGCTGCCTTTACATTAAAGCAAAGCAATCAGGACTTTGGAGCTGAGGATCAGTTAAAGGAAAGCTCCCTCACATCCCAGCAGGGCTTCTGGGATCACAGCTCTTTCTCCAACACCCGTGGCTGGATCCTCCACTGGTTTGTTCGCTGGTGTTTCCCTGACTGGGCTTTGAACTCTCCAAGGTATCAGCCCTGCCTCTCGACAGCAGAAGTTGTAATATTTGGGATTAGAACCCTTAAAAAGGATGGGAGATCCTCATCCAGCAACAACTGACAGCAGCCGTGCCTGCAGACATCGCCCAGCTCCAGGCTCAGCCCTTCTAGTCCAGACTGCTCTGTCCATCCCACAAAGTGATTCCTTAACCCTGAAAATCTGGATTCTTCCACAAATGGGCCTCCACACCCACCTGTACCCTTAGTTCATGCAGAATCCATGGGAAGGTGGAAGACCTCAAGGCTCTCCTTAGAGGGTTTTTCTGCATGGGTTCAACATGGGATCTTCTAGGAAGGAAAACATCAGTGACAATGATTTACCATCAAATAGATGTGTCTGAGGCCACGATTTTAGGCAAGAATCCTCTAATTTTCTTTATTAGGAAGTGTCTTCTAGTAATTGAGCAACTCTTTTGTCATATTAATACAAGGATTACTTTGTATAAGTCCAAACTATGAATATTTTTCAACTTTTTAACATAATTTTAAGGTAACATTTTTAAGATAACATTTAAGATAACAGAAAATACTGACTTTAAATTCCTGAAGTGTTCCTGGCAGAATCAGGAACCTGACACTTCTCCATGTACTTGTTTCATGAGCTAAAGATGGGCAGGCATCAAGACAAATATTCCCCAGATTTGGAATGGAATTTATTCCATACAAAAGTTGATGGCTGGAAAACCATGGAATTTTTTGACAGCAAATGACTTGAGACTTTGTGGTGAAAATGTTGTTTCTTAACCTGAGATCTCTTAAAGGGTTAATCTACACAGGAATGAAGAACTTGCTGATTGTGTCTGTACCAGAAAATGTAAAGAGGGATTTTCTTTTTAATGATAAAATCCATAGTTATGGTTGTAATTACTCAAATTTCAGGCAGTGTTATGGAAATAATTCCAAGATTATATTTAAGACTGGAAATTCCCATTTGACACAGATGGATTTGAGGTTCTTGATGGTCAGCTTGAGACTGTGGAAGAAAATTGTGGATATTGGCACCTTCCTTTGGAGAGGCAACAAACTCTTTATGGCACTAAAATCTCACCTTGACAGTAAAATCACAGGTGAAGAAACACTGGAAGAAGGAAAGGAACCTTTTTTTTGTGAAAAAGTTTTGTTATGAGGGGAAATCAGAAGATTGCAAAGGAGCTGAACGAAGTCAGGTTGCTTTCCCAGGGAAATAAGCTGGTTTGTTTAATAATGGAGGGGTTGGTTTAGCCTTAGCCTGCCCCAAAAAATCCAAATTTAAAATTATGGGCTCACTTATTGATTCAATCGTGGAAGATGCTTATGGAGTTTAATCCTTTAGTGCCTTTCTTAATGTTAAAACAACAAGCCAAGTTTATGGTTTTTTAAATATTTCTGTGTATTTTGAGTTTCCAAAGGACATCCTAGGCAGGTTTCCCTTCAGTGTCCCACAGAAAGTGGCTTTGGGGTGTTTTGCACCACCACATCCTTTCCATGGAGCAATTTTGGGGCGAGTTTCACTCTCCATCTCTAAACAGAAGATCCATCCTACCAGAAAAGCTCCATTTCAGTGCTAATTACCTCGATTTTTTTGGTTTAATCATGGAAATCTTCATTATGCTCCTATCACTCCTTCCATAAGCAGAAGAGAACGATGTGAAATTTCAGTGGGTGAAAAGATGGATGCCTCTGTCCCAGCGTATTTCCCGAGAAATGGATGGAGAAGCTTCCCAGGGAGGATAAATTGCCCAATTAGCAAACATCACGTGGAGGACACTTCTCCAGATTGCAGATGCTGTAATCTGACGGGAAACTCTCCATCTCCAAGCAGGGACATGATGGAGCTCTCATTATTCTGCCATTGCAGGAGCTGATAAATGAAACTGTCCAGGCCCAAAATATGCAGAGGATCTTGCAGGCGGCCGATCCTGAATTTCAGATCAATAGGGTTTAATATTTCACCAGCAATCATACATTTGAAAATCAATGCTGTCAGGGTTGGTAATGCTCTGCTAGAGGAGACTGAAGGCAAACAGTCAGGGATGGGCTAAAAGCTGCTCCTGAAGTTTTGTCTGTTTGTGCAAAGGAATGAAAACTCTTACACAGTGATTTAAAAATGTAGGGTTTGAGTTTTCTAACCAGGGTAGCGAAGCAGAGACATTGCAAAACACAAGGAAGGACAGGGAAATATCTGAGGTATGGAGGCTTCTCTGGAAAGGAACTGTTCAGGGGGGAAAAAACTTGTCACAGCTGTTCAAATCTCATTCTAGGTGTTCAAAAATTGCTAAAGATGTTCAAAACTTGATGCACTGACCCATTTTTATTCCCTGTGAGGGAGGGGAGGCCCTGGCACAGGTTGCCTAGAAAAGCTGTGGCTGTCTCATCCCTGGAATTGTTCAAGGTTGGTTCTTTCCTCGTTTTTTCTCCATTTCCTGTTTTGTTCTCTCAGTTCCCTTCTCAGCTCCAGCTCTTCTGTTTAGCCTGGGCCATGACTGTGCCAGAGAACATAGGAGAGCTTAAATATATTAATGTTCATGGGGTCCTTTCCCACAGGGAAAAGCCATTTTTAATAAGTATCCATTAAAAATACGATTTATTTGTATCCTTGTAGAAAAATAGGAACCTTGGTGATTTCTGGCCTTGGTGCAGTGATGTTTCTGCTTGTAGAAGTGTAGGAAAATTAAATCAGCCTTTGTTTGGATGTAGATTTACTTAGTCTTGAGTCTAAAGATGGGGATTACAGAGCACAGTTCATGGAATGATGGAGAGATGCAGGATTAAGGGAAATAAAGGGATTAAGGCATATAAATTAAAGGCTATGACAAGGAAATTGTGCCTTGCACCTCATCTGACCTGTGAATTTGACTGACTCTGGTGTTTGAGCCTCATTTCCACATGGGAAGTGAAGAGAATGCTACAGTGAAGCACAGGGAGGGTTCCTGGCCTCTGGAACGTGATTATCCACTCCCAAAAATGGGGATTCTTGTTGGAATTACCTCTGGTTTTATTCCAGGTGATTCCCAGCCACAGCTCAGGGTTAGGATGGGAAGGGGGATCCTTCTGCCCTCCAGGAAAACTGAGGGTGGGCCTCTTCTCCCTCGGCTTTCGTGATCCCAAACACCCTCCCAAACACCCCTCCCACCACTGCCCTCCCACAGGGCCCAAAAGGAGCTTTAGAAGGACAACTATGACTGTTTTTTGGGACTCAGATTGACAAAAAAAGCACAAAAATTAAAGTGACAGGACATTTTAGAGTCCTGGTCATGGCAACTTCCAGGCTTTGCCTGATGAGGGATGGAGAAGTGTCCCAAGGACTGAATCCTGCCTGGAATTGCTTTGTTTGGAACAATGAGGTCAGTCCAGAGTGTGCCATAAAGAAAACACCAATAATCAGCATTTGCAGGGCAGAATTCCTTCAAACTCTGCCCTTAACCCCCTTGGATCAGGCAGACAAAGAATCTGTCTGGAAGAGCAGAGCCAGAACATGAAGGACATTGGTGATTAGAACAGAGGGAAAACCCAAGATTTTGCCACCAACATTTCAGCTCTTTCCTGGTGGTGTTTCCCACCCCACATCCCTGGATCCCACCTGCCTTTCCACAGGGATTTGCTGATAAACCAAGGCATATCAAGATCTCTCCCCTTGTGTCTTTTCTGATGGAGAAATTCCTAATTATTTCCAGAATTTCTTGCTGTTTGTCCTTGCTAATTTCCATTTTTATTTGGTTCACTAAAATTCATCTTAGCAACGTCCTTGTAACCTCTCAGCAACCCAAACATTCTCCTTTCATCCAAGTTCAGCATTGCCTCTCTTTAATTAGATCCTCATGGCTCTTTTAGAATCTTTATCTGCTTTTATTGCCTAATAACTTCTCCTACAGCACCTAAAGCAAATGTTTTCCTGAAACATGAATTGACTTTAAATGGAATAAATCACTCAGCACATCATGGGAGAGGTCCTGGATCAGGCTGGAAGGATTCCCTTTCCCAGTGCCATGTTGATAGAATAACATTGGCAATTTTCTTTCAAGACTTTAATTATTCTTTCCTTCATAATTTGTCTGAAAACTCTGCATATGATTAAGTCGGGCTAATGAGCACAGAGATCCCTGAGTTAGAAGGGGAGCAATTCCTTGGGTGAGACATTTGTTATCCTCTGAGGATTTGCTCTAATCCCTGATTTGACAGATTTATTAAAAACCCTCCCTAACCATGTCCAGCTGTCTGGAATTCTGCCTCGTTTTCTTTGGAATTCTGGGATGGACCTTGCAATGATCCCGGAGTTCTGAAGAATTTTGTGTCTTCTTTTCATCTCAAACAGTGGCCATTTCTTTTCATTTTCACTGGCTATCCTTCATTTTCCTATTTTCTGTATTAAATGACCCTTAGTGAATGTAAAGCAAATTATTATTTCGAATATTTTGAATGTTTTGAATATTTTGAATATTAAAATATTTTAATAGTGAAGATTTTAATATTTTTAAAAAGTGTAATATTTGAATATTTTTGATATTTCTGATACTTTAAATATTTCTAACATTTTTAATACTTTAAATATTTTTAATATCTTTAATATTCTTAATATTTTAAGATTTAATATTTCTAAANTTTGATATTCTAATATTTTTAATATTTTAAAATTTGTTGGGTTTGAACTAAAAATTTTTTTTAGCTAATCTGCATTACATGAAATCCTTAATCCCTCCTCAATTTTACAATTGGCACTGCTCCTCTCCTCCCCACGCTGCACTCTTCTTTTATTTCAATAACTGAAGAAAGTTTGGTCGTTCTCCTTTCCTCCACAAAATTTAACCTCGGAATTTTGGCAGCTCTCTCTTCATCCCCGTGCTTCCTGAATTCTGGGATGGAGCTGTCTGGGCTTCTGGCTCTTTTTTCCTTCCTTTCCTGCCTGAGTCAAGCTCTTTCTCCCCAATTTTTTGTGCAATCCCAGTGCTTGGGGGTGCTTGGATTCCTCTGCCTTGCTCACCCCATTTACAGGAGGTTAATTCATGTCACAGAATCCTGGAATGGTTTGCCTTGGAAATCGATGGGAATTAATGGGTAATTAAGGTCAGGTGATCATTGAGATCCTCTGATCTCCTGTGGATCTACAAAGATCCACAAGTTCTCGGATTTTTTGTTTTCAGGAAAAAATGAAAAGTGGTGCCTGAATGCAAATCCTCTCCAACAGCTCCAGATCCGAAGGGTGTCGTAATCAAGGTCAAGCAAGTCAAGGAAGAGCTTGCTGGGTGCAGAAAGCTGGGACTGGGGAGGACAGGAATCATTTCCTACAACGTTGCTGAATCAGGAAAACAAAAAAAAATTCCTCCAAAATCAGATGCTCCTAAAAGGCACTCTGTGGCCAAAAACCTGCTCAGGACATTTCATCCCCAAAATCCATCCTCAGGCCTCAAAACACCACAAACCTCTTATTATTTCCAATTAAAAATAGTGAAAATGAAGAATAATTGCAATCAGTTTGCCCTGATACTGCAGCAAAGGCAGCAGCAGCCCCACACCCACTTCACATGACCTGAAGGAGCCAAGGGGATTTCCTCAAGGGATTTCCTCTGGGGACAGAATCCCAGGAGAGCTGATCCTACAACAGGGCGCATCAGTGAGGGGAAGAGATTTTGTCCAACTCATCCACTCCCCTGGCTTGCAAAAGCCTGACATGGTTAGACCCAGCTTGAGTGGCTTCTGCAAACACGGAGGCCTGGGGTTAAAATATATATTTTTTTTTTTGCCTGCTGTGCAGTCCAAACTCTCCAGGCCCCACATCCATGGGATTGTGATCCATACAAAGCCAAGATCTAGTGGATCTCATCTTTATAAACCCAGCTTTAATGATGAGCTGGTTTTGCCTTTTTATCCCTCGAGACCAGACTGTTGGGAACAAATCCTTTAAAGCTTCATTGCTCTTGTGCTCCCATTGTTTCCTTGTCAGGGCTCTGCTGAGCAGAACTTCCCTCTGACAGTGGCTGCTTCTCCCTAAAAGCCTCTGACTCTCCCAGGCTGGACCAGCAGGCTCCATCACAGCATCTCCCTCTTGTAATTGCCTCGGGGCCAATTCCTTCTAAAAGAATTAAAAATGCAAATCCAATCTCATAATTGTGTAATATGATCAACCTGGCAGCTGGATCAATACCAGCCCTCGCTGTCGATAAGGCAGCTCCCAGGCCCCTTTGTCAGAGCTGGCCAACGTCACTTTATCGCTGCTGCTGGGCTCCTTCCCCCTCCAGGAGAGATGACATTTTATTAGTGCCTTCCTATCAATCAGCTCATTCCTGCATCATGGAAATTCCTCCTGGCATCCTGCTGCTGCTGCCTGGCTTTCTTTGGGAGCTGGGAGAAGGAGTCTGGCAGGCTTTGGCTTCTCCAGGCTGTCACAGCCTGGCCAGGGACTGGGACTGACAATAACACACTGGGGCATCTTCATTTTCTAGCCACAAATGACACGGGGTTACCAGCAAAGGGAAGCACTGTGGAAAAGGAAACCTGGGAATCAATGAGTGAATTCCCGCTGGTGCTTGAGCTCTTGGGTTCTCTCTAAATTAAAGACTTAATATGAGATAAACTTCCCACCTCTGAGTCTCCAAACCCCCTCCAGACAGTCCTTTCTTACTCAATAATGCCTCCAAAGAAGAGTGTTTTGGAATAAGGTCTCCTGGTCCAAAATGTGGACAGATCAGAAGACACAAAAATTGAATTAACAGAGACATTGTTCCTCCCTGCCCAGCCACAACCACAAAAACTGAAAAAAATTTCATCTCAGGGTAAAATATGAAGATAATGGCCCAGTCTGGCCAGATTCTTCTGTTTCACTTCAGCCCCCACAGCATTTTGGGAAAAGGAATAAAAAATCCCTAATTCAGACAGGGATCATTCCAGTGGTAGCAAAAGATTCAGGCGGCCTTGTGGGAGATCCAAGCATTGGTCAGATGTGCAGGAATAGGGAACAGAAAGGAGGGGAAAAGCTCTGAGTGCCCAGAGCAGCTGTGGCTGCCCCTGGATCCCTGGCAGTGCCCAAGGCCAGGCTGGACATTGGGGCTGGGAGCAGCCTGGGGCAGTGGGAGGGGTCCCTGCCATGGCAGGGGTGGCACTGGGTGGGCTTTAAGATCCATTCCAACCTAAACATTCCATGATTCTGTGATTCTATATTAAAAACTTATTAATGTATTTATGGGCACCTCCTGTAGTTTCTATTTTGAAGAAATGAAGCAAGTGTATTCAAAAGAAGGAACAGAGCTTGGGAAGGAGCTGGAAAACCCATCCTGGGAGGAGCTGAGGGAGCTGGGAAAGGGGCTCAGCCTGGAGCAGGCTCAGGGGGGACCTCATTGCTCCCCACAAGTCCCTGACAGGAGGGGCAGTGAGGGGGGTCGGGCTCTGCTGCCGTGTGCCAAGGGAAAGGAGGAGAGGAAATGGCCTCCAATTGCACCAGGGCAGGCTCAGGGGGGAGATTGGGAACAATTTTTCCCTGCCAGAGTGGGGAGGCCTTGGCATGAGGTGCCCAGGGAGTGGTGGAGTCACTGTCTGTGGGAGTGCTCAGGAGGAGTCTGGAGGTGGCCCTTGGGGACAGGGGTTGGGGTGGTGCTGGTGGCACTGGGGTGGCACTGGGGGATCCTGAAGGGCTCTTCCAGCCTTGATGATTCCATGATTCCTGGGAATGTTCTTCTGTCCTGTCTTTCCCAGTTGATCCACAGCAAGAAATGGCCACAGAAATCGGCTGCCCAAAAAATCAAAAGCATGAAAAGGACAAATGGAATTCATACACAAATGCACAGAGCAGAACAGCATCAACACCCACAAAATAAAGACATTTCATTCACAATCAACTCACACCAAGGGAATTTTTGCTGATGTTGGCCAGAGAGTAAAAATTCAGTGTCATGAAAATATAAAGGTTCCAGCAATGTTTTTGGTCCCCGCTGGAATGAAAACAAAACTTTAGGAACATATTTCTGAGTTGGAATTGGGTCAAAAGTCATCATTTTCATATTGAAAAGCTCCAGATTTTGGTGCAGGCCTCAAGACAGAAACCCTGCCCTTCAGGAAACTTGGTCAAACCCAATAAATCCCCACAGAATATTCCAGCCTTGATAAGCACCATATTTTAATGCAATGACATTCTGTTGAGAATATTCCAGCCACCCTGAGCCGTGGCCTGGGTGAGATTGGGCAATTTGGAGTTATTAATATTGCTAAATCTTCCTTTTCAAAGGCCACCACATCTCTTGATGATCACTGGACATAAGGAATTAATAATTTAGGACTGGGGAGAGCTAGGGGGATTGTGGTGTGGTTTATTAGACCCAGGCATGGGGCTGTAATAAAGTTGCCCACGGGCAGGTCATAAATCATATTTTTTGTTGTTTTCACTGTATTCTTTTAAAAAGAGGAGCACCCCAGTTCAGCTGGCTGTGAGTTCCCATCCCAGATGGTGACTGGGGCTCCCTGGATGAGCCCCTGGGCAGCAGGACTGGGACAGCCTGAGCCTGATCTTCCTTTGTGGAGCTCCTTGGGATGGGACAGGGTGGTGGGAGAAGGCATCACCTCTCCTGTGAGTTGGTGGATGTGTCCCAAATCATCCTTTTCCTTGGTCCAGGTTCCCAGCAGGCTTCCAAAAGTATCTGTGCTGGGATGCTGGGCTTAATTCCAGCATGAAAATTGTTCCCTGCTCATGGAATCCCAGAATGGTTTGGGTTGGAAGGGAACTTAGAGCCCACCCAGTGCCACCCCTGCCATGGCAGGGACACCTCCCACTGTGCCAGGCTGCTCCCAGCCCCAATGTCCAACCTGGCCTTGGGCACTGCCAGGGATCCAGGGGCAGCCACAGCTGCTCTGGGCACCCTGTGCCAGGGCCTGCCCACCCTGCCAGGGAACAATTCCTGCCCAAGCTCCCAGCCAGCCCTGCCCTCTGGCACTGGGAAGCCATTCCCTGTGTCCTGGCCCTCCATGCCTTGTCCCCAGTCCCTCTCCAGCTCTCCTGGAGCCCCTTCAGGCCCTGCCAGGGGCTCTGAGCTCTCCCTGGAGCCTTCTCCTCTGCAGGCTGGACAGCTCCAGCTCTCCCAGCCTGGCTCCAGAACAGAGAATTCCACGATCCTGTGAAATAAGAGACTAAACACGAGTTGTCCGTGGCACTCCTTCCCTGTGTGGTGTCACCGTGCCAGCTCTCCTGGCCCTGCAGGCCCATCCATTCTGGAAAGGCCATGCACTTCTCTCCCAGTTTCCCCCCCAACAACTCCAGTGCCAAGCTTTCCTCAGGAAAAGCACTCTGGGTGTGGGATATGGGTGGTGAGCCCAGCTTTGATCACCAGGAGTTCACACAGTGAGCTCACAGAGAGGTGCTCTCGTTAAGTGCCTGTAAAACACCAGCCTGACACAGGAACAGCAGAATATTTCCCTCTTCATTGTGCCACAAGTTAATTTGTAGGCAATTACTGCAGCTTGAAACACTCACATTTGCTCTGCAGGAAGAAGAAGGTTATTTCAGATTTCTTAATTTTTTGCAATTAATTATTGATGATTCAGTTCAGGAGCCATTTATTGCCTCCTTATTTTACACACAGTTCTCAGCCTAAGGGGGTGTGTGGTCCACGTAGACGTGGATAAATCATTTATTTGGCCAAGAAATTGTTGTGAGGGAAGGGATTTTTGCCTTTTGCACCTTGGATTTTCAAAAGCAGGGAAGCTGAGCTGTTGTCAAGCCTCATCTGGCTCCAAACTGTGTTGTTGTAGGGCTCCTTTTGTCACATGGAGCACTTGTTTCCTGCTGATAACACGGAGCTGATGGCAGATAATTGCCCTGACAGATTTAGAGGGATCAGGCAGAGTTGAGAGCCAGAGGGTTATGGAGGAGAAAAGGAGGAGGCTGTGGTTTCACTGGCAAGGAGAAACCACAGGGAGACAGCCTTTCCCTGGGTTCAGAAGCCACCAGCCATTCACGCCGAGGGAATGTTCCTCCAGGATTTGTGTGGGGTCCCCCCTCCCCCACAGAGCACAGCCACGCTCACAGCTCCCAAAACCCAGTGGTTTTAGCAACACATCAGCTTTGGACTTCTGGCTGCACATCCTGTCATCAAAAGAAGGGCAAAGAGAAAAATCCAAGCCCTCTTGGCTGGTGATTTCCACACCTGAGCATGCAGGAGTGATGCCTTAGGTGTTGAATTTTCTATTTTTCCACTGCTGCACTGCCCAGTGTGTAACTCTGAAGGTTCCTGTGGCCTGTTCACTTCTGCTCTCTGTGCCAGGCAGACACAACAAAACCTCTCCAGGCCTGCTCTTCAAGGACACCCAGACTGTCCTAGGCCAAAAGTATAACCCAAAAGCCTCTAAGGGGGGCAAGCTGAGGGGAATTACATCATTAAACTGAAGCTTTAATTGGAGAATTAACCCTGATATGCAAATGAACCAAAGCCATAAAAGTGTGTAGAACTCATGGCCTGGGGTCCTTCTTGGGGTCCATCTGGGCAGTGGCCTCTGGCTGCCCAGGGGTACCTTTGAAAACCTTTCATATAAATATCTGCATTTATTCCCTTACTCCTGTCTAGTCTCTTTCTAGGAGGCCCCTTAAGGCATCAGGAGCAGCAGGGAAAGTGTGACATCAAATTATAGAATGGTTTGGGTTGGAAGGACCTTAAAGCTCATCCAGTTCCAACCCCAACACCTCCCACTGCCCCAGGCTGCTCCCAGCCCCAATGTCCAACCTGGCCTTGGGCACTGCCAGGGATCCAGGGGCAGCCACAGCTGCTCTGGGCACCCTGTGCCAGGGCCTGCCCACCCTGCCAGGGAACAATTCCTGCCCAAGAGCCCAGCCAGCCCTGCCCTCCTTCAGTCTGAACCCACTGGCCCAAATGATTCCTTGGCTCACGAGTTGAGACTGGCAACACCCTCAGCAATTCCCCTGAATTGTACAACAGTTCAGGGGAAATGTTTCAGGTGAAATTTCAGGTGGTTTATAACACAAATTATATCTATTATCTATAAAATATTTTGGCTTAGAATAGGGATGGAAACACCCAGGGGCAAATATAAGGTGAAGGTGGTTTTGGCTAAAATGAAAGTTCTGTGTTGGAATAAAAGAATTGAGCATTGTGAGCTTCTCCTGAGAAAACAGTGGGAATTTTACAGATTTTTGTTAAGCTTAGAGATTTGATTTCCAGCTGAAACTGGACCTGGCTTTGGCCTTTTGAGGGCTGCATTGGTGAGAAGATGAAATGAGTTGTTCCCAAGAATTATGGGAGAAAATCTGAGCAATTGTTGAGGGAGAAAACTGGATTTTTAAAGGGAAATATTAAACATCTGCATGTCAGTTATCCATATGGTCCAGGAATTTGTAGATTTTGTGTAAGTTTGAATCTTTCTGAGGCATTTTGGAGTCCTTTCACAAATCTGATCATCGAAGCAAATTGAGTTGAGGAGATTTTGCCTCAAATACTTGGAGGTTTCTCTGGTGGTGCTAACAGAAGCCAGACAAAATTAAAATCCTGCTTAATTAAATTTTTTCTCTGCCAGATAAAGTGACAAAAAAAAAAGATGAGTGTAAAACCTTCGGTCATTCAAGTCCTGTAAATCCCAGTCAATAATTTTATAGCCTTTCAACTCTTCTGCTCTTAGCACAACTTAAAAGCGTCGGAGTGAAAAAATCACCTAACAAGTGCTCCTGCTATAACAAGACTATTACTTCCATTGATTTTCCAAGAGGAAAACCCCCAGCTAAAATTCCAGAAGGAGATGAATACAACTGCCTTTTAATAATATTAACTTTCTGGAAATCAATAGTTTCTCTCATTTTACACCACACTTTGCTACACCCCAGCCATTGTACAAGTCATGAGAATCGATGAAGAGCCTGTGGATCTGCAAGGACCTTTCCAAAGGCTGGTGTAAGAGACAAGGGTTAGTTAAGTCTGGCCTGGAAAGTCAGAGTTGAAGTCTAAGCTTTGACAACAGCACAGTGCTGCTGCTGGTTCCATACCCAGAGGGATTTTGGAATACAAATGGTTGGGTTTGGTCCTGGTGATGATGGATGTGCAAGGAAGGAAAGGACATTGGGGTTCAGCAGGGCCAAATCTTCAAGCAAAGCCACCCAGAGCCAATTTCAGGTCCAGAGCTGAGTATCCCCATGGATGGGCACTCCACAATTTCCCCGTGCCACTCCTCAGTTCCCCCCAGGACAACTGTTCCCTGATGCTCTTGTGCCTCCTTTTGGACAATTTTCACACCCTTCTTTCTTAAAGGCATTAACATTTAATTAATTCCATTTATGATTTTAGTTTTTTAGTTTATGAGCACGTGCAGGCAGCCCAGGGACATTAATTACCAACACAGGCTGATGGGAAACCTGGGATAAGGATATTCCAACATCCAGGGAGGCCAGGGACAGGACATGTTATGGCTTTTCCAGCTGTCCTGAAGAAACTCCAGGGCCTGGCATCCTGCAGTCACTGTCCCAGGCTGCTCCAAGCCCTGTCCAACCCCAGGGATGGGGTTTCCACAACCTCTCTGGGCAGCCACATTGATCACCCCAAATTTGGTGTCCATCTGCAGTTCCACCTCCAGGGTCCACCTGGTTCTGTTGGAAATTGAGCTTTGGAAAAACAGCTGGAAAACTTCAGCTCCGGTACATTGTGTGCCCTTCCTCTTCTCCTTGATGGAAAAAAAACCACTTTGTGGTGTGGGTTACTATGGGGGCAGAACCTACACCTGATTGTAAATAAATATTGTAAAAATAAAATGTGTTTATTTATGGGGCTGGATCTAAATTATCTTTATTCCAACCCAAGCCTTTCCATGACTTTGAATCCACAATTAAATAAAATTGCATTTTATCACCGGATGATTTCTGGAGTGTTTTTATCTCCTTTCCCTCTTAGTCTAAGATAAATCCAGCATATCCTTGGCCATGTTAAAATATTCCTGTGCTGAAATGTAAAGAAATCCCAGGGTTGTTGTGAGATTTCCCTGTAGGAGCAATGAGGAGGAAACCTTTTCTTCTCTGTGCTTTCCTTCCAATTAATTATATTGATACAATAGTTTGGCTAAAACAGGTTTTCTTCAGAGAAAGCTGCTTTAAAGCTGGAGATTGTCATGATTATGAGACTGGGAAAACTTTAAAAATAATGTGTTTAAAATTTCTCTGAGAAAAAAAAAATTCCTGTCTTGGATATTTCTGTCTTGGATGAAAGTCTTTTTGCCAAACAAAATTCCTGACTTTTGATTGATCCTACAGGGAAGCTTTGTCAGCTCCAGCAGTGAGGACAGAGACTTAAAAATCAAGGGCTAGAGAACATGAAATGAAAAATATTCCTTATTTCCAAGCAGAAATTGTCTGCCTGGGGATAAACACTTACTTTGGATATTGTTAGGATTTTCCAAGTGTTCCCTTGCTTTTTCTACACACCAGCAGAAGCTGCTTCCTACTTCCAGTTCCAGAGTTCCTTCCTTAACATGGCCTTGCTGTTCAGATGTTTTTTGGGGCCGAGGGGTTGGTGTGAAGAAATTAATCAATAATAAGAACAAATTATTTGTGTCCCAAGAGATTCTCAAAGAAAAAGATCCCTCTGCTGTTTTCTGCAAGAACATTGCGTGCTGCTTTCACCCCTTTTGAGGAAAATAATCTAATAAAAAGGAACTCTAAAGACTGGCTAAACAGCAGCCCAAGAGCCAGAGCCAGTAAAAGTCAACTCAAAAGCTTTTTTGGTTTTTGTGTTATCAATAATTGCCCTTTTTTCCTACTTTTTCACCAGCATTCCTGGGGTTTTCCCTGCATTGTCCCTACTGCAGCTTGTGAAATCACAAGGACATGCCAGTCCCTTTAGGATTTCCTATTTATTACCCTCTCCAAAACATATCCAAGCCCTTTTCCCTTGCACTCCTGCCTGTACAGATGTGCTGCAGGAGCCTCTCAGCCTGGAGGATGTGACACAACAGGTGAGGCAAGAGCCCCATTTGGGGCCTTAAATTACACCAGGCCAGGTCCAGATTTATTAGGAAAGAAATTTAATCCCTCAAGAGTGTCAGGAATGGGAATGAGTTGCCCAGGGAGGTGTTGGAGTCATTGGAAGTGTTCGGGAGGAGCCTGAATGTGGCACTTGGGGTGATGATGGTGGTGATGGTGGGACTGGATGATCCTGAAGGGCTCTGTCCGCCCTCGATTCCATGACTCTGGGATTCTGGGATGAGCTGTGCCAGGCCATGATGTGCCACAGGCATCTCCCAGTGCTGGTGGAGAGGTTGGATTTCCTCCAGGAGCTCAGAGCAGCTGCCTTACCCCACACTTGCTACAGGGAACTGTGGTGGGGTTAAACTCTGCTAAAATTCCTGCAGAGCCCCAAATCCTGGCTCCACTGCTTTTGGGGAGGGTTTAGGCAGCTGGGATTGACAGGGGTTAGGGACAGCCTGGGCTTGATGGGAACGCTCTCTGTGGCTGAAATTTTGGTGCCTGTGAGGACACACAAACACAAAGTGAACTTCTCCCTCCGTCCAGCTCCAAAAGACGCCGCTCCCCAAACGAACGATTAATGCCTGAAAAAAGCCTGAAAAATGGCTCTCCCTTTGACCTTTCTAAGGTTTGTCATTTAGTTGACATACCCATTACCTCCAAAATCAAATGTGTTTGTCTAAACATTATTCTGATGTTTGCTTTGGGCCCCAAAGGTCAGACAGCTGACCACTAACTCGCTGACAGTGATCAATTCCGGCTGAAATCCTGTCACTGGGCCTGTTTATTCCACGATCCATCTCTGCTTTGCCAGCCTCCCCCGCCACTTTCTGCTGTTGAGGCGCTTTTAAAGCTAACAATAATCCAATTTGGGATTGATCAATGGCAGCGTGTGGTCAGTAAGCAAAATGACAAAGTCTGCGTGCGGCCGCTGACCACAGGCTGGGGGTGTTTTACATGGGGCTGATTGCACATTTAAGGGAGGGAAAGGGCTCCCAATCCAGCTCTTGCAGCCAGGAGGAGGTGGTGGGAGCCAGGATTTGTGTGCTCGGGGCTGACACTTCTCCTGTGCAGCTGATCTGGTTCCTCAGGTGGAAGCCTGCTCTTGATCCGAGGTAAAAACTTTCCCCAAAGTGTCCAGGGTTTTGCTGGAGTGCTTTTCCAAGCAAATTCCACTGGGAATTCAGCCTTGTTCTTGGGAAAAGTTTGTGGTAATTACTGAGAGTAACTCAGAAGAAAAACCACCACTTGCCTACACCGAGCTCCGAGCACACAGTAACAAGGAGAGACAGGGAAAGTTTCTAATTCCCAGGATTTGTAGGGTTTTGATTCAAAGGGAAGGAAGATGAAGCCCCCTGAGGTCGTTCCCTTGCTAAAGCAGAGTAATGGCAGAACAGGAAGAGGGAACAATTTCGGAACAGAATTTCTGGGCTTGCATGGAGAAGATATTGCCCAAATCATTCCCAAATGTTCTGATATACTGGCACAGCTTGCACAGAGAGGACTTAAAGACCTTAAAGGGGACATTAAGGATCATCCCACCCCACCCCAGCCATGGCAGGGACCCCTCCCACTGCCCCAGGCTGCTCCCAGCCCCAATGTCCAACCTGGCCTTGGGCACTGCCAGGGATCCAGGGGCAGCCACAGCTGCTCTGGGCACCCTGTGCCAGGGCCTGCCCACCCTGCCAGGGAACAATTCCTGCCCGAAATCCCACCTAACCCTGCCCTCTGGCACTGGGAAGCCATTCCCTGGCTCCTGGACCTCCAGCCCTTGTCCCCAGTCCCTCTGCAGCTCTCCTGGAGCCCTTTTAGTCCCTGCAAGGGGCTCTGAGCTCTCCTTGGCGCTTCTCTCCTCCAGACTGGATTATCTCAACTCTCTCAGCCTTCCCATCAAAGCTTTTTAATCAAGGGATGGTAACGAGATCTTTTCAAGATATTGGAGGATGAAAAAGAGGAGTGAAGTGCAGTGAAATCAAGGCTGCAGAGCAGGGAAAGGTTCTTCCCCCAGAGGGTGCTGGCACTGCCCAGGCTCCCCAGGGAATGGGCACGGCCCCGAGGCTGCCAGAGCTCCAGGAGCGATGGGACAGCGCTGCCAGGGATGCCCAGGGTGGGGGTGTTGGGGGGTCTGGGCAGGGCTGGGGTGGGACTGGGTGATCCTGTGGGGCCCTTCCCACTCAGGATATTCCCTGATTCTGTGATAAGATGCTGGTCTGTGCCTTGGCTGCAGTTTCCACTCTCAGATCCCTCAGGAATTCTGGAGCTGAGTCCATGGAGTGTCCCCTCCTCATAATAATGTAGGAGAGCTCCAGTCCTGGCAGGTCCCCAAGGATAATGGGAACATGAACTCCTGGAAGTGTCCTGGAGCCTCTGTTCCAAAGGACATGGTGCCACCAGTGGCAGGGGATGGTGCCTTTGGAATGCTTTTGTCTGGATTTTGGTGAGCTACAGAACTCCTCCTGCTCATCCCTCCTGCTCCCTGGCCCTGCTGGAGAGCCCAGCATATCTCAGTGACCCCAGACCTGTGACACAGAGGTCAGGGACACTTCCAGCAGCCTTGGACAGGATGACACCAATCTTTTATTGTCAGACTCAGAGATTTTAGATGTCTTCCATCTTACCATGGATGATTTTGGTGGGATGTTTCCTGCAGGATGCTGGAAATTCCTCCTGGGAAGGCACCAGAATTCCCCAGGCTTTTATGGACATGACTCATTCCTTTCTTCTGAAACTGCCTTTTTATTGTGCCTTTTAATCCTGCAAAATTCATGAGGCAGACTCGAGTCCCAGAGCTGCAGCCCAGCTGAGGGACAGAGTTCCAGGTGTGGAAGATTTCCTATTATGCTCATTGTCCTCATTGTCCTGGTGAGGAGCAAAGGGAAAACTCCCCTTCCAAAAGGCACTTCCAATAAATCCTTGACATCATCTTTTAAATCTCTTGTGTTCCATTCTTCTTTTTGTTTAACTCGTCCTTCCTCCCTACCCTAACTCCACTTAAGGAACCTTTCCATGCCATTTTGTTTGGCAGGAGGGAGAATTGTTTCACTTTGGATAGGATAAAATAGAATTAATTTCATATTTGAGCTTCCTGCTAAGATTCCAACTGCAGATCCTCTGAGTATGCTGGAAAGCAAATCAGCTGGAGATCACTGGGATTGAGTATGGAGATGTAAAATTCCCTTTAAAATTTAGGGATATGAGTTGTACTTCTGAGTTATGGTGCTCCCAGCCCCAATGTCCAACCTGGCCTTGGGCACTGCCAGGGATCCAGGGGCAGCCACAGCTGCTCTGGGCACCCTGTGCCAGGGCCTGCCCACCCTCACAGAGAAGAATTTCTCCCTAAATTTGAGCCTAAATTTCCCCTATTTCAGCCTGAACCCAGATTTGAACGCAAAATAATGTTGAGTCTTGAAGTGCAAGATCTGTTGCTTGTCTAAATTTCTTTTGTTCTTCCTTTTAGGGCTCAGCTCTCTGCTTGGCAAATCCAGGTAATGCTGCAGTAGAGAAGATTTGGCTTCATCTCAGCTGGGCCCAGATCATATTTCCATGCATTCCTCCAAACAGACATCGGTTTGTTGTTAAAATAATAACCCATCTCAGCAATATAATCTGCCTTTGATGGCTCGTTCAATAGGTTTGTAGAGTGTAATTAAAGCATATCACTACAGTGACAGCCAATTGATGACCTTTTAATTATTTCAGGAGAGCTGAGTGCACAATCCTTTCTCACCTACCTGGAGAAAACAGGGAATGCTTTGTGAGGGAATGAGATGTTTAAATATGGAAAATTCCATTGGTTTTTTACTTTGTCCAGCTCTTGCTGTGCTCCAGGAGGGATGTCAAGAGATGCCCACTCTGTCCCAAGATTTTTTAGGAAGTTTGTGCAGCTGAATCCTTCAAATCCTGGAAAAACCGTGAGCAATCCACGACAGATGATTAAAATCCCAAATGAAGTGGATGCCCAGGAGGATGAGCTCAAAATTCCAAACCCCAGGCAATGAGGGATTTGTTGGGCATTTGGTCTTTGTGGGGGAAATGGGGAAATGATTCCCATTAATCCAGACTGTTCCCATTGATGCTGCTCTGCACAGCTGATTCCCAAAACCCTCAGGAAGGCAGAGAGCTCTGTATTAATGTGGGAAATACTGCAGGAAGAGGAATAGAATTCCAACACTTTGGGGAATCAAATTCCCTGAAACAAAACTATTTTGGGAGATTTTGCCTCCTCAGCCTTTACCCCAACCACCAAGTGCAGAGGAGGGGGTTGTCCAAAGCTGAAAAATGTGGGAGATGCTGCCTTTTTCTCCCCCTTAATGAAATTAAAGCCAGCCAGTTAATCTTTAGCAGGACTTTTAGCCATTAATCCCCGAAAGAAGCAGGGCTGCTTTATAACAAAGCACCTCAAGTAAGTGATCTTGATTTATTGTTGTGCGTGGGGAACACACACTGGGGCTCAAGCAGCTTTTTATAATTGAATCAAGCTTATGATTCTCTGTCAAATAGTTCATTTTGGGCTTCTTCTTGCTGAGTTTTCCCCTTTTTTCCCCTTTCTCCTAGCCATTTCCAGCAGTTTGAGTGTTTCCACTGCTCCATCCATGTCAGAGATTTCCATTAAGGGGGTGCCTTCACGATGAGAGAGACTTTCTTCTTTCTTTTAAGTGCTGGGAAAGGGGCAAGAGGGCTGAAATGAAGGATGATCCCCAGGCACTTTTCCATATCCAAACCCAGGGACTGAGCAAGCCCAGAGACCAAAAAATTCCAGGGCTTCCCATAGAACTGCAAAGAAAAAGGTGCCCATCTTGCTGGGAGAAGAAGCATGGATGAAACCATTCCAGATTTCCAATCCAGGCATTTTTAAGACCATTTCAGACCAGTTACTTAATTCCCAGAGTTCTCTGGTGAGTTACACCATTCCTTTGGCCAACAGCTCCACAAGGGAAAAACATTCCCTCTTTTGTTCCACAAACTTGGTGTTTCCTTCTCCACCACAGCTCCTTGCCCAAACCAGAGGGTCTCGACTTCAAACACGACCAGCTGTGCCCTCTGGAGCTGCCACAATTCCAAACAGATGCTGGAATGTCTGTACACTGCACTGTTGGGATTAAGGCTGTGTGTGAGTAATATTCCAGAAGGATTTGGGACCAGCCAAGCTGGAAAAACTCAGCGACAACACCAAAATCCACAGCTCCTGCCACGCTTCCAGCATGGTGCACAATGGGACACCCTCACCTGAGCATCCCCAAAACACAAAAAAATGACATTTAATCATCGTAACATTTTTTTCTGACCTGAATTCCCTTGCTTTTATTAATGCTTTTTGACCTGAGCTTCTGTGTTTTAATTTCCTGTAGCTCTCAAGTGACAGTGAATCAAGCAAAGACCTTAACCTTGGCTCCCTTTTGCATTTAAAGCTGCCTGGGTTTGACAGTTCTAAACTGGTGTTAATCCCCCTCCCTTTCCCCCCCTTCCTCACTCCATGTTTGCTCTTTTTTGTAGAAAATCAACCTGCACTTCCTGAGCTGTGCTTATGGACTGGAAATATTCTGAACACCAATACCACGGCAAGGAAAACAAGTTTTAGCTACAGCCAAGCAGGATTTGCTCTGCCCAAGTGCCCTGGGAATGTTCTGGACAAAAATTTTTCCCTGCCTGGAGCAGTGAATGCCCTGTGTGAAGTGGGGGATGCACAGCACAGTTGTCCTTTCCTTTCCTTTCCTTTCCTTTCCTTTCCTTTCCTTTCCTTTCCTTTCCTTTCCTTTCCTTTCCTTTCCTTTC
>VYXG01010838.1:43986-54117 GCA_013397235.1 Lanius ludovicianus | reverse complement strand
TCCCCTTCCCCTTCCCCTTCCCTCTCCCCTCTTCCCCCTCCCATGATTTTTTAACTGGACCAATGTTCTTCAATGAGCAGGTTTTCAGCAATTAAATTATTTAATATTTTATTTCAGGCTATTTGCTTTCATTTGCAGACCCTGCAAACTCTTTCCATGCTCAGCTTCCACAACCATGGGGATTTTTAGATCTTTTCCCTATAAATATGGGGACTTTTTAAAACAGAACATTAAAAAAATGGATTTGGGGAGTTCTTTGGGGTGATGATGTTGGGACTGGAGGATCTTGAAGGTCTCTTCCAACCTTGTTGATTCTGGTTTTCTGAAGGAGTTTATTCCTTTCACAGAATTTTCTCTCTCTGCTTCTCTTGGCTGAATTCTGCTTTGATTCTGTTATTCCAGCCTGATCCAGCCGGAAATGTTAAAGTTAGGAATTCTCTGGAACTCAGGGTGCCTGGACTCAGATTTTCGGGAGATGCCCATCCCTACACGGGCTGAGGGACCACTGCAGGGCCCCGGAGCTGCTCCCTGGCTGCGTTCTGCCTTCCCAAAGGATTTTAGCTCCCATCCCCTGCCTGCATTTCTTCCAGCCGCCTTTTGGTGTCATTCTGTTATTAACATGGAGAGCGAAGATCTTTGGAAATGCTTCCCTCTCCTTTCCACAGCAAGGCAGAGTCGGGAGCCGATAATTCCTGCTGGGAAGGCACCAAGGGGGAGTTAAGGATGGAGTTAAAGCTCCACATGGGGCCCAGATCCTACTAAAATCCCTAAAAAAGGGGTGTCCATCACTTCCAGGCAGTGAGTTTATGTTTAGGGATGCTCAGCTAGAAACGAGATTTGGTCAAAAGCTCAGGAAAGCCAAACCTGGCCTGACCCAAACCTCTGGCCATGTCCTGGAGGAGAAACCACACCAGGAATGCTGAGGGCACTTGGAATGTTCAGCTGGAGCAAAGGGGATAAAAAGTACAGGAATTCAACCTCCTGCTGGGAAATAGAACCTGGAACTGAGGGCTGAGAGGTGTCAGGGGATGGAATTTTCTCTATTCCAGGACCTTGGAAAGCTGAGGACCCTCCAGTGTCCCACAGAGAGAAGATTCCCAGGACAAGGCTACCACAAAAAATGTGGTAGGGCTGTGCCACCAACAGATTTTTTTTGTAGGTTTTTGATCCATCTGGGAGGCAAAAATGAGTTGATAGGAAGATTTCACAGCAATTTCCACAGCAATTAAATAAATTTTTAAAAAGGCTAATTCACCATTTCCTTTTCTCCAAAAGAAAATATTCCAGCACTCAGAGTGATGTGTGCACAGAGGAACAGGGCAGATTTTTGCAGGATTTTTCCTGCTGGATTGAAGGATTATTTTGAACTTTGAGTGGTGTAAATGAAAAAAATTCACGTGGGGAATGTGCTGGGGCAGGTGGGTTGTGCTTCCAAGGACAGATCCAGCCAGGATCTGCTGAGGGACTTCACAACACCTGGAATGAGAAATACCCAACGGCTCTTTTGGGATCTACAAAATCAGGAAGAACTTGAGAAATACAAATGCAAGCCAGTGTGAAAGGAATCCTTCCTTTTCCAAGGACTTTGCCCTCTTCCCTGAAACCTGCTCTGCCAGCAAAGCCTTGCATTTGTGGTAAAGCATAAAAAAAAAGTGGGTTTTTTTTCTTTAATGAGCTTTCATCAAAACATAATTTTGCTTCCTGTGAGCACAAACTGTTATTTATGACCACTGGAAGGGCTCAGCTTGAATGCTGGTATTAAATAACCCCAGGAAAGGCTTCATTTTCTTTCAGGCATTCATTAAATGCTCCTAGAAAATTTGGAAGTGTCGGGAAAATTATTCCTTTCTTCCTCCTCTTCCTTTTGGGAATAAATCTGTCTCTAGGAATAGGAAGGAAATGGATTCAGTTGGATACCAGACACCCCATTCTGCAAGAGATCGGAATAAGATTGTAAGGAAATAAATGGGGAAAAAACCCCAGAAACATTAGGGAATTTGAACAAATTCATATTTTTGCTGCCTTTATTTCCCAACCCTTTTGGATGGGAAACTCCTTTTCTTGAAACTGAACATGGTGGAAAATCCTTAATTATGAGAATTTCTTTTAAAAAGAGGATTTAGCCTCTGCTGAATCACGCAGGGAGAATTTCCCAGAGCATAGGAAAGGTTCAGCACTGGAAGTTTTTCTGCAATTCCCAAGATGCTGAGGGACAAAAGTGTTCCTCCAGGTTGCAAAGCATTTCTTGACTCAGATATCAGGAGTTCTCAATCTGCTCCAGAACCGAGAATCTTGGAATGCTTTGGGTTGGGAAGGATCTTAAAGCTCATCCCATTCCACTCCCTGCCATGGGCAGGGACATCTCCCAGGCTGCTCCAAGCCCGTGCCAAGCTGGTCTTGGGCACTGCCAGGGATCCAGGGGCAGCCACAATTTCTCTGGACAACACACATGAAGCTATTTCCAGGTGTGGAATTCATCCACTTATCCATGCCAAATTTCCCAGCCCTTTTAGGAGAATGAGGCTCTTGTTGACTTCCACAGGGTTTGAAGCACCTTCAGCCACCTCATTTGGTGCCTTCATCTCCATCAAGGATCAAGGGGCTCAGCCTGGAGACTTTTCTCTCTGTTCACCCCAGTCCTGCCAAAATTTCTTGCCTCTGCTGAGGAATTTTCCCATGGAAAGGGAGGTCAGGCCTTGGCAAGAGCTGCCCAGGGAGGTTTGGAGTGCCCATCCCTGGAGGTGTCCCAGGAAGGGCTGGGGGTGGCACTCAGTGCTCTGGGCTGGGCACAAGGTGGGCATGGGGCACAGGTCGGGCTCAGTGGTCCTGGAGCTCTTTTCCAACCCGAATGAATCTGTGATTCTATAAAATATTCAGGATTTATTTATCTTTTGATTTGAGGTCTTTCCTCCAGCCCTTCAGAGCCTTCAATCCCAATCACACGCTGACCACTGGTTTGTCCCAGCAGTGTTAATATTTTCCTTTCCTAGCCTGATTTTGAGTGACTTTTCAGCCCAATTTTGGAGTTCTGTCAGCTGCAGGAACAATAAAACCTGGGGCTTTTTAATCCTGTACCAAGGTGCTGGCCCCTTTCCATCAACCCAATTCTCCACAGAGACACGAGGCAGAAACCTTTTTTTCTCAACCAATTCTAATCTTAAAGTTTGGTTTGAGGTTTCGTGCTGAGGTTTGGAACGAGTCACATTTTGCCAACAGGTTACTCAATCTCTGCAGAGTTTCACCACCTACTGAAGGTAGAAATATCCCAGCTAGTACATAATGCATGGGGCCTGCATGCTCCAAACCACAAGTGGGTCAAAAAAGCCCGAGTGGTGAATCCTGCTGGGAAAGTTCAAAATAATGGAAGAACAGCCACTTCTTGCTGCCTGTGACAGCTCTATTTGTGAGGCCGAGCCACCCGGGGAATATAAAACTAAAATATAGTTAATGAGAGCTTTCAATCAGTGCTGGGTACTCAGAGGTTGTGGCAGTGCCTTCTGTTGGGATTTCAGTGCTGTTGAGCCAGAGAAAAATGTGGTGTCTCCTCAGAGAGAACAGGTATTTTGTATTCTTTTCCTTCTTGGTTTGTATCTTACAACTCAGGAGATTCTTTTTCTGCCAGAAAGGCTCTTTCACAGAATCAGCTGGGTTGGAAAAGCCCTCCCAGGCTCAAAAATCAGACAGAAAAATCATTCAAAATCAGACTGAAAAAGAAATAAAAATCTGTGCCAGAACATTGCAGTTGTCAGCACTGGATTGGCATTGAAGGGTCTTGAAGGGCTGGAGGAAAGACCTCAAATCAAAAGATAAATAAATCCTGAATATTTTATAGAATCACAGATTCATTTGGGTTGGAAAAGAACTCCAGGACCACTGAGCCCGACCTGTGCCCTATGCCCACCTTGTGCCCAGCCCAGAGCACTGAGTGCCACCCCCAGCCCTTCCTGGGACACCTCCAGGGATGGGCACTCCAAACCTCCCTGGGCAGCTCTTGCCAAGGCCTGACCTCCCTTTCCAGGGGGAAATTCCTGCTGGTGCCCACCCTGAGCCTGCCCTGGCCCAGGCTGAGGCCGTTCCCTCTCCTCCTGTCCCTGTTCCCTGGGAGCAGAGCCCGACCCCCCCTGAGCCCCCTCCTGTCAGGGACTTGTGCAGAGCCACAAGGTCCCCCCTGAGCCTCCTTTGCTCCAGGCTGAGCCCCTTTCCCAGCTCCCTCAGCCCCTCCTGGGGCTCCAGCCCCTTCCCAGCTCCCTTCCCTGCCCTGCACACGCTCCAGCCCCTCCAGGGCTCTCCTGCAGGAGCCAGAACTGGGCACAGCCCTCCAGGGGCCTCTCAGTGCCCAGCACAGAGGGACAATCCCTGCCCTGCTCCTGCTGCACACACAATTCCTCAGCCAGCCCAGGTGCCTTTGTCCCCTTTCCATCTGGAGACACCTGGAATCACATCCAGAACTGGTCAGACATGAACGAACCCACTGCTATCTTTTGGAACAGATAATCTGCAGAAGGTGATTTCACATTCCAAGGGTTGTTTTCCAAAAAGCTCTGGAATTTGCCGGATGAAAACACGAGGCAGCAGGGAAACCAAAGGAGGAAAGCGTGGTGCTAATGGGAATGGATGTGTTTTTCCACCCTCCTCAAGAAAAACGAAAGCAGCTGCTACTTTTTCATGGACTGATCTCTCTGATTGGCCTGAATCTGCTCCGAGCTCTCCTTCTGCTCTAATGGGGGCAAGTCCAACCTTCCCTGGATCCCCCCGGGGAGCAGTTCCCAGCCCCTCTTAATTTGAGTGATCTTTAGATTTCCTCCACGAGGTTCAGAATCAGCCAAAGTGCTCGGAGTCAGCTCTCATCTCTCCCCAGTAAATAAGGCTGGAATTTAAGGAAGCCCATTAGCAATCAATCCAGCTGGGAGATTTAATTTCCAGCACATGTTTGTTTGCTTTGATTGCTCCCTACCCCCAGAGTTCCTAGGGATTGTTCCCTTACCATTCCCACCAGTTTGGGGTGTAACCTGCCCTTCTCTGCTCTCATCCACCTCCTTGGAGTCACTGGTTTTACTGGGACCACTGGGATGTCCTGAGGGTACAACGCCAAGGGAAGCAGGACAGGAATTTCCCTTGGGATGGGAAATATTCCCATTCCTCCAGCTCCAGAGTCAAAGCCCTGCTCTGAGCTTTCCACCTGGAGAAGAAAAGCAGGAGCTGCTCCAAACCATCCCAAGCTGTTCCAATCTTCAGGATAAAATCCAGCAGCAGTTTAATGATAAATTGTATTTTCTGTACCTTTAGAGACCAAACACTCTTGAGGTGGATGCTGGAATTCCTCATCCTGGCCCTTCCCTACAGGGAGAAAAACACCTTGGCTCAAACAACAGAAATAATCACAATTAAAATTAAAAAAAACCACCCCAAAATAAAATGTTTTAGGATATAATAGTGAAGCCATTGGTGGTTTTGTTCTCTAAATTTAGAGATGTTGTTGCTTGATAACTGCCATGAAATTTGGTTTACTGGGATAAGACTAAAATGCAGAAATAAGATCAATAAATCAAGAGTTAAAGCTGGGTTTTCCCCCCAGAAACACTCAGATTTGCTTGTGATGTGTCCCCTGTTAAGCAAAACCTCTTTCACCCAGAAAAATTGGAATATTGGTGGTCTCACTGAGATTTATAAACAGGATTTGGCTCTAATGTCCAGCAAATATATGACAACAAAAACTTGAGGCTTAAAAATAAAAGTAAAAAGTCACTAAAATGTAGGACTTTACTTATTTTGTGCTCTGTTTTTTGAGAAAACCAAAGTCACCCAAAGGAAAATTCAATTTATCTGAAATCTCCCTGTAAGTTCACAGAGTCCAAAATAAATATTAAAAAAAATAAATAAAAAAAAGAAAATATTAATGAATATTCTGGTTGCACAATGACACTGCTATAAACAGGAGGATATGGAGGCAATAAATCAAATATTTCTAGAAGAAATTTTCTTTTAATCAACACAATTTTAAAAGCAAATCGTGTCCAGACCACAGAAATTTTGTGGAGATAATTTAAAAATCCAGCTCAAACCGTGGCTGTGCTCTGCTTTAAGCTGAGTCTAAGTTTTTAGGAGTTATTAATTAATCAGTTATTAATTAAGCTGTATATTTAGCAGGCAGGTAGGCAGAATTCCCTCAGAAATTATCCTTAAATACCCAAAAATTCAAGAGGGATCCCAAAGTTTGAATGGAGGGGCGGAGGGATTTAAAGGGAGCTTTTCGTGGATCAAACATTTAAAGGCCAAGGAATGCCTTTAAATGAAAGTGAGCATTAATTGCTCATCAAAAATCAGTTTTATCTGGTTGCAGCCTTTAAATCTAAGTCAGCTAAGAGGATACAGTGAAAAAAAAATAAAACAAACTAAAAAATCCTGAATAAAAAGGTTTTAAACTGAATTAAAGACCTTAAATAGGCATGAGTATAAAATAAAAACAGGGATTAAATTTGCAGTTTAGATTAGAAATCCAGACTAAAATTGAGTATTATCTTGATAAATAATATTCATAATCTGAAGGGAAAAAAAAAAAGAATTTTTTTTTAGCCAAAGATAAAATTCCAGGGTTAAACATTTGTTTATATTTTTATTCTCAGCCTCTTCCATGATAAATTGAATTTTCCTGTCCAGTTTTACCTCTTAGATTTAAGGGTACAAGGTGACCCTTTCCAGTGAGGATGCTCCTGTTGGAATTTTGAGGTCTCAAACAGAGGATCCCCCAAGAAAATTAAACTCCTAATTCCATTTTTTCTCCCATCCCTGCAATTTTCCATCCAGAATTGTCACTGCTGCTATTTTTTGGCTGTAATTTCTCACAGATAACAGGGGTTATCTCTCAAAATTGCTGCTTGTCCTGAAAGTTTGAGAGAATTTTGTTCAATATATTGAATTAAAATTTATTTTTATTATTAATTACTTAAATTAAGAATTTTAGGTAAAGATTTTTCTAATTTACTAATTATTTAGATTAAGAATTCTGTTGAATAGTTCACATATTTCTCATTTTCACTCGATTACCCAGCTACACTCAGCAGAAACACCCTGAGCCCTGCCTTTAGCAAAGAATTTTCATAGTTTGGAAAGAAATTAGCTGATAAAACAATGGCAATGGGAGAAATGTCAAGAAATTTAATTTATTTTACAACAAAACAGCTTTTTCAGGCAGAATTTCAAGAAAAAACCTGCAGGCTGGGTCTCTACTTGAAAATAAATCATAAAAACACCCAGAAAATTGCTTTTAATAATTATATTTTTCAGTTTAATGCCATTTTTTGGCACTTGGAGGGTTTTGAAGGAGGACAAAGATGCAGCTTCATCCTGGAAACTTCAAAATCTTCCCCCAAAGCCTTTTGTTCACCCTAATATTCCATAATGCCAGGCTTTTAGAGTCAATAACCCATTAGTAATCAAGAGATGTATCATTTATTAATTATGGCCCGTATTAATATTTAATCCTTTGGGTTGCCGAGCGTATTTCGAAATCCACTTTTTAATTACATTTAAAAAAAGATAAATCTTGGAGGCAACCATTAGAAAAGTCATTTTTCTGGGCATTATGGCTGCAATTACTTTGGAGCAGCTGCCTGGGAACGCTCTGGGATGGAGCAGAAATTGGTTAAAGGAGCCATCTCAGCCCCTCGCTCCTCTGGAAGCCCCAGGAGATGTTGGGGAGCAGGGAAGGGTCCTCTGGAAGCCCCAGGAGATGTTGGGGAGCAGGGAAGGGTCCTCTGGAAGAATCAGGAGATGTTGGGGAACAGGGAAGGGTCCTCTGGAAGCCGCAGGAG
This sequence comes from Lanius ludovicianus, assembly GCA_013397235.1. Lineage (NCBI taxonomy): Eukaryota > Metazoa > Chordata > Aves > Passeriformes > Laniidae > Lanius > Lanius ludovicianus. Next base: position 46,306 of record VYXG01010838.1, on the reverse strand, counting down.
ATGTTGGGGAGCAGGGAAGGGTCCTCTGGAAGCCGCAGGAGATGTTGGGGAGCAGGGAAGGGTCCTCTGGAAGCCGCAGGAGATGTTGGGGAGCAGGGAAGGGTCCTCTGGAAGCCGCAGGAGATGTTGGGGAGCAGGGAATGGTCCTCTGGAAGTTCCAGGAGATGCTGGGGGGCAGGGAAGGGTCCCAAGAATTTCCTTGGAGCACTCAAGGCCTCTGGGATGAGCGCTGGGAATGTGGCACAGGAGGGAGCTGCCAGGGATGGACCACCTCGGCCTCTGTCCCAGCTGAGATCTTTGGGATTTCAAAGACGTTTCTGCTCCTGGGGTTGGTTTTTGTTGTCCAGAGTTGGAGTCCACACTTGGAGGTGCCAGGGAGGGGTCAGGCAGTGAGGGCAGTCCCTTGGAAGTGCCCAGATCATGGAATGGTTTGGGCTGGAGGGACCTCAAAGCCCACCCAGTGCCACCCCTGCCCTGGCAGGGACACCTCCCACTGCCCCAGGCTGCTCCCAGCCCCAATGTCCAGCCTGGCCTTGGGCACTGCCAGGGATCCAGGGGCAGCCACAGCTGCTCTGGGCACCCTGTGCCAGGGCCTGCCCACCCTGCCAGGGAACAATTCCTGCCCAAGATCCCAGCCAGCCCTGCCCTCTGGCACTGGGAAGCCATTCCCCCTCCTCCAAATATTCCCTTCCCAGGGATTTGTCTGCACTGGAAATCCAGGATCACAGCTCTGCTCAGGAAAGAGGAGGAATTTGTGCCAATCTACACAAAAATATCAGGAAAGAGGAGGAATTTGTGCCAATCTACACAAAAATATCAGGAAAGAGGAGGAATTTGTGCCAATTCACACTAAAAAGTGAGGAAAGAGAAGGAATTTGTGTTAATCTACACAAAAAAAAATAATCAGGAAAGAGGAGGAACCGTCCCTCTCATTTGCATATGCTTAAAACAACTTTTAAAACCCCATGTGGATTTAGATATTTGTTTTACAGCTGGAATCTCCTGGAATGTAGAACTTGTCCAAGCTGGAGCTCCTGGAAAAGGAGAACCCTTGTGGGATGCAGGGCTCAGTTCCCACTTCTCCCACCCCTCTTTCTTGCCCTCAGCAGCTGCTCTCCCTCCCTTTTCCCACGTGGGCCTATTAATTTATGGAGTGCTGGGGAGTCATTTAACGATCCCAATGATGGGAAGAGTGCCATGGAAGGATCCAAGTGGGATTTCCCTGTGGAGAGGCCAGAATGAGGCACTGGGGATGTTTTTTTTGCCTGCTGGGGGAATGTTGTCCCAAGGAATGATGCTGGCAAGGGAGGGAATATTCCCAGATCCCAGCAGAGAATGCACGGATTCCCTTTGGAATGTTGTCTCCTGACTGCTTCTTTCTGGTTAATGCTGAGCACGCCTGAGAGAGAGAAATAATCTGATTATTTCTCCATGATATCCATTATTTTATCCACCTGGTAAAACGGGAAGTGGATTTTTCCATTAGGCTGGGCAAGAGCTGGTTCCTGGAATTTGGACATGAAAGGAACGAAGCATTATCCCAAAGCCATTGTGGGACCAAAGGACACTGCTCAGTGCTGAGAACATCGGGAATAAATCATTCCCATTTGGATCTCCAAAAAAACCCCCAATCCTCCCGGAGAGCAGCTGGATACAACCATGGCACTGCCTCACCTGGGAGCCTCCAGGTGGATTCCATCTTGGAGCATCCAGGAGCGGCTGCTGGAGTGGATTCTGTGGGATAAATCCCCGAGCTGCTCTCGTTGTGCATTCTCCCCTCACCACACGTGAATTTTTAATGAAATCCAGCCCTAATGTGAGCCATAAATCCCCACTAAAGCACTTTGGGTTAGATCAGCTCAGGGCACAGGAGATGAAACCTCCCTGCCATTAGCTGGGAATGTGGGAGCCTTCCCCACCCCACAGTTCCTCTGCTCCTTCCACCTGAAATTGTGGGAATGTGGGAAGCAGAGCCAGTTCCAATCAACCCCGAGGTCACTGTTTATTCTCTTAATTGAATGATGGCTGCTAACGAGGGAGGGTTTTTAGCACTTGTCTGACAGCTGAGGGGCGCCTTCTGTGAGTCGGGGTCTCAAAGCACAGCTGGGATGGGAATGGGGATGGGAATGGGGGTGGGAAATGGGAATTGGAATGGGAATTGGGGATGGGGATGGGAAGGGGAAAGGGAAAGGGGAAATGGGGATGGGAAATGGGATTGGGAATGGGGATGGGGATGGGGGTGGGAAATGGGGATGGGAATGGGAAATGGGAATGGGGATGGGAATGGGGATGGGAATGGGAAATGGGAAATGGGGATGGG
>VYXG01010838.1:22284-43637 GCA_013397235.1 Lanius ludovicianus | reverse complement strand
AGGAAGAGGGGGATGGGAATGGGAAATGGGAAATGGGAAAGGGAAAGGGAATGGAAATGGGGATGGGAAATGGGAAAGGGAATGGGAAATGGGAATGGGGATGGGAATGGGAAATGGGGATGGGAATTGGGAAATGGGAAATGGCGATGGGAAATCGGAAATGGGAATGGAAATGGGAAATGGAAATGGGAATGGGAATGGGGATGGGAATGGGAAAGAGGAAATGGGTATGGAGGGAAAGGAATGATTATCTGTCCCAGAGCTAGGAAAGGGTTAATATTGTTGTTTTATTCTATTTTAGTATTATTAAACATTATTTATAAATTACACATATAAATATTATTTATAAATTACATAATTTATCTATTACCTATTAGCTATTTATCGATTTGCATTATTTCAATATGCTATTTTATATTTATTATGTTCATTATATTTTAACATGATCTTTTATTCTATTTATCACTGAATCACTGGGGTTGGAAAAGAACTCCAGGACCATCGAGTCCAACCTGGGACTGATCCCCACGTTGTCACCCAGCCTGGAGCACTGAGTGCTACATCCACTTTATGATTATTAATAATAATATAATTATCGTAATCATTAGCATTATTAACATTATTTACATTAATATTATTACCATCATAGTTATCATCCTTCCCTTCATCATAATTTTATTAATAATATTACTTTTACTAATCATTATTAATATTAGTTTTATTAACATTATTAATAATTTATTCCAGGAGTTGGACTCCATGATCCTGATGGGTCCCTTCCAACTCAAGGCATTCCATGATTCCCCAAGTCCATGATCCAGCCCTTCCTGGGACACCTCCAGGGATGGGCACTCCAAACCTCCCTGGGCAGCCCCTTCCAAAGCCTGACCACCTTTTCCAGGAGGGAATTCCTCTTTCGTGGATATGTAATGCACAATATGAATTTAACATTTCAATTATTTTTTTATTCCTACAACCAAATTTATGGGATAAGCTGAGCTTTTCTTCCTGCTGGTGTTTTCCCCGTGCTCTGGACCTTTAAAAGAGTAACCAGGAGCAATTTGGAAGCAGATCTAGACTCTCACCAGATCCAAACCCTCATCAGTATTTGTAATTCCAGAGATGTCACAGAACCTTTCCTTGCTGGACTTTCTGGGAAGGTCTCTGGAAAGGACATGGGACACTCTGGACACGTCCAGGAATGGCCAAGACCATCTTGACCAAACAGGAACTGATAAAAATATTAATAAAATTGTTTCTGCTCCCTGGAAATCTTCTTCCCTTAAAACTTGGGAAGGTACCAAAGCTAAGAGTTTATTCCTCATGCTTTTATCCAGCAGAAATGAAGGGGCAGCATTGGAATAATGCAATAACTTCAGCCATTCCAAGGATTTGCATAATAATTCCCTTGACTTTCCCAAGTGCTTTCATCTCTGCTTCCAAGCAGGTCCATAATCCATGACTGCCTCTTCATTGGGAAAAGTGGGATTTCTAATTCCCCGTGCCTCACAACCTTAAGCAATGCCAAGTTGGCATTGGCACCTGCATTCCCAAGTTTCTGAGGGATTTTGGGAATGCTGGAGCAGAAATCAGGATTAGGAATGAGCAAATATAGAATTTTGGGGTCTAGAAAGGGAATCTTGGGAACGATGTCTAGAGGAAAGAACAAACGTACACCTTGGAATACAGTCAGCATTCCCTGGTACAGATGACATTCCCAAGTTTCTGAGGGACTTTGGGAATGCTGGATTGGAAATCAGCATTAGAAATAAGCAAATATAGAACTTCTGGGTTTGGAAAGGGGATCACAGCATTGATGTCTGGAGGAAAGAGCAAAAATATACCTTTAACACAGCCAGTATCCCATAGTACAGAGGGAGTTCCCAAGTTTCTGAGCGATTTTGGGAATGCTGGAGCAGAAATCAGGACTAGAAATACGCAAACACACAATGTTTGAGTTTGGAAAAGGAATCATGGCACGGATTTTATAGGAAAGAACAAATGGATACATTTTAATACTGTTGGTATTCCATAGTACTGGGGGAGTTCCCAAGTTTCTGAGGGACTTTGGGAATGCTGGATTGGAAATCAGCATGAATATAGAATTTAGAGGGTCTAGAAAGGGAATCTTGGGAACGATGTCTAGAGGAAAGAACAAACGTACACCTTGGAATACAGTCAGCATTCCCTGGTACAGATGACATTCCCAAGTTTCTGAGGGACTGTGGGAATTCTGAATTAGAAATCAGCATTTGAATAAGCAAATATAGAATTTTGGGGTCTGGAAAGGGAATCTTGGGATTCTTGTTTAGAGGAAAGAAAAAAAAAAATGGATACAGTCAGTATTCCCTAGCAGAGAGGCACCAGGATAATATTCCATAAACATTTTCCTTACACATACTGATTACAAAAATATCCTGATAAAACCTTGTTTTGATGCCTTGGGAATGTGTTTAACACCAGTCAGGTCTAGGAAAGAGCTTCCAAATTGAGTTAAATGCAACAGGAACTGAGGAATCCAAGGGATTGAAGGTATTTAAATACCCACAAAGCCATTTGATACAGGCCCAACTCAACCTGAGCAGTTTTCCAGCTTCTCTTGGTGCCCAAATTCCTGCTTTTGGGAAAAAATGTCTAACAGGAATTCTTCCTTCAGTGTGCTGTGGCAAGAAGTATAAAAGCTTTGCTAGGGACAGAATTATTGTGTCTTCAAGAGTTCTCTCCACCAGAGCAAAAAGAGCTCCATCTTTCATTTATCTGGCATGACTTTGAGGTGTTAATTCCCAACATGAGGTCTCTTCCCAACATTTCTTGGAACTCTGCTCCAGATTTTCTGCTGGGCCTCAGCCTGACCAGAAAATAGAAGGGTTTTTGTGGAATGGCCTCAAGTGCTGGGTTTCTGTCCCTCACGACTTCAAATGAGGAAAGGTTGAGGGAATTGGGATTGTTCAGCCTGGAGAAGGCTCTGAGGTGACCTCGTTGTGGCTGAAGGAGCTGCAGGAAACCTGGAGAGAGACAATTTCCAAGGGCTGCAGGGCCAGGAGGCAGGGAATGGCTTCCCAGTGCCAGAGGGCAGGGCTGGCTGGGATCTTGGGCAGGAATTGTTCCCTGGCAGGGTGGGCAGGCCCTGGCACAGGGTGCCCAGAGCAGCTGTGGCTGCCCCTGGATCCCTGGCAGTGCCCAAGGCCAGGCTGGACATTGGGGCTGGGAGCAGCCTGGGGCAGTGGGAGGTGTCCCTGCTATGGCAGGGGTGGCACTGGATGGGCTTTGAGGCCCTTCCAACCCAAACCAGTCTGGGATTTAAATGAATCCTGGGGAAAATCTTGGCTCTTCACCTGTCCAACTTTGTGCTGTCGGGTGTCCTCACCCTTCCTCATTTCCCAAAGAGTCAAGGATTGAAGGCGTGACTGTCCCAGGCACAGCAAGGAGCTCTGGTTGCAATTTTGGGATCATCCAGGTGCCCCTCAGCCCAGCCCCTCTCAGCCCAGCCAGGCTTTTCCTCCATTCCAGGGGCAGCTCCAGGCAAGCCCCATGGAGCGTCCTTGGGAAGAGGGGACAAGGACAAATCCCTGCTGGCCCCTGTGGAATTTCTCTTTGCCCTTTTGGCTTGGATTCCTTGGTGCAACCAAAACTTAGTCCAAAGATTAAGTGAAGTGTAGTGGGAAACCTTTCCTTTGGATCAGGAAAGAATAGTGGTATTTTAAGTGTGCTATAAAGTTATCAAACAAATAAAAATAGATTTTTTTTTTTTAGAATGCAGTCTGGAACAGTTAATGTAAAATTAAGTTACTGATTTAAATTCCAAAGAGTGCAAACATTGCAGAAAACCCCTCCAAAACTCCATAGAAAACAGAAGAAAAGTCAGATTTCTTTCAATATATTTCACCTGACTCTTCTGTTACATCTTTTAAAACAATATTTAATCTGCAGAAAAAACCAATTTCAGTGAATATCTCCCAGCACTGCCCCAATTTTCAAGGAGGTTCTTTAAAAATGTATATTTTTCAGGATAACACTTTTGCAAATGCTTACAGGAAGGAAATACATTAACAATGAAATTAACACAACAAGCCATAAACTGGTTAGCACTGAGCTCCTGTGAATTAAAAGCAGAGCAGCATTGGCCAAAAGTCAAGGTTATGCTGACACATTTATTTCTCAGTAAATGAAGACTGTTTAGTTTTAATGCATTTGTGGTTAGCAGGAGTTTCAAAAGATCAATGTAAATTCATTTTGAAGGAGTAAATAATGTCTTAATGAGATTTCTGACAGCAGCTTTCACACCTTAGGTTTCCTCACCTTTTCAAATGCCCAAAGGTGAGCCCGTTTTTTCCTGGGATTTTACAATAATCAAAAAACATCAGGCAGGATTTTATGGGCTCTGCCTGAAGTGTGTTTGGGGGAGCTGCAGTTGGGTTTAACAACTCCCCTCAGTCCACAGAGTGTTACTGTTCTCCTCCTGCAAGGGCTTAACTCAGGGTAAAAGAGAAGTTAAATGATCCTTTTTTTTGTTTTAGGAACTGGTGTTGTGAACATTTTTTAACTAAACCCCAATTTGTTTGTGGTGTGGGGCTGCTGAGTTCTTCCAGTGGAATTGAAGGGGTGAAATCAGAGACCTGGAATGAGACACTCAGCGAGTGCATGGATGAGGATTTGAGGTGGCCTCATTTCTCACAGGAATAAGGATCAGAGCTGTCCCAAAAAGTCACCCCAGTCCTTGAGACAATGCAGATGGAGAAGCAGAATTTGAAGCTCGTAAGAGTGAACATCACAGAACTGATCCTTAAAGATCCATCCCATCCCACCCCTGCCATGGCAGGGACACCTCCCACTGCCCCAGGCTGCTCCCAGCCCCAATGTCCAGCCTGGCCTTGGGCACTGCCAGGGATCCAGGGGCAGCCACAGCTGCTCTGGGCACCCTGTGCCAGGGCCTGCCCACCCTGCCAGGGAACAATTCCTGCCCAAGATCCCAGCCAGCCCTGCCCTCTGGCACTGGGAAGCCATTCCCTGCCTCCTGGCCCTGCAGCCCTTGGAAATTGTCTCTCTCCAGGTTTCCTGCAGCTCCTTCAGGCCCTGCAAGGCCACCCTGAGCTCAGCCCAAAGCTTCTCCTGGCCAGGCTGAACAATCCCAGCTCTCCCAGCCTTTCCCCCCAGCAGGGCCAGACCAGGTTGCTCCAAGCCCCCTCCAACCTGTCCTTGAGAACTTCCAGGGATGGAATGTTTTCCACGAGTGCTGCTTCAGGCCTGTGTGAGAAGGCAGCTGATTTTAGGTTGAGCCCAGCAGCTCTCCCAGGGGTTCCAGTGAATTCCAGGGGCTGCTCACAGGACTGACAATGTCCATCTGCTTTTGGATTCCGGGCACTGCTCTGAGCCAGCTCTGAAGGAAAAACAGGAAGAACAAATCTGCCATAAATTGTTAGAAAGCTCTAAAAATAACTCTCAAGCTTGCATGGAAGAGGTTTTCAGAGTCTGACACCCTGCAAGTCACCAGATCTATAAGGGAGTGTTCTGGCAGTCAAATATGGAGAAATATTCTCCTTCCGAATGACATCCAGCTCCCTGATTTTATTCCTAATAAAGTGGCAGGAAAAAATAACTGGATCTTAAAACTGTCATGTCCTTGTGACTGCTCCCCATCCCTGACCTCCAAGCTACACAATTCATAGGAAGGGATTGCTAAAGCTTGGCAGGAATTCAGTATCGCCTTGGCTCTCATCTCCTGGGGAAGCAAGTTGGTGTTCCATGAGCCATTATTCAGGAAAAAGACACACAGCTTCAAAATTCCTTCACTTTTTGCTCCTTTGGTCCCTCCTCCTGGGAGGTTGGGGGCAAACTGAGCTCTTCCCAAAGCACCTGCTCTGAGGGCTTCAGGAGGAGGTTGTCAAAGGTTGTCACAGATATTTTGATAAGATTCTTCATCACCTTGAGCAGATTTGGGATTGGGTCCGTGTTTCTTCAGGCAATCCATCCCAGGAAAGCTGATCCACATGGGAATTCATACAGACATAAAGTGGGGAAGGATCCAAACTCTGCACCTTTAACTGGAAGTCTCTGATTACTCACATCTGATATTTAATTTATTTCCTTGTTTTCTTCTTTTATTGTGAGAGTGGTGAGACCTTGGAAAAGATTTCCCAGAGCAGCTGTGGCTGCCCCTGGATCCCTGGCAGTGCCCAAGGCCAGGCTGGATGTGGCTTGGAGCAGCCTGGCACAGTGGGAGGGGTTGGAGGGTGGAATTAAATTATCTTTAAGTTTTTTTTTCCCAACCCAAACCATTCTGAATGCAGCAATTTCCAACAACTTCAGAACAATTGTAAAGGTGCAACTGTGTGAAATCAGAGAACCAGAACCTGACACCAATCCTCCATTAAAAGAAAAAAAAAAATAAAAGAAAGGCCAGAAAAAAAACCCCACCCCAAACTGGAAAGAAATGAATCAAACCAATCAACCTAGAACCAAGCAGGGACAATTAAAACAGAGTCCATAAAACTTTACAAGGGACTTCTCCAAAAGAGAAGGAAGTCTTGAAGAGTGATCAAATACAACCTGTGCCAGTAATTACACCGAAAGAAAACAATTATCCTTCTCCACGTGAACCAGTCCAGCCACCACTGGGGTGTTACAATAATATGAATACCCAGCAATTCCAGCAGTCCTGCAGGAAAAGTTAAACAGGGGAAGTGATGTGGAAATGCTGGGTTATTTACCCAAATTCATTTGATTTGAGGGATTTGCTCCCTTTGACCCTTGGCATGAAGTGAAGAATTAAAGTGGTTTTAAATTCTTTTTCACAAATCCTTCAGTTTCCCTTTTTACTCTGTGAAAAATCCACGACTTTTGCAGAAAAGTATTTTGCAGAAAATACATAAATATGCCTCTGGTGGCCTCTGGAAATTTTTTTGTTCATTACTTTTGCATCTTAGATGAGATTGTCCAAACATGGGATCAAAATTACTCAGAGATTTAAGTGGCTGACAGCATAAAACCCCAAAAGAGATGTTGGGCTATCAAGTGGTTTAAATAAGCACAGAAAGGTTGGGACTGATGATCCCAGAGGTCTTTTCCAACCTAATTAATTCTCTGATAAAGCAGCCCAAGAAATGACCACACACTGAGACAAATCACACTTTGTGATCTTCAGAAAGCTTTGGACCCTCTTTTGTCTCTCTTAAATCTCCAGATCTGCTCTTGATTTAGTTCTGGATCAATTTAAATAATCAATCAATCAATCAATCAATCAATTTTGTCGATCACCTGAATCTCTGGAGTGATTGATCCAATAATTTCTGTATTTTTAGCAGCTTTCTGCCACTCCACCTCCACCCTAGACTTGGATTTAGAACTGTGGGCGTGCCCCTGACTGTAAACTGGACTTGAACAGTGAATTTCTTAATGAACTTACCTAGAAAATACAGCAAAGGGTCAGTCCTGCAACTTTCCCCAAGACAAATTGAACCATAAATCTGACAAGTTATCCTTGACATTAATTGGGTTCCACTTGTGCAAGAAATTCTCCTTTCTTTGCTCATTTGTCTTGTGAGTTTGTGCACGGTGCCAAACATTTCTGCCGTGCCACTCGCTCAGCCGTGTGATTTCCAGGCCCAACAATTTCTCTGACACACCACAGGCTCGAAGCTCACTGTGGTTTATTGCTCCATAAAAAACAAAATCCTTCAGATATTTCACCAGACTGCTGCTCTCTGAGGGTCAAAGCCAAACTCCCGTTTCAAGGAAATTTTCTCCCTCCTCCTGTTTTTTTTATGAGTCCTTTCTTCACATCTCAAACCCGCCGGGCCTTGAACAAAAGGCTCCTTTCAGAGCAGTCACTTCACTCGAGATTAAGGGCAGTGATTTATGACATCCATGTTGTGTTGGGCAGGGATCATTCAGATGGTAAATTAATGGACATTTCCTCAGCAGCTCCCTGCCAGTTCCTGTGGCACCGTTGATGCCCCATTTGATCCCGAACCCATGGAACAACTCCCCCAACAGCTCTGGAGAAATTCTCCTTTGTTGCTGCTGTTAATCCTCAGGAGGGTGAATTCCATGCCCAGACCTGAGGGAGTTTTGCATCCAAAGCCTGTCACAGGCAGCACTCTGGGGAGATTTTAACACTCCTGGAAGCTGTTGAAGTGTAAAAATAAAAAAATGAACGGGAAAGCCCAAGAAACTGGGGACAGAAAGGCTGAAGGAACAGACTTTGGGCTTGAGTATCCCACTGCTGCACACTGTTCTAGCTACCACACCGTGGGATCTACAGATTCCTTCCTCAAGTTGTTGGGAAGAGGTTTCCTGCAGGAAAAGAGGTGCTGGAGGACAGGGTGGCTGCTTCCCTCACTGGAGAGCCTGAGGCATTTTCAGAAGTAAATTGGAAGAATTCAGACAGAGCAAAAAAGGCCATTTTAGCTGCAGCTCCTGTGAGGGAGATCCTGCTTTATGCAGAGCCACAAATGGGAGTTTTCCTAAGTTTTCCTGAGGAAAAGCATGGAATCCCTGTAGGGAGTGTCCTGAGAGCCACTGATTATTACCCACAGGAGCAGGGTTTTGTTGCTTTATTTTCCTTTTTATGATCTCCTTTGTCAAAACCACATTCTCCAGACGAATGTGCCAGACTCATCAATGAGTTTGCTTTTGCCTGGAAAAGTGTTGATATTCTGCCATCCCAAAATAAATGTGGGTTTCCCAAACCTCTGTGATCCCTGTGCTTGTCAGGGCAGGGATCCAGGCAGAGCAGTTTGGGCTGAGAAAAGATGACTGAGTGGTTTTACCATCATGTGGGACCTCTGTGTGTGAGATTCCAGCCCCAAAGGGCATCTTTGGGGGGCAGCTGGAGTCCAGGAGTGGGGACTTACCCAGGGACACACAGAAATCCATGGGCAGCAATCCAGGGACAGAACTCCATGCTTAAATAATCTAAATTTGAAACAGTCATAGAATGGTTTAGGTTGGAAAGGATCTCAAAGATCAGCGAGTTCCAATCCTCTGCCATGGCAGGGACCCCTCCCACTGCCCCAGGCTGCTCCCAGCCCCAATGTCCAACCTGGCCTTGGGCACTGCCAGGGATCCAGGGGCAGCCACAGCTGCTCTGGGCACCCTGTGCCAGGGCCTGCCCACCCTCACAGGGAACAATTCCTGCCCAAGAGCCCAGCCAGCCCTGCCCTCTGGCACTGGGAAGCCATTCCCTGCCTCCTGGCCCTGCAGCCCTTGGAAATTGTCTCTCTCCAGGTTTCCTGCAGCTCCTTCAGGCCCTGCAAGGCCACCCTGAGCTCAGCCCAAAGCTTCTCCTGGCCAGGCTGAACAATCCCAGCTCTGGCAGCCTTTCCTCCCAGCAGAGCTGCTCCAGCCCTCTGCTCATCCTGGGGCCTCCTCTGGCCTCTCTCCAGCAGCTCCACGTCCTCCCTGGGCTGTGCCCAGGGCTGGGGCAGCTCTGCAGGTGGGCTCTCACCTGGGCACAGGGGCACAGTCCCAATCCCTTCCCTGCTGCCCACGCTGGGGCTCAGCCCAGGGCATGGGGGATTCTGGGCTGGGGCAGGTCCAGCTCTCACCACCAACCCCCCAAAGGCTGCTCCATCTGCTCATCCCCAGCTGCATCAATCCCAGGGAGAACCAGGCTGGTTTCCTGGGCAGCAGGAAGGTGCTTTGGGCGTGTGCTCAAGTTCAAATATGTGGTTAAATCCTGCTCCTGCCAATGAAATCTAAGCCTGTGCTTAAGAGCTGAGCAGTTGATTGAATTGTGGCAATACTGAGAGGCCTTTGTAGAAATAATTAAAGGATCTGAGCTGTTTTTTATGTCTGTGACCCACCGAGAACTGGGCAGCTTCTGTGTGATTTTTAAACATATTCCCAGTTCAATGCAGGATCCAGACACAAATGGTAGCACACATTATATGGATTTACAGAATTCCCCGGAGGATTCCGGGTCAATAAAACACTGAATGGATTACAAAGAGGCCTCTAAAGTGTTTGCTGGAATTTGCAAGGAATGAATGAGTGGCTATTGGGTTTATGACTAGGAAACATCTTTCTATGGATGCTGCAGGTCGGGCTGACTGACATAACCTCCCTTCTGCTGTGTTTTGAACAACTGTATTTATTGTACCCAGGCCAGAAGGCAAAAAATCAAAGGGGAGCAGAACGTTGGAGTGGTGCACTGTTAAAATAGTCTGGAAAATAATAATGCAGGTTTAATGTAAATGATTAATTAGTATTCAGCATGGTTGCTTTTCCTGCTGTAAATAAATCCCAGGCTTCCAGCAGGACCAGTGCTCTGCAGTTGTGCAGCCACGTTGGACACGATGCAAGGAGCTTGGGGCTTATCTAAACCTTATCTAAAAGTGAGATTTCACAGATTTAATTCCAAAGCGAGCTTGATTTTCCAGACCACCAGAAAAACTCTGGCTGAGCCCCACGTGCAGCAGGAGGTTTCATTCCCGGCTGCGTGTGGAGACAACCCAAAGCAAGACACAACAAACAGGGGTTAAAAATGTGAAAAACGACGTTTCTGTGAGGGATGAGAGGCACCTCAGCGGGGCCCAACACTTCCCAAAAGCTCAGAGTCATCCTTGGAGCATCAGTTCCAGGGAGCTGGCACTCAGTGGCCACCCAAGCCTTGGATCTGTTGGGAAGAAGGGTCATGGCATCGCTGGCCAGTAAGAGTTTGGAGCTGTTTGGATCTCAGGATGGGGGAGTTTGAGGAGCAGGAGCCCAGGCTGCTCCCTGCTGAGGAAGCTGCTGTCACCTCCTGTCCCCTCCCTTGCCAGAGGGGATGAGCTTTGCCACCTGGGGGTGGTTTCAAAGCAGGACTGCTAAATCCTCCGGGATTTGCTCTCCCTGAGGGATGGCCCATCCCACCAACAAAGGAAGAACATCCAGACCTGAATTCCTGCTTGTATTCAGCTCCAGGTCCTGGCAGCTGCGATTCTTTGCTGTGACTCCACCGTAAATTTTTATTTCCCTACCAAATTTCTGTAGGAGGGATTCCAGCAGCTTCAGCCACCTCACATCTCGGAGAAATCAGGAATGTGCCGAGCCCTGATCACACTCAGCAACCACAAGCTGTGCCCAGGGAATTGCTGCTGTCAGAGTTTGATATCAGCCCTCAATGGCAGAGCTGTGATAATTAATACATAATGATAATGAGGGGTTAATCAAATTAGCAATGCAACTCCTATTAATATTTTGCAAGCCTGTCTGATCACTTGCACAGCACCCACTGGGTTGTTTTGGGGGGTTTTAAAGGACATTTCTCCTCCTCCTACAGGAGCACAGGACTTTTGGTGACTTTGAGGAATTAAGGAGGGAGGGAAAAGGTAATTGGGAACAACAACAAAAACAAATAGAAGGAAAGAGTTGAAAAATCCATGGTTTTGGTCTTATCAATTTATTTTTATCAGCAACAGCAGCATATCCACGTTCTAGGTCACTTCACTGAATGGAAAACATCCCACAAGGCAGCCAAATTAGATAAAAATTGAGGCTGTACCTGGAGGTCAAATGAAGCACAGACAGTGGCAACGGCAAGTCCATTAAATTTTAATTAGCGGGTCATTAACGTGTGCCATTCATTTGGGATATTGCATGGCAAGGAAGGCCAAGCACATGAGGGTCTGGCTTGATTTTCTTAATGGTCTCCTTCTACATTTCTCTCTGTGATTATGATCAGTTCTTTCCAAATTTATGGAGCAATTTATTATCTCAGCGGAGTGGAAATATCAGGGAATGCAGTGCAGGAAAAAGCAGATGCTGTTCCTAAGGAATCAGAGTGTCCTGCGTGGTCTCCTGTGAGAGGGGTTCTAGAGAGAGCCCCTGATTACCTCAGAAATTAAACCCAACAGAACCATTTAATCAAAACAGACTCACAACACTCTGCTAATTCCATGAAAAGCTCATGGAAATCATCAATTTAGCCCAACCTGATGTGAAGAATGAGACTTCAAACTTCCAGGAAAGGCATCTCCTGGAGTTTATTTGAAGCACCAAAAAAGGGGGTTGTATTTCCAGTTTAATGGGCGAGGGCACAAAGCCACGCTGTGTGTTTGGGCTTGGGAGAGCTCAAAGCAGAACTTCCCTAATTGGAACTGCTCAGATCCCCAGCGTGGAGGTTCATTCCAAGGAATGGACCTGCTGCTGCAAAATAGAGCTGCTCCAATTTAATTAGAGAGCAGCCACACTCCGGCTTTGTGATTGGGTGCGTGAATTCCTCCCCGGAGCTCAAACACCAATTTTTAGGAGCAAAGGGAAAGGGAACTGCTTTCAATTTCTGTTTTATTATGCACTAATGGATCATTTCCAGCCCTGGGAAAAAAAAAAACCAAAAAAACAAAAAACCAACCCAGAATCCAGCCTATACCTGGGGCTAACCCAGTTCCAGCAGGTAATGGAATCTGTTTTGCTTGCTGCAGCAGGAGAATGATTGAGCTTGACGTCTTGATTTTGGGCAAGGCAGTGGAGCAGGAAGAAAATCACCTCCAGGAAAGTGGGGGGTGCTTTGAAGTGAAGGGGAAATTCACTTTTCTGGGACTCTTGGGATAGGGCCAATTAAAGCCGGGATATTTTCACATGGCACAAGAAGTCCTGTGCTCGTACCAAGGCCTGAGGAGGGAGAAAACAACAGGATTTTGATGTGTCCATGTTTTTGCTGCACTGGGAGCTGAGGATCCATGAGGATGGATTCACTGATGGAGATGTTGTGCCTGTTTGGAATCAGTACTGGTGTCTTTGCCCAGGTGTTTCTCCTGCTCCTCTTGGCAATGTGGGAACTTATGGACCCAGCCCTAAAAGAGCTGAGAAAGGTGTGGTTACTTTACAAACCTGAGTTTAGTCCAGGGAAGTTGTGGATATCCCTGGAAGTGTCCAAGGCCAGGCTGGATGCAGCTTGGAGCCACCTGGGATGGTGGAAGGTTCCTTCCCAAGGCAGGAGGTGGAAGGGGATGATCCATAAGGTCCCTTCCAACCCAAACCAGTCCATGATTCTGTGATTCTGTGAGTGGCTGAAGAGATGTTCCTGCTTCTGACCCTACATTTAGTGGGGAGAAAAAGGGCTCTGATGCCATTTCTGGAGCTCTGTGGGATTTTCCTTCAGTATTCCAAGGGTGAGGAGGCCCCTGGAACCATTTTCCCAGAGAAGTTGTGGCTGCCCCTGGATCCCTGGCAGTGCCCAAGGCCAGGTTGGACATTGGGGCTGGGAGCAGCCAGTGGAAGGTGGGAGGTGTCCCTGCCAGGGCAGGGGGGGTGGAATGAAATGATCTTTGAGCTAAACGATCCTACAAATGCAGTTTTATGTTACCGAGTATTGAACCCGTTATTTACTCTTTATTTTCTTTGACTTGAACGTGTTATATGAGATATTCTCTGCCAAGAGCTTTGACAAGTGTGAGGACTCTGAGTCATTTATGTCATCTGAAAGAACAAAGTTTTAAAATGTGCAATAAATAGGAATGGAAGACATTTGTCATTATAGCAGATTTTGATTATTTTTTTTGTTAAGCATTTGGTTTTATCCAAGAACAGGGTGTAAACAAGCGAACCAATTTGTCCTGACAGATGAGAGAATCAAGCTCAGAGTTCTCTTCTTAAAGAGTTGTCAGTGGATTTATAAAAACTCTGAATTAGATACAGCAAATTCACATCAGTACAAAGAAAACTTGACCAGGTCATGTAAAACAACAACTGAAGGGACAATTTGTTCCTGAGTAGGTGATGAGGTCATTTCAGCAAATGAGAAAATGGAATAATTGTCCAGCTATCAAATGGCTGAACCCAACAGGAAGAACATTGACCCTTGTTTTTACCAATGGACCAACACTGAACACTCCCAAATCCATAATAAGGCAACAAATGAACTGCCCTGGTCACCCAGCAGCTTTTCCAGAGAACATTTTAAAGGATAAAAAATTGAGGGTGACTTCCTCCGGCACATACACAGCCTTAGGTGTTCCTCTGTCCCTCTTTCCTTCTCTCCTTCCTGTAAGCAAGGAACAGGGCACCAGCAGGAATTTCCCCCTGGAAAGGGAGGTCAGGCCTTGGCAAGAGCTGCCCAGGGAGGTTTGGAGTGCCCATCCCTGGAGGTGTCCCAGGAAGGGCTGGACGTGGCACTCAGTGCTCTGGGCTGGGGACAAGGTGGGCATGGGGCACAGCTGGGACTGGATGGGCTGGGAGGGCTTTTCCAGCCTAAATCCTGGGGTTCTGGGCTCATATGCTGCACTGCCAGCAGGCAGGGATGGGAATGGAGGTGTTGGTATGTCTGATAAGGAAACAACCTCTCGTGGCTGTGGCTTTATCTGCTGTGTTTATCACATGAGGCTCCCACTGCCTGTTTCCTGTGACTTCAGGAGGTTTTGGGCACCACAGGTTGGATTTCCCCCAGATTTTGTTCCTCAGCACCATTAAGGAGATGGGATGGAAGGTGTCCTTGTGCTACTGTGCTGTTGTCCTGCCCCTGGACACAGGTTTGGGTGAAGATGGAAGAACCCTCTCCCCATTCACTCCCTGAATGTTCCACCCACTGGAATTCCCCTGGGAGCCCGAGGTCCTGGGGTCCTTCTGGCTCCCAGCCCTGGAATTTTAGGTTGCATGTTGGCAAGGGTTAGATGGGCTCTTGGGCAGGAATTGTTCCCTGGCAGGGTGGGCAGGCCCTGGCACAGGGTGCCCAGAGCAGCTGTGGCTGCCCCTGGATCCCTGGCAGTGCCCAAGGCCAGGCTGGACATTGGGGCTGGGAGCAGCCTGGGGCAGTGGGAGGGGTCCCTGCCATGGCAGAGGTGGCACTGGATGGGCTTTAAGGTCCCTTCCAACCCAAACCATTCTGGGATTCCATAATTGCAAGTCCACTCTGTCTTTTAAATGGTGGCAGGGATCTCTCCACATCCCCTTGGATCTCTCTGCATCCCCTTGGATCTCTCTGCTGCCCCTTGGATCTCTCCACATTCCCTTGCAGCTCTCAGATGCTTCAACCACCTCCCTGGGTGTTTTTCTGTCTTCTCCTGCTGGAAGCAGGAATTTGGCCCACCCAGGCAGTCTGCAGCCCCTCTGAGGGTGTTTAGCCAACAAGACCATGAAGGAATTGCTGTTCCCTTGTGTGTGGTGTCAGGGAACACCGAGCCTGCTGGGATGGTGCCAGAGTTGTGCACAGGGCAGAATAAATCAGTCCTGTCACTCTGATCCCTCCCACCTATGGAAAAGCCTTCTGGGAACAGCCAGATGCCCCTCAGGGATTATTTCTATGATCTGGAGGGGCAATTCCAGCGCAGATCCCAGGAGTACAGGAATACCTGGAAGTTGGGAGTCCCCAGGTGTAGCTGGGGATGTGCCCTGACCTTGAGCAGCACACACAGATCTTTCTGCTGTATTTACAGTGGCAAACCAGGCCCAGGGGCAAGTGCTACCTTGTGGTTTGCTCCTCTTTATTTACTCCTCACCAACTCCCTGGACAGATTTGGACCTCTGCCAAGTAGGACTTTCCCAGAGCAAAGTTTGGACCAGTTGTGGGAAGAGAGTGTGGGGAAGGAGAGGTTTAACCACAGGGATGCAGCACGTGGTTCCTCCTCCCCTGTGGGCCAGGTCCTTGTCTCTGTTTTTTGTGATCCCAACCTAACCAGGCAGGATCATCCCTCCCTTTGGGTGCATTCAGGAAAGGATTAGCTGCTGATCTGCTTGCATGACCAAAAGCAAATGTCCTCCTCAAACAAACAAACAAAACCTTTGGTAATTAAAAGGACTTAATTAAGATTGCAAAGTCAAGGCTCAGAAATTGGCCATTTTCTGAGACTTGTGCAACTTTTATTTGGCCTTTCTGTGCTGCCTCATGACACCTTCAAAGCTGTTTTTTTCCCCCGCCCTGAGCTGCTGTTTCAAATAATGAGGAGCTGGGTTCTGTCCTCGGCCTAACGTGGGATTCCAGGCTTTGCACATCCCAGAGCCTGCTCTGCAGACACGGGGTATCAGTTTCCTCATTGCCTTGCCTGTGGCAACGTGGCCTCTGCAGGGGCTCCAAAAAGAGGGGTTTTTAACTCCTTGTGCCCTGCTGGAAAGAGAAGTTGCAACATCCTTGTTTTAAAACACCTCCAGGAACAACAAGTCCAGCGTTTGGCCGATCTCCGCAGCTGTAAAACATTTAGAAATTTGAATTTTCCATTTTCAAGAGCCTGAGAGTTTTATTTTGCAGCCTTCTTCTCACTGATACCAACGTCCAAGAACAGACTGAAGTCAGATTGAGGTTCTGAATTTCAACATCGTGGCAACCAGGAGGCCTCAGGTTTGGTCTGCGGAAAATGAGGAATTCACAGTTTGGGATAAATCCTCAGAGCTGACACCAGGCAGGGACCCTGCAGCACAGGCAGGAGCAGAACTGAGCTCCCCCAAGGCAGCAGTGAGGTTTTTCTGCTCCTCTGCTCCCCTGACTCATTGCCTTCATATTTTCCAGATGTCTCCAGCCTTTATCCCACCTTACCCCACTGCCTTGGTTCATTCCCAGATTTGTTCACTCAGTTGTTATGGAAAAGATCCAGGAGTGAATTTGCCAGGTCTGGACCTCCAATTCAGCTCAAAGTTCTTTTTAGACCTGGAGATGGCTCCATCCCTCCAATCTCTTGGAATTGAGCAACCTGGATTTCTAATCCAATTTCAAACCCAGACACTCTTGCTCAGACCCAGACACCTCTTACAAAATCAAAGATAAATGGTCTTAATTACAGCAGATAAATGGTCTTAATTACAGCAGCCCCAGTTTTCTCAATGCTTGCATTTGCAATATTGTCATTCCTGGAAGGGGAGAAAATAAAAAGGGATAATTCCCAGAGTTTGGGAGCAGAGAGGGGGAGGAAGGAGCTGTTTGTGGTGTGGTTTGAGAGAAGAATGAAGTGCCAAGAGCTGATGAAAAGGGTTCCTCCAGTGGGGTTAATGGAGAGGCCACCAGGAAAACCAGGGAATAACACCTGGCAGGACTGGGAGTTGGGAAGGACCGGGAAAAACCCTTCCCTGGGGCACTCATGGATGTTTAGGAACAGCAGGGACTTCAAGCTGAGGCTCTTTGAGGCCTTTCAGGGAAGGGGGGTCCTGAACTGGCTGCCTCCAACCACCTCTCCTGCCCCGTCCCCTGCAGACTGGGATTTTCAAAGCAATCCCAAATAATCATGGGATGGTTTGGGTTGGAAGAGACCTTAAATATCCTCTAGTTCCAACTGCCTGCCATGGGAACACAACTGGGCAAACCTGGGATGTTTGGGAAGTATCATCTTCTAAATATGAAGAACAAGCACAGGGAGGTCCAGGGAGTCAGTTTTCCCCCTCAGTAAATATTTTTCATTAGTTCTAAAAATAAAACTGCTTTAGACAGCTACCTAAGCAACCCAGACTCAACAAATCTCCTCGTTACATGAAAAGAAAGAAAATTTCCTGCCTGTGGTTTGCTTGGAGCCACCGTTATCTCTTTAATAGACACTGAGCTAAGCAAGAAAAGCAGAATAAAAAAAGCAGATTTTTTTCTTCTTTTTGCATAACACAGGACAGGCATTTTCTCTTCTCCAGCGACCTTAGAAGCCCCCGTGTTTTATTAATGGCTGGTTTGCTATTTCTCTGAGGAGAAGTAAGTGGAAAATAAGTTTTTGGTGTTTAACATAAGACAGGAAAATAGTGCTTCAGATTGAAAGCCCAGAGTGACTAAATTTGCTCTCCCACAACTGGGAATTAAAAGATGGACCTCACATCCCATTCATGGCCCAGCCCAGACTCCACAAGGCCAGCTGTCTCACTCCAGCTCTTGCTGGTGGCCACTGGAATTTGCTCCTGAGCTTTGCAGAGCTCTTGGCCGGACCAAGGCAATCCCTTTGCAGCAGGAGCAGACCCCAAGCCCTGTGAACCCACGGCTCCCTCAGTCTAAATATGGAGCAGGGCAGTTTGCTGGGAATCATTTCCAGTAAGGGAGGATGTTTCCTCAGCAGTTTTCGAGCTGGCTCTGACTCAGGCATTCTCCTGGGAGCCCATTGAAGTGGTCATTAGGGAGGCAGCAAAAAGGCAGGGAGGAATTTCGGAACAAAGATGCTCATCCTGGATGAAAGAGCTCCGGAGAATCCTCCTGGCCATTGGCTCTGGGCACGCTTGAGGGGTTTTATTGATGCTGCTGCAAAAGTAGTGCTGAAACCATTCCATTATTTGTGCCTGCTTTGAAAGACGCTGCATTGTGCTCGTTCCAGCAGCGGGGTGAAGCACCGGGCTTGTAAAATGCTGGGCTCAACCCAGCCCTAATTAAATGTTTCGAGTCGATTAACACCCACCATTGCAACACAGCGATCAATGGTGGAAGGTTGGAGTTACTGAAGGAGTAACGGGAAGGCACAGCTGGAATTTGCTAAGCTAAGTCTTCTCCCAAGCTGAGAGCAGAGGGAACGTGTCCAGCAAAGAGGCTGGGGAAAAACCTAAAGCTTAAGAGACAAAGTAAATATTTCTCTGTCTCTCACCTTTTTGTGAATATGGGTTTCAAGGCAAATTTTTGCTGGATTGCTAGTGGTGGAAAGTTTAAAAAAGTCAGGCTTTAATCATGGTCTGAATATGCAGATTTCTTGAAGTGTCACAGCTGGACACACTGACCTTACTGGGATTATTAATATAATAAAGCTAAACCTGAGTCACAGTGTAAGAGTGGGATTGGACTGAGTCTAGAACTGGCAGAGGGTGTCACACAGGTAGCTGGAATTTAGGTTTCCATCTCAATTTATCCAAATTGTGGCTGCTCCTGACCACAAAATGCTCCAGCATGAAGAGGGCAGCCCAAGTGACAGATCTGCTTCCATGGGGTTGGGACGTCCCAAAGCCTCTTCTCCTCTCTACCAGTCTCAGGTTGTGCAGAGACATGAGGATAATGCAAAATATATTTAAATAGGGAGAAATTGTTCCCTGGCAGGGTGGGCAGGCCCTGGCACAGGGTGCCCAGAGCAGCTGTGGCTGCCCCTGGATCCCTGGCAGTGCCCAAGGCCAGGCTGGACATTGGGGCTGGGAGCAGCCTGGCACAGTGGGAGGTGTCCCTGCCATGGCAGGGGTGGGATGGGATCTTTAAGGTCCCTCCCAACCCAAACCAGTCCATGATTCTGAAGGCCTCCCTTACTGACCCCTCTGGGCCAGGCTCAGGCTCCAAGCAGGAATTCTCTTCCTTTGGAGACTGATCCTTATCAATCCTGGGAAGGCTTTGGTGGATGTTTTACTGCCCAGCCCGACTGAATCACAGCTGTCCTGTGCTTTCCTGGAGAAACAAGACCTGTCATGACTGAAATCATGGCTGAGTGTTACATCAAATACCTTTGGCCTTGCAAATTTCCTTCCTGGCCATGCTGGCCTGGTGCTCCATGGAGGAAAAAGACCTGGAAAAGTGGCAGAAAGACACAGGGGGGAAATCCCACATGGGACAGGGGCAGGAAAAAGAGTTGGGTGCATGCTGAATCAGTTTTTTAAAAGGAGTTGCAGTTCAGGTGCTCTGCACTGAAAAAGGAATGAGCTCCTCAGGTTTGTTCACGGAGGCTCTTGGAGCAGGGGAGGTGGAATTCCAGAAAAATTTACATCAGGCAGGTTTGGCAGAGTTTTGTCTGCCCTCAAAACTGCCTTTCCATGGAAAGCTGGATGTTCCCTACAGGTCTTTGCTCCAAAACCTCCTCTCTGATGTTGCTCCCCATAGTTACTGTTGGGTAACTCCACACGTTCTTGTTCTTTTTGTTCTTCTCCTCCATGCTTGACCCCAAAAACTTCTCCTGGTCAGGATATCCTTACCCAAATATGAATGAAAAAGGATTTTTTAAGCTGATCTAACTCTCTGATCTTCTATTTTAAGCCATTAAACCCAGCCCAGCCTTCCCAATAAGCAACTTTTAGGCCACCCCACCCAGCACACCTGAAATTATCCCTGCAGCTGAATTTAATAAATAAAGATTTAGCAAAACGAACTTGCTGCTACTTGTTTGGAAAAAATAAATATCCTGCAAGGAATTACACATAATTATTGACCCTGGAGTATAAATAATGAAGGTAGGAAGCTTTTAAAATGTACATTATTAAACTGGTAGAATGTTTAGAGCCAGGCAGACATCAGTGGTTTAGCAATGAAATGCATGTTTATGAATCCCTTCTAAACAGAGATTATTAATCCAAAAATGTCACTTTTAAGATAACTGAAAAAAAAAAACCCAAGCAATTTCCAGATCCAGGAAATGAAATTGTCTTTGACCTGTACAATCTCTCATTTAAAATTCTATGTTGTATATAAAATAATAAAATAGAAGAAAAATTGTATATAGATGTAAAATATATAAATATATAAATAGAATAAATGAATAATAAATAATAAATAAATGCAGTATATCTAAAAGAAAATTTAAAATAAAACAACCTCCCCCCACATAGCAGCTTCTTTTAGGGCCTGTTCCAAGGGAATGGAAAGCTTTTCCACTTAACCTCCCACTGGAATTTTCAGCCAGGTAAGTTCAACTGAAAAAGGGAAGGATATGGATGAGAGAAGAGCCTTGAAATCGTTGGGATCTTTGGCTCCAAACCAAGGAAGTTTGAGTATCTCCAGAAAAGGAAAATTTTCCAAGTTTTGTAGAGAATATGACTCCCTCTGGGTTTTTCCTGGGGGAGGTGATGGTGGGAAGGCACAGGAAAAGAAACTGTTTCAGGCTGAGCAGAGGCTTGAGCTCAACCGTGGGCCAGCTTGGAAAACTGTGCCAGGGGAAGTGTTGGCAGTGGAGGCACCCAGAGGCTTTGGGTTCAGTGGGGTCCACGTTTGAGGCCTTCAAAGAAGGCAGGAGATGTTGCCAGGGTGCAGAAGGAGGGAGCTGGGGGGTTCTGGGGTTTTCTGGCAGCTTTGCCCCTTGGTGCCTTTGAGGGACCTTCTGGTGAGTCTGAATCAGAGAAAGGGGGAGGATTTAGGCCTGGCTTTAGCCCTGGCTCCTCTCACAGGCTGCTCCCAACCATATGGGATGGAAAAGCTCCACATCTCTATGGATTATTGTGCAAAACTTCTCCCAGAGCCTGGAAAATCCGTCCCTTGACACAGGAGATCATTTCACTGAGGACAAAATGGAATATTNAAATGTACATTATTAAACTGGTAGAATGTTTAGAGCCAGGCAGACATCAGTGGTTTAGCAATGAAATGCATGTTTATGAATCCCTTCTAAACAGAGATTATTAATCCAAAAATGTCACTTTTAAGATAACTGAAAAAAAAAAACCCAAGCAATTTCCAGATCCAGGAAATGAAATTGTCTTTGACCTGTACAATCTCTCATTTAAAATTCTATGTTGTATATAAAATAATAAAATAGAAGAAAAATTGTATATAGATGTAAAATATATATATATAATAAATAATAGTA
>VYXG01010838.1:0-21376 GCA_013397235.1 Lanius ludovicianus | reverse complement strand
TCTGAATTTCCCCTCCATTCCAGGAGAGGGAAGCGTGGCAGAGGGGATGCCAGGCACCTGCCCTCATCCCTGGGGAGGGAATTCAGGAGAGGGAAGCATGGCAGAGGGGATGCCAGGCACCTGCCCTCATCCCTGGGGAGGGAATTCAGGAGAGGGAAGCGTGGCAGAGGGGATGCCAGGCACCTGCCCTCATCCCTGGGGAGGGAAGCATGGCAGAGGGGGTGCCAGGCACCTGCCCACATCCCTGGGGAGGGAATTCAGGAGAGGGAAGCGTGGCAGAGGGGGTGCCAGGCACCTGCCCCCCATCCCTGGGGAGGGAAGCATGGCAGAGGGGGTGCCAGGCACCTGCCCACATCCCTGGGGAGGGAATTCAGGAGAGGGAAGCATGGCAGAGAGGGTGCCAGGCACCTGCCCCCATCCCTGGGGAGGGAATTCAGGAGAGGGAAGCGTGGCAGAGAGGGTGCCAGGCACCTGCCCCCATCCCTGGACAGGGAATCAGCCAGGGAAGCTGGAGAAGAGCTGGGATTGGTGTGCAGAGCTCCTGCCAGGGCTCCCTGTGTGGCATTGCTCGGGCAGTGCCTCATTGCTCCACGCCTGGCTGGGATGGAGAGCCCAGAGGGAGGAATTCCTTGCTTCACACAGTGGCTGTTAATGAACATTTTGGGAAAGGCAATTACAGCTTCCCAAGCTGTGGAAACCTCTGGCTTTCCCACACTTGGGCCAATGCTCAGCTCTTCCTTTGTGCCAGGGACACTTGACCTCTCCCGGTGTCTGCAGAAGACTGGGAATGTTTCATGGATGACCGAGGTGCCAGCCCTGCAGACACACACATGGACATTTCACAACAGGGTTTTCCTATGAGAATTAGGAATGTAGTTTTACTGAGAGCCAAACTCTATTAGGTTTCCTTTTTTTTTATTATTTTTTTGGAAATTCTTGCCTTTTTGTTCCCAGCTTTCCAGCTGAGCCTGTTCCACTCCTGGCACTGCTGTACTCGGCTGCATTACTCAGCTTTTGTGCTGCCAGACTGGAATGTCACTGGAAGTAACTCTCAGCTCCCAGGAGCTGGGATGGAGAGCCCCATTCCCTCTTCCTGAGGTAAGACATTTCAGGATACAGCTCAGTTACAGGAAAGGTTATAGGATATGTTGTCTGAGGGGCTGGTCTTGCCAATCCACAATGCCCTTCCCATTCCTGAGCTCCCAAAAACAACCTGAACACGGTGGAAAAATCAGGTTTTCCCATTATATTCCTGAGATCAGTTCTATTCCTGCTGCCAGTTTTCCAGCTGTGCCCTGACTGCTTTGTCCATAAGAAGCCAAAATTCCCGCTGCCAGTTTTCCAGCTGTGCCCTGACTGCTTTTGTCTTATAAGAAGCCAAAATTCCCCTCCCAGCAGCTCTCAGAGGTCACTTATAGGACATTTATATCCTGACCTTAAGGCTGTGCTGCTCCAGCCTGGATGGTCTAACAGCAATAAAGCAATTCCTGCTCTCCCCGAGCTGTGGATGCAATCCCACTGCTCTGAAGACATTTATACAAATCCATTTATTTCTGTAATTCCTGGTCTGCATCCAAAGGAGCGTGGGCAGCAGGGAAGGGATTGGGGCTGTGCCCCTGTGCCCAGGTGAGAGCCCACCTGCAGAGCTGCCCCAGCCCTGGGCACAGCCCAGGGAGGACGTGGAGCTGCTGGAGAGAGGCCAGAGGAGGCCCCAGGATGAGCAGAGGGCTGGAGCAGCTCTGCTGGGAGGAAAGGCTGCCAGAGCTGGGATTGTTCAGCCTGGCCAGGAGAAGCTTTGGGCTGAGCTCAGGGTGGCCTTGCAGGGCCTGAAGGAGCTGCAGGAAACCTGGAGAGAGACAATTTCCAAGGGCTGCAGGGCCAGGAGGCAGGGAATGGCTTCCCAGTGCCAGAGGGCAGGGCTGGCTGGGATCTTGGGCAGGAATTGTTCCCTGGCAGGGTGGGCAGGCCCTGGCACAGGGTGCCCAGAGCAGCTGTGGCTGCCCCTGGATCCCTGGCAGTGCCCAAGGCCAGGCTGGACATTGGGGCTGGGAGCAGCCTGGCACAGTGGGAGGTGTCCCTGACATGGCAGGGGTGGCATTTAATGATCTTTGAGGTCCCTTCCAACCCAAACCATCCCATGTTTCCATGATTTCCTACCCTCCAGAGGCTGGACTTTCCTGCTATAAGACAAAACTTAATGGCCAGAAGTATAAATTCCATTAAATTAAGTTTAAAGGTTTGGGGTAAGGGATGAAATACTGGAATTCTTCATCATTTAAATAGACAGCTCAAGTGAACAAACTCCAATGAATTAATATTTCATGGTCCTGAAGTATTGTAGTGTTCCAATTAATTTGGAAGGTTTGGGGAAAAAATGGCCCTTGAGTCTGGAAAGAAACCCCAGACTGACCTCACCCAGGGAATCTGGAGGCTTTCTTGCTGGTTTAAGGTGAAAATAAGAATGAATCTAAAAGAAGCAGCCAGGAAAACTTTAAGCCAAGTTGGTTACAACATATCTGCAACCACAGGAAAATTAGGCCTGTCCTGGGGTTTTAATACAGTGGGGGAGCCACTGCCAGGATCTGAAAGTCTGGGATGCTTTCCATCCATGCAAAAAAAAAGAAAAAAGCCCAATTAACTGAAACAAGGCAAAAATTAAACACATTATTTAAAATGTTTTTGAACGTGTGACATCCCTGCCATTTCTGACAGGCACCTCAGTTCCAGGATGGGGTTTTAGGCAAAGCTTGCTGACAGGAAAGTAGTTTTATTGGAGTTTGGGGTGTTCAGCAAAGCTCCAGACTCAGAAATCCGTGGCTCTACACAGCCAAGCCAATGTTACTGACTTGGGTCTGGGAAAGCTGCTCCTACAGCTTCCAGCAGCCACAGTCCTGCTGTGCCACTGGATTTATCAGCAGGGGAAATCCCACATGGCCCATTCCATGCAGGCAGGGAAGGACTCACAGGGTGGGCTTTGGTTTCTTTTCACTTTCTTGGTCACTTTGGGCTCCTGCCTGGGAAAACTGGGCTGAGTAAATTTGGCATCAGTTACTGGGTGGTGTAAGGAGCTTCAGTTCTTCTGGAATTGTTCAGCCTGGAGAAGAGAAGGATCCAGGGAGAACTCAGTGAAGTCTTCCAGTGCCTGTAGGAGGCTTTTAAAAAGGAAGGAAAGGGACTTTTTGTGCAGTGACAGGACAAGGGGTGATGGTTTTAAACTGCCAGAGGGCAGGGCTGGCTGGGATCTTGGGCAGGAATTGTTCCCTGGCAGGGTGGGCAGGCCCTGGCACAGGGTGCCCAGAGCAGCTGTGGCTGCCCCTGGATCCCTGGCAGTGCCCAAGGCCAGGCTGGACATTGGGGCTGGGATAATCTTCTGTCAGAGATTCCTCACTCATCATTCCTAATCTTGCTTTGTTAAAATGGACTTAAGCTGTATAAATAATTGATGAGAGACAAATTATTGCCTCTCCATCATCTTTAAATAACCTGTGTAAGATTGACCTTTCTGTTCACTCTGCTCTGGGACAGGGACAGCACCCAGGGATGGCTGGAGCTGGGCCAGGGCAGGTTTAGGTTGGATTTTAGGGAAAGGTTCTTCCCCCAGAGGGTGCTGGCACTGCCCAGGCTCCCCAGGGAATGGGCACGGCCCCGAGGCTGCCAGAGCTGCAGGAGCGATGGGACAGCGCTGCCAGGGATGCCCAGGGTGGGGGTGTTGGGGGGTCTGGGCAGGGCTGGGGTGGGACTGGGGGATCCCTGTGGGGCCCTTCCAGCTCAGGATATTCCAGGATTCTCTGATCCTGTGGCCCTGGAACCCAACACAACTGAAACCAGACTTTTGCTCATGGACAACTGGTGCAAAAAACCTTCTCTGAGGGAGATTTCAGGGAACCATCAGTCTGCACTGATGCCTTGCTGTGACTCAGGCAGCCACAGGGTCCCTTCCTGAGCAGGGCACGATCTGCAGACAGCTCCCAGGACTTCTCAGCTCCTCTGTCCTCTGGTTTTTCCTGTTCTGGGCAAACAGGTGATTTTTTTTTTTCCCTCCTCAATGATATCCGGATTTGCTGTGCATTGCCAGAATGTCTGGATTGGATCCTGGTGCATCATCAAACATTCATATTCCAATTGCTGAGTCAGGAGAGATGGACAGAGGCTGGAAAAGGATGAGCTGCACCAGCAGGGATTTATTGAGGCAAGATGGAAAGACCTGAGGTGGACAAACAGACTAAAACCTGTCCCTAGGGACCATATCCTGGTCAGCCATTCCCCATGTCCAGCAATGCATCCTTTTCCCAACCCTCATCTCTGTGGGTGCTGCCCCTTCCCTCCTCTCAGCCAAAGAGTAGTTGTCCTGTGTGTCCCCAGTGCTGCATGAAGATGAGGAAATCCTCCTCTGTGACCACCAGAAGGACCTGTGGGAGCTGCCAGAGGCCACAAAACGAGGGAATCTCACCCACTTTGTTGGCAAAGAAACATCTTTTCCCTGACTAAAAACGTCCATGAGAAAGATTTGGAGTTAATAACCCCAAGGTTTTGTGAGAACACAGCAAGAGAAAAGCTCTGGAATCTCTGGGATACAACAGAGGAGGAGGATTTCCATGAATTCTCCAGGCTGTTATTTTATGCTGCACTTTGGGGTTCTTTCCCTGAGCTTGAGCCTTTTCCTACAAAACCCAGAGAGTGCTGTGCAGAGGGAAGACACAGAGCAAACCACGGAGGTCAGGACTGTGATCCTGCGGGAAGCCGCTCTCCAAACAGAAAATTTAAGGTAAATATCTGCTGTTGATAAACACTCAGTGCATATTTAAGGCCACCACGGTTCCCTGGGTGCCCTTTGTTGGTGTAACTAACCTTCAGCTGGGTTTGTGGCAAACCTAAAAAATTTGACTTCAGGCTCAGCAGAGGATGCAGAGCTATGAATCTGTTCCTGTGCATGGGCTTGACACTGCACTGCTCACGTGGAATCCCTCCTGAAATCCCGAGTTTTTCCAAGGAAAACAATGACAGAGGGTTAGAGGAGTCTTCTCTAAGGTGGCCCTGCTAAATATCCATCCCACTCCAAAGAGAATGGCACCACCTCCTCTCCATTCCATCTGTTTTATTCATTTCCATCAGTTTTCTCAATTTTATTGATTAATTTAAGGATAATTCTGGGAGAGAGGGATGTAACCTTACACTGTGTGCACCCTACACCAGGTGTGTGCCTGAGGCAGGGAGAAGGGACACATTCCTGGGATTTATCCTGAGTCCACATCCCTACAAAATCCTGTCCAGCCTCCTGGAGCGAGTCTGTTTTGATGGCCATCATCTGATTTTCAGGAGCACAAGGAACACTCCTGAACTGCACCTTTGGAAAGCTCCAAGCAGAGCCAGACAGATCTCGGATTCCTCGGCTCTGAACTGCCTGGATTGTGCAAAGCTGGTGGCTGCACTGCTGGAAAACCCCAAATCCCTCAGCACAGGGGGTTCTTTGTCTCCTCTGCTTGGAATTATGAGCAGGAGGAAAGCAGAAGTAGCAGCACAGTTTCACCCTGGTCACTCCAGGTTAGGAATGTTCTTGGGAAAACTCTGGCTCCCTGTGGCTGCTAAGAGGGCAGTGGAAATGGGAATGAATGGAGAAATAGCTCAGAAAAATATTTAGTGGGGGTGTGGCAGCCACACCTGGGCTCCAATGGACATAAAATGATGGAATTTCAGAGTGGTTTGGGCTGGAAGGGACAATGAAGGTCATGTCCTCCCACCCCTGCCATGGCAGGGACCCCTCCCACTGCCCCAGGCTGCTCCCAGCCCCAATGTCCAGCCTGGCCTTGGGCACTGCCAGGGATCCAGGGGCAGCCACAGCTGCTCTGGGCACCCTGTGCCAGGGCCTGCCCACCCTGCCAGGGAACAATTCCTGCCCAAGATCCCATCCC
This sequence comes from Lanius ludovicianus, assembly GCA_013397235.1. Taxonomy (NCBI): domain Eukaryota; kingdom Metazoa; phylum Chordata; class Aves; order Passeriformes; family Laniidae; genus Lanius; species Lanius ludovicianus. Next base: position 15,467 of record VYXG01010838.1, on the reverse strand, counting down.
TCTGGCACTGGGAAGCCATTCCTGTCACTCCATCCCTTTTAAAAGTCTCCCTCCATATTTCTTGAGCCCTTCAGTGACTCAGCCGAAATTACAACTGTGCAAGCCCCAAATTCAGTTCATGCAGCTTTTTCTTGTCTACCACAGGCATTTGGAATTAAATGAGTTTGCCCAGCATGTTCCTGAGGAGCTGAAGGTCTTGCACATGGCTGAGGGATGTCCCTGCAGCCACTCCAGTTGTGGTGACTCCAGCAGAATTTAATTTGGAGCCAGCCCAGCCTTGGGCACATCCCTGTAAACCAAGCCCAGAGAGTTGTGCCTTGTTGGGGGGACCCAGTGGCACTCAGTGCTCTGGGCTGGTGACAAGGTGGGCACCAGGCACAGCTTGGACTCCATGGGCTGGGAGGGCTTTTCCAACCTCAACATTTCTGTGAGATTTTGGTCTTGGTCCTCCTGATTGGGGCCAAGCTTTATCTGCAGGGAGATCAGCCCACATCAGCTGTAGAGTGCTTTGGTGGGAAATCTTCCCCTCTGAAAACTCTTCCATGTGGCAGAAAATGCTTGAGAGAGAGAGAGAGAGAGTGACCTGGAGATCAGGATTTCCAGCAGAATCCCTCAAATTAAAGGTCCTTTCCGTGACTCAGAGGATGCTGTTCTAAAAAGGGGCAGAAATTGTCTGAGTCACTCAAACCCAAAACCTTTGGCTCAACGAGTTTTGCCAATCCCCTTTCCCATATTTAAGTTCAAAATTTGGCAACATAATCACAATAAAGCTTGAACTCTCTCGTTCTCTGTGCAAAAATTCCTTGTTTGGAGCCACGTAGATCTTCCTTTCTGCCAGTCTGCTCCACGCTTCATTTCTAATTCCCGAGTTTTCTCCTCCCTGGCCACTTTTTCCTGCATCTCCCAGGTGGAATTTGCCAGTTGCAGAGGTCTGACCTGCCTGTGGGCTGGGGGTGCTGGGCTGGGGGTGCTGGGGCTGTTCCTGTCAGCGCTTGGCCGTGGTTCTTTCCGAGCTCCAGTTTCTTCCCACCCACATGGACAGGACAGGCAGGGCCGGCTGGAATTCCCACAAGGAGCCAGGAAAATGCAGAAGTTTTGGCTTTGGCTCTGGGTTTTAGCAAAGTCCCATCCCAGGAGCTGGGCTGGGAGTGGCAGAGCGGGGTGGAAATGGAAGTGCAAACCCCAGCAGCTGCTGCGACCAGGAAAGCACTTTTAAAAAACAGAAAGCCAAACAAGCTCCTCTTTCAGCTGGCCAAGGTAAAAAGATCTGGCTCCTTGGCCAGTTTTTTAGTGGGAAATCTGTCCCAGCCACCTCCAGCTCCCTGTTTCTCCCTGGGAGGGAGGGACAAACAGCTGCCATTTTTGGGAATGCTCTCCTCCCTTCTTTCCTGGCAGGTAGAGGCAGCTCTGGAGCATTCTGAGGAATCTTTGCACCAACAATGATGGCCAAAACCTTCCTGAGGATGGTGAATTTTGGCCAAACTGAGTTTTTTTGTTGAGGAGACTGTGCAAAATGTCCAGTAAATGATAGGTTAGACATGGAGGTGACCCCAAAATTTGCTTTGTTCAGTGGAGCAGATGAGCCACTACTAAACTTGGTGAAGCTACAGCAGCTTGGAGGCTGAGCCAGAGCACAAAGAAGCTCTGAATTTCAAAAAAAAAATCAAATTTAGAACACCACAGGAAGCACAGAAACAGCTGGAGTTCCTGGATGTGAGGTAACTCTGCTGGCCCAGCCCATCCTGAGGAGTTTGCTCCTCTGGGATGTGCTGAACTACCAAAATTAACAGCACAAGTTCTCAGAATAGGCATAAATTATCAAAAAAAGGCAAAATCCAAACACCAGCAAGGCAGAAAGAAATCTGCAGGTGGTCCTGGAAGAGGTGATTTGCCAGACTGGGGATTTGGGCACACCCACATCGATGTCCTCATGGAGAGCAGTAACCCAGCCTCATAGGAAAAAACAGGCTCCAAAAGCAGGGGAAGGCAAGTCATGGTTTCTGAATTCCAGAAAATCCCAGTTCATTTGAGGAAAATGCAAAAATTCTCATCATTAAATCTGAGTAAGAGCAAAATTGGTGTTGCCTGGCTCTCAGCAGGGACTGAGAGCGGATTCCAAGGCAAACAAGAGTTCCCTTCACCAGGAGTGTCCTCCCAGCTTCCAGCAATGGGTGACTCCTCAAACCCTTCAGCCAGAAGTCAGATCTGCACCGTGGTGTGAACTAATATTTAAGGAAGCTCTCCTCGTGATTTTTCCAATTCATATTTCTGATATCCAAGGCAATCCCAGGGAGTTCTGCATGTGAGTGTGGGGAAGATTTGTCTCTTTTTTAATTTGACCTGATGAACACAGAGATGAACATGAATGACAAAGTTCCTGAGTCATTTCAGTTATTAATCCATTCCAAAAAATGCCATTCTGGTTTTGTTTTGGAGACCTGGTCTTAGCATGTGGAGAACTCAGAGAACTGGAAGAAGCTTCATAAAGCAGCCCTGTGTTCTTTCCTAGTTTTTTATTTTATTTTTTTCCATGAACACTGTTGATTCAGTCAGCATTAATTTGGGAATTTTAAAGAGTTGCTTTGAAATTCAGGTTGCAGAGTATTATTTTAATAATGTTGTAATGAACCTGGCCTGAAGCTGGGAGTGGAATAAAATCCAAGCTTTCACAACGTTTTTGCTCCATAAAAACCTGATATAGTTAAAATGTTTTCCTTGCAAAAACTTCCTGTATCTTATCTACAAATGTGCTGATAAGGCTTTTCTTAGCTTGGTTGTCTCACCCTATATCAAGACAGTCTGCTATTAAGTAGGCTGCAAACAGTTTTATTTTGCTAATTAGCTGAGTGGACTTAAATCTTTATCTTTTACACAGGGAATGGAGAGAGTCAGATGGGCCACAGAATTCCAGATGTTTTAAAATGGATTTCATGATGGAGAGGAGAAGGTTGTGTGAAGATCTTACAGCACCTCCCAATATCTGAAGGGGCTACAGGGAAGCTGGAGAGGGACAATTCCTGAGGAACTGGAGTGATGGGACAAGGGGGAAAGGGTTCAAAGTGCCAGAGGGCAGGGTTAGATGGGATCTTGGGCAGGAATTGTTCCCTGGCAGGGTGGGCAGGCCCTGGCACAGGGTGCCCAGAGCAGCTGTGGCTGCCCCTGGATCCCTGGCAGTGCCCAAGGCCAGGTTGGACATTGGGGCTGGAGCAGCCTGGCACAGTGGGAGGGGTCCCTGCCAGGGCAGGGGTGGGACAGGCTGATCTCTCAGGTGCTTTCTGGCCCAAACCATTCTGTGATTCCATGATTTTATTCCAATAGTCACTGATGTATTTAGAAGCTCTTTCTCATCAAACTCATAATTAAAGACCAACCTATTTTAATTTTTCCAAGGACACTTGCATTTCCCCTTGTTCACAAACCTCTCTGGGTCACCTGTGCAGTTTGGCTGTCGTCGTTGGTGGCTTTGTCAGAGTGTTCCTCACACCGAGGCTTTTCCAGGAATTCTGGAGCCTCCAGAGCCTTCATTCCTGGCTGAAGGTGGGAGCAGCACCTGGAGGAGCTGAGTGAGGGGAGCTGGGAAGCACAACCACGAGGACTGATCAGATCTCTGTGGTTAAACCTCAGGAACCCCCTGCTCCAGGGAGGCCCCTCTGCCTCCCTGCACATGTCACCACTTCAGAGGGCAGGGGGAGCCCCAGGCTGAGCGAGGACAAACTGTCACCTCAGGAGTCACACGGGAATGGGGCTTGTCCTGTGTTCTCCACACCCAGAGAGTGTGGCTGATAACTCACAGAGATAATGGGCACGTTCAGGCTGACTCCAGCAGCTCTGCAGGGTACCTTTATTAACAAAGCTTTCTCTGAAGTTTGCATTACCAAGGCACTAACTGGATATTTTCCTGATGAAAATTCCCATATTTAGGGCTTCAGAGACACTTTAAATCCCCCTGTGGCATCACCACTGCTGGGTTGGTTATGGGGATTTGCTTTTGGCAAAGCAAAGCAACATTTCCCTCTTGGGCTCAGCCTTGGAGGAGTGAGGTTTCCTGATGGAAAAATTGAGGAATGAGGATTCAGACCCTCTGTATGGCAGGACTTGGGTGGGATTCCACTGGCACAGGTCTCTCATGCAGTGCTGAGCAGGACAGGGAAGGTGGCAGAGGAGGAGCAGGATTTACTTGTTCCCTGCTCTGCTGAGGCCAGGTTGGAGAGGGCTTGGAGCAACCTGGAGTAAGGGAAGGTGTCCCTGCCCATGGCAGATGATCTTTAAGGACCTTTCCAACCCAAAACATTTGAAGATTTGATGTTTCTAATCTCTAATCTGAAGATTTGATGTTTCTCATCTCCACAATTTCACATTGTGCAGTGTGAACTGCCCTCGTTTTCTTCCTAACAGACGGGTCCTGTTGTCTAAGAACTGAATTCATGACAAATTGAGTTCCATCACCTCTGAGGAGCTCCCCAACCCTTTCCAAAAAACCAGACAAAGCTCAGCAGCTCAGCCCATCCTGAGGCAAAACCAACTGTTTATTTTCCTGGCTGTTGCAGAAAACAAGTGGACTTGGAGTCACCCGGATGGCAAAGCCAGACTGAAAATCAGGGATTTCACTCCTTTAATTCTATTAATGCCCCTGTTCTCCCCAGCCAGCCCCTCTGTGTCATTACAGACAGTTTTCCTGAGGGTCACCTTTCCTTTAGGAGCCAGAAGTGTCACCTACCTGTGACCAGAAGGTCACAAAGCCTGTGACTGAGGGAGTTACTCTCTTTCACTGCTTTCCTTTCTTGCATCTTCCAGAAGTTTGTGCGGACCCAGAAGACAAGAAAATAAAAAATTCATTTCTGTGGCTTTGTTTAGGAGGAAGAACTGAGGAATTCCACTTGTGAGAGGTCAGTGGGAACCCCTCTGACTGGACTCCAACCCTCATCCAAGCTCTCCAAACATCCCTGGGCCTCATCTGCCACGAGTTCATCATCATCCCCCCATCTCATGGACATCCCAGGACAGGAATGTGATTAATCCACAAAAAGAGAAATCTCAGAGGGTGAATCCCAGTTCTTACTGGTTTTGCTTGGCAAACACCCCCAGGCATAAAGTTTTCCAAACAGGACAGAAATTCCCTCCCTTTGATTGTGTTGATGTCCAAATTTAAGCTGTTTTAGCAGTGGTGGCTGCCTTGAAGGAAATGAAGTTTCTCCCAAAAATCAAGAAGGCCAAGGTGGAATTTTCTGCCTCAAAATACCTGAAATCAGACAGAAGTGGTCAAAGTAGTAACTCTGTAGTAGTCATTTGTATTAGAACTTTTATATTTTTGGTTTTTTGGAGAATACTTCCCATTCTTTGATTTTTCTTTTTCATTCTTTGAAGTGTTCCTGTTGGAGCTGGTGGCTGTTCTGTGAGGACAATGATGGAAAACTTTCCTTCTAAAATGTGAGATTCACAACCCAGCAGTGATGATCAAACCTTTCTGTCTCAATAAACTGATTACACCGAGTACTTATGAACTGCTTTAACTCCTTCACACAATTCCAGGATCCTGGAATTGGGGTTGGAAGGGTCCTTCTTGCAGCAAAGTGAAGCCCTGAGGGGGTGAGATGCTGAATCCAGAACCCTCCTGGTCAAGGAAAAGAGCTCTCATTTCTCTTCCTGATTTTATTAAAGCTGGACTAAGAAACTATTAATATTCCCTACCCGGATTAATTACCTGGAATTTATGGGATATAAATTCCTACTTCTTTTTCTGCCAAGTTAGTGACACCCTGCAAGACCCAAAGTAAAATTTTTCACTCTGGAACGTCAGCATTTGCTGAGGACAATCCAAGATGAATTCCAGGCCATGGTTTTTAATTCCTGTTAAAATAAATGTGGGGTGGGTTGTACCAGCTCAGCTGCAACTGGTTCTAGGCAGAGGGAACTCCAAACTCCAGCCTAGGAGTAAATGAGGGAATTTAGGTTAAATATGGCTGTTAAAACAAGTTTTTTAAAAGCAGTCTGATTTGATTTAGGGTTTTTTTTCCCCATTCCAGGCTTGACACAGCACAGGAATAAGGTGGATGTGAGATATCCAAGAAAAAACAGGCAAATTACCAAGCAGGCAATCGATGAAGGCAATCTATATCTCATTCACAGTGTTGAATAAATAATAACACAGGAGGCCTAAAATTAGATTTGAGGAGAAACCTGAACTAGTCTGAACATGGGCTGAGGCACAGTTCCAGTCTCACTGCAGGACTGGAGAGGCAGGATCTCAGCTGGGACTGGGAATGGTGCTGGTCTGGCTCCTCCTGGCTGGACCAGAGATGTGTGTGTCGGGGGGAAGGAGGGCATGGGGGTCCTGCAAATCCATCACTTCTGGAGAAAGGCGCAAGTTTGAGGGGATTTAAGGGGTTTTTCTATTTGCAGGAACTAATCTTAATCCCAGACTGGTTTGGGTTGGAAAGGAATTTAAAGCTCATCTCATTCCACCCCCTGCCATGGGCAGGGACACCTTCCACTATCCCAGGTTGCTCAGAGTTCCAATTGGATCCCGAGCTAAAGAAAACCAGGAGAATTAAGATTTGAGACCAAAAGTCGATAAAACCCCTAAAAATCAGTGCTCTCCTGACAGAGGAGAAGGGTTTGGGTTATGACACTGCAGTAAAGGGGAGCTGAAATCCCTGCTCCTGATTCATAGCAGGGCATGAGATTTAATTCCCTCTCCCCTGCAGCCAGGAAGGGATGACTGATGTCTAAAACACTTGGGATTGTTGTTTTCAAAGTCTCCAAAGTAACAAAGTTCACCTTTGCAACAATGCTCCCTTTATTTTCATTTGTTTGACATGATCTGCTGAGTTTGACTCAAACTTTCAAACAAAATCACATCCAGGAACAATGTTTGGTTGGTTTTTTTTTCCTCAAAATGCCATCTTGTCTACATGGAATATTGAAGCCTGAAGTTATCCATGTCCTACGTGTCCCACAGAAAGAGCTTTTCAAATGCTGGCCCATACTGGGGATTTATAAATCCTTTAATTGATATGAATCAATACTGACCAAACTTTGGGAGAAAGAGCAGTGAATACAACCATCAATCCCACTTCAATAGCATTGAAGGTCACATCACTTTGTCTCTGTCTGAGCAAAGAGGATGGGAAAAAAATCTCAGAAGGGGAAGGGAGCCCTGGAAAATGATGGAGGGATGGATTTAGAATCATGGAAACATGGAATGGTTTGGGTTGGAAGGGACCATAAAGCCCATCCAGCTCCACCCCTGCCATGTCAGGGACACCTCCCACTGCCCCAGGCTGCTCCCAGCCCCAATGTCCAGCCTGGCCTTGGGCACTGCCAGGGATCCAGGGGCAGCCACAGCTGCTCTGGGCACCCTGTGCCAGGGCCTGCCCACCCTGCCAGGGAACAATTCCTGCCCAAGATCCCAGCCAGCCCTGCCCTCTGGCACTGGGAAGCCATTCCCTGCCTCCTGGCCCTGCAGCCCTTGGAAATTGTCTCTCTCCAGGTTTCCTGCAGCTCCTTCAGGCCCTGCAAGGCCACCCTGAGCTCAGCCCAAAGCTTCTCCTGGCCAGGCTGAACAATCCCAGCTCTGGCAGCCTTTCCTCCCAGCAGAGCTGCTCCAGCCCTCTGCTCATCCTGGGGCCTCCTCTGGCCTCTCTCCAGCAGCTCCACGTCCTCCCTGGGCTGTGCCCAGGGCTGGGGCAGCTCTGCAGGTGGGCTCTCACCTGGCTGACATCCCTCACTCTGCCTTTTCCCAAAATCCTGAGCTTTTCCCACCTTTTGGTAGCTTTAAATGTTGCTGCTCCTTTTGCCAAAGCAGTCACATTTACAAGAACTGTTAATTGTTGAGTTTCCCATCATTTGGAAATGCCAGTCTGCTTCATCCTGCTTTTCTTTTGGAGAGGGAAAAGCCTCTCAGTGCTGCCTGTGGAGTCAGCAGCTGGACAGAGCTCGCAGCAGGGGCGGCTCCCTGGGCTCCGAGGAAATATTATCGGAATCATCATATTTTGAGCCAGAAACCTGGGAGAAGGGTTATGAGAAATCAAGGGAAAAGGCTGTGATTGAGAAAGACTGAAAAAAAAGAAACAAAATCCAAAGGAGACCTCAGGGTTTTTAATCAGTTTAGGAGCCAGACTCAATTTCTTGATGGAAAAAGCTGGGAATTATTCATAAGATTGAAAAATTAAAATCCTTTAGGAAGAAGAAACACCTCAAAACAACTTGTTTGGTGTCTGGACAGAGACAGGAATTACACAAATAATCAGAAGAGCAGCATCACTCACACAGAGGCAGAGAGAGATGATTTCTAACCAGGTATCTGCTTCCTCTGGCCGAAGGATTTTAGATGGCTTATAATGGATCGCTAAAATGTGTGGCACGTTCATTACTGTCAAAATGAATGGATAATTCTCAAGCAGTGCAGATATTTTATTTATGAGCGAATAAAAGAATTTTATAGCTGCCTATCACTGATCTCCAGTTCTGGAACGGAGTAAAATCAATTCAAAGTTAAAACAAACAAGAAAAAAATGAGGGAGAGGAAAGGATTTTTTTCTGTTTTGATTCGGTTGTTATTATTTTTGTTTTTTGATTTGATTGTGCTTTGATTTGGAGCTTTTGACTTTGATTCCTGCTTGGATTGAAAGGCAAATTGAAGAGTAGCAGCCAGGCTTTAATAAAGAGATGTGCAGTGTCTCTGATGTATTTGAGGGAACCTTTGCTGCTTGTGGTTTTGTATATGGTTATGGTAAATAACCCTCACGCTGATTTTTGTGGTCTGCCCTTTGCTGTGGGTGCTTGACCACCAGAGACTCATTGAACCTAAATAACCCCAACCCATGCCCAGCCTCCAAGTGCCACCACCCCCACAAATCCTGGGAAAACAGGGCAGCCCAGCCAGGAGATGCCTGAATTTGGGGCTGCGCTGAGGGGGAACGGCCCTGACAAGGCCCAGCTGCCGCCAGCTTTGTTATCCTGGGGGTTGTCACTGCAAAATCCCCCTTTCCCCATGGCTGCTTCCTGCCAGTAATCCCAATAAATGAGCCCAAGTGGGAGACAGGCTGACAGGGCTGAGGCTCCGTGTGTGTCTCGCTGTCCCTCACGGGGGACAAGCCCTGACGGGGGGCACTGAACCCGAACTGACGGAGCACCCCCACCTCAGCCCGGGGCCTGGGGGCCTCCACTGAGCGGCATCTGCGCCTCTCCTGCAGGAATCAGGGCTGCCTTTGCTCCCCTGGAAAAGCAAAGCAAACCAGGCACGGAAAGCCCCGGGAAATATTCAATATAGGGTGCAAAATGTTTGTGGGTTCTGCTGAGGGCTCCCAGATAAAGATTCTCCCTCATACACTCCTCCCATAAATATGCTCCATAAAAATACACACCAGTTTGCTCCCCTGGAAAAGCAAATCAAACCAGGCACTGAAAGCCCCTGGAAATACTCGGTTTAAGGTGCAAAATGTCGTGGGTTCTGCTGAGGGCTCCCAGATAAAGACCCTCCCTCATATATTCCCCCTATAAATGTGCTCCAGAAAAATACACACCAGTTTGCTCCCCTGGAAAATGAAATTAAACCAGGCACTGAAAGCCCCGGGAAATATTCAATATAGGGTGCAAAATGTTTGTGGGTTCTGCTGAGGGGTCTCAGATAAAGATTCTCCCTCATACACTCCTCCCGTAAATATGCTCCATTGAAAGTATAGATATATACACATGAGTTTGCTCCCCTGGAAAATTAAATTAAACCAGGCAGGGAAACCCCCTGGAAATATTCAATATAAGGTGCAAAATGTTTGTGAGTTCTGCTGAGGGCTCCCAGATAAAGATTCTCCCTCATACACTCCCCCCATAAATATGCTCCATAAAAATATATATTTAGGTACATACACACCCCTGGAAAAGCAAATTAAACCAGGCACTGAAACGCCCTGAAAAAATTCAGTTTAAGGTGCAAAATGTTTGTGAGTTCTGCTGAGGGCTCTCATTTAAAGATCCTCCCTCACACACTCCCCCCATAAATATGTTCCATAAAAAAAATAAATGTAGGTATATACACACCATCATCTTCCTCTATATTCATGGATATACATCTGTGCACACACACATTTATTTTTCAGGCCACGACAATAACTGGGGAGATGATTTTTTTCCACACTAAAGGTGAAAAACCCAGCTGGAAGTGCAATAAAACACAACTGACATGCACAGGGTGGGGGGAAACCTCCCTGAAATGTCCCTGAACTTTCCAGGGGGATGTCAGTCAGGGCCACACGCAGGCACTGAACCACAAAGTCAGAAGCACGACATGAGCAAGAAAAGGAACTCTCTGGGCAGAGTTCCTTCAGAGCGTGACATTTATGATTCATCTGACAAAAAATTTGTGTCCATCTGAAGACAAGATTTTTTTTTTTCTCTTTTTCTGTGGAAATCTCTCACATAACATAAGGGTTTTTGGCTCCCAGCAAAGAAAGGCTAAGTTTTAGATCTGTGCTTTTTGGGAGCTTGGCTCCCTGATAAATACAGATGTTTTCCAGGAGGGAAGCTGACTTCTAAAATAAATTCACTGCAGTGAAGTTTGCTGAAAACCAGAAAATCTTCTGGATCCCGTTTAATGCAAAGGAGGAATGGTGGGGTTTTAGAAACAGCAAGTAAGGAAAAATGTCATTTTCTGGCACTGTTTTTCTCTTTTCATTTTTCCTCTTGCCTAAATATCATCAGGTAAATAAGAGCATCTTTTTAGGGGTTTAACTGACATCAGAGAACAACACTAAACTCTGTCCTGACTGTAAAGTGATAAACCAGGCATGATTGTCCTTGTCCTGCAACCTCATGTGTAGCTCAAACTGGATTTAAACAGCTCATTTTCCCTCTTGTGTGCTTTTTTCTCTTTTTCTTTGTTACTGACTTTTCTTTTCCTTAGAAAAAAGAGACAGCTCCCCAAGGCAGGGATGACAAATAGTCACTGGGGAGGGCTGTTGACATAAATAAGGAGCAAACACTTCTTGAGACCTCAAAACAAATATTTGGGAAGACATCCCAAATGAAGATTTCCTAGGGACCAAAAACCCACCTGCAAAGACACACTGAGGAGGTGGAGATACGGGCATAAGCACTTAATTTCTTTGTTTATCACCTTTTGTTTTTCAGCCATTTTGTGGTTTTATCCTTCTTTCAGGAGCTCTGCAGAAGGAGGACAGCTCTGGCAGACTCAGATCCTGTCACAAGATTTTCTGCTCAGCTTCCAGGGAATAAAACCAGACCCCAATTTACCCTGCTGTTCTGGTCCTGCAGAGGGCAGGTCCCCTTCCAAGGCTGCTCCTCTGCTCTGCTCACCTGTTTTCCTCATCCCACTCTTTGTGCTCAGCCCATTCCGTTGTTTCCCTTCCAGCCGTTAATAAGTGAGACTGGGAATGCATGTGAGCAATTGGCCCACGGAGAAACCTGCTGAACTGAGGCTAAAATTTCCCTTCAGGGAGCCAGATTATGTTTGGGATTTTTTCACTTACAAGAAAGAGGAGGCAGAAGCCAGCACAGCTGGCAAAGGAGAAATTAGTCTGCTGGAAAACAGACTTTTTTTCCACACCTCAGCTTTATAAAACTGACCCAAAACCAAGCCAGGATATGAAATCTGAGCAACTCAGACTGTAATAAATATTTTTTTTTTCTCGGTTCTTCTCCAGAGCTGAGCCAAAACAGAGGTGCAGAGCACCAACACCACAGCCAGGCAAACCACAGTCTTCCTCTGTCGCTGCCCAGGGGCACGAAGGGAGACGAGAGCTGCAAAGTGATGAGGATTCCTTCCTGTTGGGAAAGAAATCCTGAGCAGAGCACTCGGGATTTACTTCACACCCTTTGTTTATCTTGCCTTCCACACATCTGTGCCTCGGAGCAGAAGTAGCTGCAAATAGCTCCGATAGCAGCGTGTGGTTCTCAGAAAACAGGGCCATGAGGAACTGGCTGCTGTGAGCCATGGACAGGGAGGAAACTGCTGCTGTCTGCATGGCTTTGGTGCTGCTGTTATAAATTGAGGAACAGCTGAATTATTCCCCTCAGAGCGGATTATTCCACAGCAGTTTCATGGGATGGATCACATTTGTACTCACAGCTGAGGGTTAGGTGGAAGGGGAAGCTGGATGCTGAAAGGCTTTGGGGAATTTAAGAAGGTTTTTTTTCCTCAACACCCAATTCATTGCCTGTAGCATCAAGCAGAAGCCCTGGCCCTCGTATCCCATGATAGGTACAGGTGATTATACCGGTTACTTGTCCAATTTCAGCAATTTGCTCCCTGACAGCCGTCCTGCACAAACTTGTCCCAGTTCAGAGAATAATTTTGGGTTGGAGGGACCTTAAACCTCATCCCATCCCTCCCCTGCCCTGGCAGGGACCCCTCCCACTGCCCCAGGCTGCTCCCAGCCCCAATGTCCAGCCTGGCCTTGGGCACTGCCAGGGATCCAGGGGCAGCCACAGCTGCTCTGGGCACCCTGTGCCAGGGCCTGCCCACCTTGCCAGGGAACAATTCCTGCCCAAGATCCCAGCCAGCCCTGCCCTCCTTAAGCTTTAGGCCATTCCTCCTTGTCTTGTTACTCCATGCCCTTGGGAAAAGTCCCTCTCCAGCCTTCTTTAGGTACTGAAATAATATCGGGGCTTCATTAAGGAAAGTTTTGTATTTTTTTGAATCGACTTCCCCCTTTCATGCCCTTATAAAATGAATTAAAATCTTTATTTTACACAAAACAAGTGGCTTAGACCTATCAGAGAAGAATCTAAGAAGCACTTTCCTGAGACAAAGCCTTTGGATAAGAACACTTTAAAACATTTTCTTGCTCCACTCTTGTTATCTTGTAATTGAATTACAAAACCCTCAAGCCTGTCCTTCCTGTTAAGGGAATAAATTACCCGTATCTGAGATCAATCTACACATTTTAATTTAGGTCTTGTTCATGTTTCTGTGACATTTCTCGGGGCCTTCCAAGAAATGATACCCATCATTTCTAGATGAGCAAATTCAGGTTCTGCAGAAAACTTTTCCACTTCTGCTTCACAGTTTCCACTGATCTTATCTTCACATGGAAGATTTCTTCCTCTGCAAGAGTCTGAGGAAATCGGTGGCAACTGTTTCATCTTCCTTCTAGGAAATATTTTATTTTTATCTTTTGTTGATGTCATTTTTCACATCTCACCTCTCTGACTGGTACCAATCAGACAAAACCCACCAAATTTGATATAATAACTTGTATAAATGGGTAAAAGTGCAATATTTTATTTTTATTTTTATCTTTTATTTTATTTTTATCTTTTATTGATGTCATTTTTCACATCTCACCTCTCTGACTGGTACCAATCAGACAAAACCCACCAAATTTGATATAATAAATTGTATAAATGGGTTAAAGTGCTCTCCTGGTCTGAGGTGAGGCATCTTTATCTCCTCCATAGGGAATTTCTCTGATATGTACAGCTGTGCTTTCATCTCATGGAATCGTGGAATGGGTCGGGAAGGAACTTAAAACTCATCCAGTTCCAACCCCTGCCATGGGCAGGGAACCTTCCACTATCCCAGGTTGTTCAACTCATCCCATTTCTCCCACTTCACTTTTTTACTGCTCTGTCTGCCCTCACCCCCTCCCCCGGCAATGCTGGTGGGAGAAATCCTTGCTGCTTAGAAAACTGGATTTTTCCATTCAAAAATCCCACCAGGATTTCCAGACCTGGGAAAACCTCCTTGGATCTGCCATGGGTGACTGGGGGGTTGAGCCCCTGCCTTTCAGCACTTTGCTCCACGCCCTCCCTCCCTCTTCCAGCCTTTAAATCCCCCATAAAAGCTCCGTTGCAAGGGCCGGTGAATAATGGAATGGCTGCGATGAATCGGAGCCTCCCTGCTCCTTCGCAGGGCCTCTGCAAAATCAAAGGGGCAAATTGATCTGACAACATGCAAGTGCTCAGTGTACACGGTATTAAAATGAATTTCTTGTTCGCTGTGAGGAGCAGCAGCCCGAGGAGTATCTCTGGCCTCAGTGTTTTCCTGGGGCTGTGCCAATGGTGCCTCTTTGTCTGATTTCCAAGGGCTGTAATTGAGTGATAATTGCCAGTTCCTCTTTTGAATCGACACTCTCTGCGAGCCCTGATAAACTTCATCACCATTTAGCTGGAAATCTGAGAGCTCTAAACAATTTATTTACCAAGAGAGACGCAGACATCTCTTAACACACTGCACCACTGCCTGCTCTCCGCGTACATCGGCATTTGGGTGGCGCCAATTAACAGAAGACTGCAGTGTGGCGTTGGTTTGGGGTTTATTCTAACTTTTAAAATAATTTTTCTCTCTTTGATGTGGTCTCCGTGAGCCATTTGTTCAGGCTTTTTCCTGCCTGCACCGCCGGAGGAGTTTTTTTGAGTGGAATCAAGGGAATACCTAATTTTTGCCACTTGTGCAAAGTTCAGTGAAGAGAAAACAAGATGAGGCAGAATAAAGCAAAATGTAGACATGAAGAAAAGTTTTATTCCATTTATGGATGGAATGACGCAGCCGGGATTTTTGCTGATTTTCTCATTTAGCTGTTAATGTCTCATCTCTCTCTGGAAGTAACAGAATTACCAACTGGCTTCTCCCTTCACCTCAAAGCTTTTTAGGGAGTATTTTCAGGTGGAGAGCTGGATGTAGAAGGGACAAGGGAATTTCTGCTGCTGTTCAGACCTACAGTGGCAGAGCCCATTGGATGGTGCATTCCTGCTGCACTTAGCGGAGATGTAACCCAGCAAATTTACCCCCAGGGTCAAGTTTTCAAAAGTATTTTTTGAGAAAAGTCCTCAAATGGTAGAAACATAGGGCTGAAGGGGACTAGAAATGTCAGCTACCCTGAAAATTTGCTATTCTTGAGAGAGATTTCTCCAGCCTGTTCTTAAAATCTCCAGAGATGATGGGCCCAACCTGCTCAGAAAAGCATCAGAGTTTGGGAATCTGATTTACACTGAGCCAGACCCTTCTGTTCTGCACCCGTTGTCTACTGCCCTTAAATTCCATGGAATCCTGGAATATCCTGAGTGGGAAGGGCCCCCCAGGATCACCCAGTCCCACCCCAGCCCTGCCCAGACCCCCCAACACCCCCAGCCTGGGCATCCCTGGCAGCGCTGTCCCATCGCTCCTGCAGCTCTGGCAGCCTCGGGGCCGTGCCCATTCCCTGGGGAGCCTGGGCAGTGCCAGCACCCTCTGGGGGAAGAACCTTTCCCTAAAATCCACCCTAACCCTGCCCTGGCCCAGCTCCAGCCGCTCCCTGGGTGCTGTCCCTGTCCCAGAGCAGAGATCAGAGCTGGCCCTGCATTATTCATTAAATTTTATCTTCATTTCTCTATTCTTACAGTTCATGTTTTTATTCTCCTTATTCTTACTACTCTTCTTCTTTTCTTCTTCTATGTATTTTTAAGTTCTTATTACTATTCTACTTCTTTCTATTTTTAAATTATTCATCTTCTTCGCCCAGTAAGACCAG
>VYXG01010829.1:31847-127010 GCA_013397235.1 Lanius ludovicianus | reverse complement strand
TCTCTCGGCGCCAGGTTCAGGAAGGGAAGCCGAAAAGAAACAAAAATGTCCTTGAGCGCAAGGGCGGGAGGAGCCCGGCTCTGCTGGCAGCACTTCGAGGGGAGAGCTCTGGCTCCAGCCGACAGCNCGCCTCGGCCCCGCGGGAGCCGGCTCTGCATCCCCTGAGCACCGCCGGCCGCCTCCAGCCCCTTCGGGATCCAGGCGGCTCATTCGTGCTGCACCAATGGAGTAAGAAAAGTAATTTTAAAAAACCAAACTCAAGGCGTCTTTAAGGCGTCCGAGCTCCGACCAAAGGGTTTCGGGACAGTAGTATCTCTGCAGACCTACCCTCGCTACCATCCTTCCCCCCAGTGGTTTTATTAATGAGCCTTTTGCTGTTAACGCTGGTAATATGGAGAAGAAGCTGCGGACAATAGAGAGGCAATCTCTGCAGCCAGGCGTATACAGGAAAGGGAACGACACGGCCGGAGCCGAGTAGTAATACTTATTACACCGTATTTCGGCGCCCAGAAGGCTGCGCAGCCCCGGCCGAGGCGGGCGCAGGGAGCAGGGCTCACCGGCAGGCCGGGCCGGCTGGACTGCTGGTGCGGGGATGAGCTGGCTGCTGCCGGAGTCCTGCAAGGCTCTCTCCTGCCCTCCGGCTCCCTACTACGATTTGCCGCTTCCCCATCTTCTTCACACACATCTCCAGCTCTTGGCTTTCCCCCTGGCCGCGGGCTTGCGTTTTCCCGCAATCACACGCTGCAGTGCTAACCGCAAGGGATTTCCTCCGTGAGCAATCAAGCTCATCGACCCACCTCACCTTAACAGACTTTCGAGACTCTTCAGTGTTGCATGGATTCTTTAAAATAGTTCCGTTCAGATTTGTAAGCTGTCAAATAAAAGAGAGCACAAACCGAAGCGTGTGTGCCCTGTGGCCCTTTTCCTTCAAATTAGCAGCTTATAGCTGGAAATGAAGGAAGAGTTTTGCCACCTTCGTTGCATTTAAGGAAAGTTCCCTAGATCCGAGAGAAAAGTGACTAACAAGACCCTCCACCCGAGCATCAACTACGGCTGCTTCTTCGCCGCAGCCTCAGGCCATTCCAGTGCTGTTTTCCCCGGGCCGGGCGGTGTCCCCCGCTTCACCCCGAGGCGGCCGCGCCGAGCGGCGCCACGCAAGGAAACGAGCGTCCCGCCTGCCGCGCACTGCCCGAGCTGCGGCGTGAACGAATGTGGGAAGGGGCTGCAGCAGAGAGCCACCACCCTCGGCCCAGGAGCCAGCCCAGCGCCTGTCTTTACACCCCTAATGTGCCTACGGGGAGCGGGGTGCCGGGGAAGCCCGCTCTTCCCTTCCAACCGCCTTCTCGCCCGCTATGAGAACGAGTGACGGCGGAGCTCTGCCGGACATGCCGAGCGTGTAGGGCTGAGGACTCGTACCCCGAAGCACAAATCGTTTTAATTACAACGATTTACGTAAATTAGCAAGATAGCATCCTTTCTGCCCCGCCAAGCTCCGACCTAGAAGTAAAACATCACCAGCCCACGTTGGACACCATCGCCTCCCCAAGCGCTCAAGCGCTCTCCAAGTTCCTACGGCCGGCGGAGACCAGATGCGAGTAGACCTCATCAGAACCGGGAAGACAGAGCCGATTCCGAGAGCGCTCCCCGTGAGCTTCCTAACGAGCCGTGTTCAGCCCCAGCCCCGCCGCGCTCATTCCCCAGGACGGCGGTGCTCATTAGCGACTGTCCTTCGGACAGAGCAGGATGCCATTTTCCTCCCAAATCCAAACTTTGCCTCTCAACAGACACTCTTATCTTCGTATGCCCGTGTTAATTAAAACGCCAGTAAATGCATAGGGAGAACCCTCTGCTCTGCGGCACAAGGCAGCAGCTCCAGCCGGCTGCTGCCACACGAAATGGTGCTCAGGGAGCAGAGCCTTGGAGGGACCGCATGTGCTGGCCCCCAGCTCCCTCTCTCGCTCCCCGTCGCTAAGCTGAACCCAAAGGTAGGTCAGCCTGCGACAAAACTGAGCCCGGCCGGCAGCTGGTGTGCCCGGATGCGGACTTAGAGTTTACTGTGTAAGTAACTGAAGGCTGCGGATCTGCTTAGAAAAAAAGGGCAGGCAGTGAAGGGGATTTCGAGTGAAGATAAACAACAGGGGTTTATTGAACTATAAAGGCTGAAAACTCCGTTGAACAGATCGAGGAAATGCATCCTAATACACACGAGCCACAAACACCGCGCAGCCTGGCTGCAGCAAGCAGAAGGTAGCTCAGATCCTCCTGGCCGCGCCACGAACCTGGCTTGTCCCTGGCGGAATCACAGCAGAAGGAAAGCTGCGAGAAGCTGACAGAGAAACGCTCAATCTTTTTAGGCTTTCGCAAGCCCTGTACTGCTACCTATGGGGCTCAGCAGGGCGCTCTCTGCAGAGGGATTACACATGGGGGCCAGGGGCAGGAAAGGGCCAAATCCTGTCGCTTTTGCTCCTGCAAACAATCCTATCGTCTTTTCCTCTGACCTCAAAAGTTTCCCAGCCAATATGCGCCAACACTTAAATAGAGTTTCGAGACTTGAGTTCGTACTTGGCCCGTGAAAGAGCCTTTCGGGGTCCAGGGCTGTCTGCCCTCTCCCAGCACCTTAAAGAGTGGCCAAAAGGTGGCCCACCGCCCGAGGCAGCCCCAGTAGCTTTGCGAAGGTGCCGTCCTTCAACCTGGACGTGGCTCCTCGGTGCGACGGAACGAGGCAGAAGCCTACGAGGCAGATACCGGGGCAGCTGGGACCTGGGGTCACTGCCCTGAGCCTAACCGCCTACCGCCCGCCGGGCTCCGCGGAGCTGCTCCCCCTCTGCTTCCACAGCCTCTGACGACGCTGGCTCCATGCCACCCCTGCACTACCCCCGTGCCCCCACCTCCCGTTCCTAAGAAGCAAGTAGGGCTCGGAGGGAGCCAGCAGCAAGTGCTCGGCCGCCGGCGGGGGCTGCCACCTCCCAGCCCCGCAGCAGCCGCGGGGGCTGCCACCTCAGCAGCCCCCGATGGAGCCGCCGTGGCCTCGGTGGCAGCGCGGCCACCGTGCCCAGGCACAGCACCGCTGTCGCCACGCATCGTTGTCATGAATCGAGAGCAATTCCACGAAAAGCCTCTTCCTCCAGCCCTTGCGTCTCCCCCGGCCGCCCTGCCCCCTCTTCCCTCCCCCTCCTCTCCGCCGGAGGGGCTGCCGGCCTGCCCGCAGTCAGTGGGTTCCCGTGACAAATTTCAGGTTTGTAAAGGGACGGGTGAGAGGTATCCACCGTTTGAAATCCCATTATAAAACCAGAGCACACGCAGTGCTCGTGTGCTCCCCGTCACGGAATCGCTCCAACTAAATCAGCATCTAACAAGAGAGTTTGTCCCCAGTGGGGACAGCAGCTTTCACTTACTCTGCTCCGTGAACAGCTGCACTTCTGCCCCAGGAAGAGCCTTTCAGCCACACCGCCTCTGCGGGGTGACACTGTTACTTCCTCCTTGCCAGCGTTTCGCTGGGATCCAGAAGCCCCCCAGTTCCCTGGCCGAACGGGCCCGCGCCGCTGCCCCTCGCAGCCGTCCCAAGCCCCCGCAACCTTCCACCCCCCGAAAGACGAAACGCTCCAAGATCTCTGCGCTTTGTCAATGCAACGGAGCATTTGACAGTCACAATTACCTGTAAATATTCTGACAGTTTTGTATACGGGACACTTTTTGCCTTAAGCCTGGCAAGCCTCACACAAGCGGAACTGCAACACTACTGCAACTTCACCGCGGCAGACCGCAAAATTCCGCGCTCCGCTCTCAGCACTGAGTGCGATCTTCCCCGGCACCGCAGAACCCAGGAGCGGGAGAGAGAGTTACAGCTTCCCTCTGTCCGCACCGTGAAACGCAACAGCTAAACAGTTAAAACGCTAACATTTAAGCGAATTCAAATCAGACACAGGNAAAGTTGGGAAAAAAAAAAAAAAAAAAAAAAAGAGACGCTTGTTATCAAATCATCCTTTCGGACAGAATAAACGGGTTCACACGCTGGCAGATAAACCGCGGATGCCAATGTGTTAGAAAATCTGGCACCTTAAGAAAAAATAATCATGACATCTGAGATGGTCACTACTAGCTAAACTGCGAGATTTCATAACCAATCTTCCCATTTTTCACTACAACCTCTCCCTTCCATACCCATCGCATCACAATAATTAGCAGCCCGGAATTACCTGTCTGCTTCTTTGCGCTTCCTTCAAGTAAAGAAGGTAGAAGTCACTTCACCTATTAGCTGTATAAGTAATAAAGAGGTGGCAACTTGGAGCTACCACATTGTGAAGATTGTGTCACATGCTTTAGCATAAATAAGGGTGTTATAGCCCTAGCGATTACAGGATCAATTCACTTGTACAACAACTTATGGCGCCTTTGGTTCTTAGCAGGTATTTGTTCTGTCCCCGGGAACAGCTCCGCACATCCCGCCTCGCTAAGACGGACATAAACCAGAACAGCCTCTCAGTTTCTGGGGCGTCATTGCGCGCGTTTACCGGGGAAAGCCTGTTTGTCAGCGTCTTGACTTTGTATCAATCTATTTTGAACGAGATACAACGGGATTTCTCGGGCTGCAGCATCTCCCTCAGCCAGGACAAGGCAGAGTTGCAGCGGCTCCCGTGGGTGCTCTCACTCAAGAGGGGGTCATGGAGTGCGGCTTTAGCATCCCCTCACACAAAAGGGACGAATTTGCCCAACTTTCTCAAAGTTTCTCAGCCCTGTGCTTTTCCTAAGTCGCTTTCAAGAGAGACCGGCCATCCTGACGGTCAGCCCCGAGGAGTTTCACAGAACTGACTCGATCCGATTGAGGGACCGCGAGTGGGCGCCGAGACGCAAGCGGAGCGCAAGCCTCGGAGGGACGAGCTGACGGCACCCCGCGCCCCGGCTGCTCCAGCCCAGCTTGACCTACTCCCAGAGCTCCAGGCATCTACTCGGGCCAGTCCCAAGCCGAGCCGAATCTTTGACAGCCGGTCGGCGAGACGGGCAGCGATCTGTCCCCAGGCAGTCACTGCTGCTCCTACTGGCGGGAGCCCATAGCCCTGCCGGCTTGCCGCAGTAAGGAGGGGACACTGAGCTTCGTCAGGCAACGGACTGACGGGGAAGCCTCCACGTAGGTGAAGCCAGGCTTCGACTCCTACGGTGTGGGGAGAGGACAGACCTGCTCCTGCCACCCCAGGAGGGAAGTGTTAGTAGCATCCAGACTTCGATAGCTTTGGCCTCGGCCACTCTGGGCGGCACGGGCGCGACATGACTGCCCGCGGGAGCGGACCAGGGCAGGGCGGCAGGTGCTGCGGGACGTGGCGCGGCCAGAGGAGAGGCCAGCAAGGCGATACACAGGGCTGGAAGTGACTCCCGTCCTTTCGGTGCCGGCGGTGACCCTCCGCCCCGCTCGCACACCTCTCTGGCGTCACCTCTCAGGCAAGAGTAGAGAGGGTCGGGCGTGGCCCAAGGCAGTGGGCCGGGCCACGGACAGTAAAAGAACCCTTCTGGCCCGCTGAGAGCCGCCTATCCCCTCCGTCGTTTCCTTTGGAGGTTACTAAGGCCAGACGGCCCTCCTGCGCCCTTCCCCGCGCACGCCGCAACAACGCAGGGCCAGGTCCGTCCCCAGCCCCTGCAGATAGGTAGCTCCCCGCACCTGTGTGTGGCCGGAGGGTTGAACCTGGGCACCGAGGCAGCTTCTCCCCGGCATTCCATAGATCACGACTACCGAGCACCATCAAGCTGGCGACCCGACCCTCTTAAGTGCCCGGGGCCTTGCCAGTCTCTCCGTGTACTCTCTCTCCCTCCTGTGGGCTCTTCCTGGCCTCCCCAAACGCTGGCGCCACTATGACAGCGCGCCGACTCTCCCTGCAAAGGCCGATCCTTGAAACTGGATGAAAGAGTGCGAGCAGCTTTGCTAACTCCATCAATTGCCCTCATCCTCCTCAGCCTGCCTCTGGCAGGCTGTGTCAGCATCTGTATACCAATAAGTGGAAGCGGTTTTCCCAGTCAGGTGTTTTCCTCCGATCTGCAGAATATTCAGCTATATCAGCTGGAGAATAGCGTGAGGGGTGCAGGGGGATCGCACTGCCAATCTATCCTCAAGAAAGATGGATGCATGGATGTCTCTGCTATACAACCCGCCCGGGCCCACCGCTTCTTGCCCCTGATTGTCCCCCCTCCTGCCCACGGCACAGGTCGCCGGGCTCTGGCCCGTGCCTGTGCCAGGGAGCTGTTAGCAGCCATGGCACCGAGGCGGTCCAGCCCTCCACCCTCACAGTCCCGGGTGCACTGCAGGGCTCCGCTCCGGAGGAACGGCAGGCCTCTGGCTTGCAGGGTTCCCAAGATCCGCCAAAAGCTCGGAACACAGGGCTTTGGGAGCGCCTCCCGTCACATTTGCCCATGGGGCGCCCACAGACAAACATATTTGCGGACTACTTTTGAAGCGTACGAACCAAACCGGACCTCCGGCGGGCCCCGAACGCCGATAGAAGCCGGTTTGCTGCTCGCCGGCCCCGCGGAGCTCGGTGCACAGAGGCTGCTGCCCCCCGCCTCCCCCAGCGCTCAGCCCCGCTACGGCCAGGAGAAGCCGAGCTCCGGCCGGGCGGAACAGGAGGTGCTGACGAGGACGAGAACCAAATAAATCACTTTCTCAATTTTCACCTTGATTGTATGGTCCTGCTTTTACAAGCCTGCCCGGCAGCTTGTGCACACACATTTACACCACTTTCGAAAGCTTCGGCAGTAAAATCCCAACGAACTGCCAGGGCCTGTCCACACCCCCAAAGCAAACAGGGGAGCGCAGCGCTGGGCCGGGCCAGCCCGACCCCGCGGGCTGCACCCTGAGCCCTGCCACCTCCTCTCCGCCTCCCAACAGCCCTCGGCAGCCCTGCGGCCTCGGGTGGCTTTCAGCTTGGAAAGGGAGAGAGGAAAGGAAGTCTGAAGTCTATTTATATTAATATATTTTCGATTAAGTCAATGTACAACGTCTGCACAATGTAGCAGACCCTTCCTCTTAACATTTCCTTCATTTCTGCCAAGACAATTCACTCACTGCAGCTAAAACAAGCTCCTGAAGCCTTCACAAAAATTAGAAACAACAGCTAACAAAGAATCAAAATAGGAGGTAGGCTTCATGGGAAACCAGGCATGTAAAGTAATTGTGCAACTGCCAGGCTGGATTTCTCTTTCATATATTCATGGCTGATGGATAACACACAACTCATTTCCACAAGTTCTTAAAGATTTGGCCTAGGCTGCAGCTGGCCATCTGAGTGGTCATATATAGCAAGATAAAGCCATCAAGTGGAAGTGGGGTGAATTTTCTCTTGGAGATGGCCCCTGGTAGCTCACAATTCAGCCTCTGCCCCCCAGTTCTGTATAATCAAGGATTTCCTAAGAGGATGACAGGATCTGAGGAGATCTGTGGTGTGTACCCTCTCAGGGAGAATAAGACTCCTACATTTTTTAACTCTCCAAGCAAAAAAAAAGGGTAGAATATAAAATGGAAACCTCTTGGTGATTCCCATTGCAACAAAGAAAAACTATGCTAACGCCCACAATTAACATGTTTCCTTCTGAGAAAATTTCCACCAATGCCTGCAAATACACCAGTGACTTTTTCTGCCCCCTCAGTTTCCTGTAAATCAAATCATACACAGTCATGATACATTCACAACTCCCTCTAAAATCTTGTAGATGATGGTTGAAACAAGCAATTGCTTAAAATTTTCAAGAATGACCTGAAGTACAGAGGTGAAAGGGATAAGTAAGTTCCTGCCAGCAATGAACAATAAGGAGAAGGGTAGAGGAGGGCAGTCCTATCATTTCTCCCCCAGTGTGACCTGCCATAAGAAAAGGTGCAAGAAAGAATCAACTGAGAAGGAAAGCAGATATAAATGGGCCACCTGCATCCAAAAACTCATTGTCATGACTTTAGTCCAACACCAGACACAAGCCATGAGAAACCAAGTGTCACTATCCCTGATGTTCATAAACTTCGGTGTTCAAGACACCAAAGGTGATTGTTTGTGATTGTAAGAGATATCAGGGGATACTTCAGATACCCAAGATTTAACTTCAGAATCTTAGCTCAGCTGTTGACTTATGTCCTCCATAACTCAATACCCAACAAAATTTTAGTTGCAGAAAGAGGCGAGGGTTTTTTTGTGGTTTATGGTTTTTACTTTCCTGCCTTAAGCAACAGCTAATACAGACAACATTAGGCAGTTTACTCCCTTTTCTTTCAGTAGTTCCTGTTCAGCACAAGTTGAAGTGACCACAGTAAATAATTTGTCTTTGGGTCAAGGTCATGATCCTGTGTCAGCCTGAACACAGCACTGCCTTTGAAGCCAACAGGAGTCTTACACAGGCACAGCTAAGGGATTCTGCTACTAGTTTGTAATGCAATCTGGAATGTCTTAGAATGAGAAATCATTCTGACATCTGAAGTTATTGTCCTGATACAACCTATTTGTAAATGGCAAAAAAATTATTGGTACCATGCCTGCTGTTCTCTCTATATTCTCATGAGATGTCTGCTCTAGAAAAAGTGCCTAAAAGTTCTTGGGTAATGGCTGCTTTTATGCAGTTTCTATTGGGCTTGCTATTGCTCCTAGAAAAGTAAAGTTGTTCAAAGATGCATTTGGTTTTCCTTACTGCTTTGCAAAAGGTTTTTGTTTGGTTGTTGTTTTTTTTTTTTTTATAAACAATTAAAATAGCTTGTCCTCTGAAAAGATGCCTTTTCAAAACACTAGAACAAGCACAAGCAGGGGAAACAGCCTTTGAAAGAAAAATTACTTTGGACAAGTTTTGAATTTCAAACATAGCCTTTGTTTATATTTCACTGACAAAATGCCTCTCAAATATTCTTTGAAAGGTGATTACATTAGGCAGGGGCTATTTTAGCAATTTCACATCTCACAGCACTATTGTATATAGGGATCTGTCCACCCACTTCCCTTGTTGCAGTCACAGCTCCTTGAGCCTTTACTCCGCAATCTTTCATCACTTCTAAAGTAATGAAGACTTTCTTTTCTTGCAAATTGAAGTCAACCTTTTCTGTACAACCAAGATTTCTCTAAGACTTCTGGTAGGCTGCAGAATCACTTTTGGCCTGCTGGTGATGTTCTGTTTGAAGGTTTGTTGCAATACTTTGCTTAGAGTTGGGCAGAAAATGCTCTCCTGGTTTAACAAAGTTTTGGGATAACAAAACCCAATTTCCACTTCAAATCTCAACAGAAAGTTGAGATTTTGAATATTTCATAATTTTAAGGGGGAAAAAAAAAATTTGCATTGCAAGTCCTTTCCAAATTACACACCCTTCATTCTCTGTTCTATTTTCCCTGTAATTTAGGAGAAGAGCACAAAGCCCCCCCCACAAAGGTATGCACAGCCATGATAAAGCAGCACATCCAGTTATTCCTACCATCAGCTTAGGTGGTGAAAGCTTCAGTACCCATTTGAGTTCTAGAGTGACAAAAAAGCTCTTAAAGTTTTTACTTTCTGAATAGTCTCCATACCATCATATTTCAATTTTCTGGCTACACTTGTCCATCTCCACTGCAATAAAAATTAATTTGTTGATATGTTTGACATTTTTTAATACTCTTTAAATATTTTTAAAATATCTTCCTCAAGACAAATTCTGCACCAGCCTGGGATCCATCAATATGGGAAATACCTTGCATTTTTAGGAAAGTTCCTAGGCCCCTGAACACAACAGTCTGTGCCACCAGACATTGAAACTGATTCTCAGCATGAGTTTGGACAAGCACTGTCTGAAACAGCTCTTGGGCATAGCTCCAGATTTGTCTGAGGCCAGACTTCAATGTCAATAAGCAATTCACCTGAGGCTGTCCTGTTTTGGTGGGCAGGGCAGTAAAACAGTGTCAATGGACATTGTTGTGGGCAAGCTACAGAACCTCGTGGCAGAACCATTCTGACACACCAGCACAGACAATGTGTCTGCCAGTCCTGCCTAAGAAAGGTGGAGTAGCACGAGACAAACATCAGTGCTAGTTTCTGAACTCCAGGCTCCTGCACAGTGCATAAAAATGCACAGTACAGTGCCATGCATATAAACTGGCTGAAGATGAACAAAAATGGCCATTCAAGGTTGCTGTGATATGCTTCTGTATGGCTGCACCAAAGCAGATGAAATCGGAATTTTGCTCTTTGTTGTGAAGAATCAGTATTTGATTCTTCGTGTCACTACAACATCTGTCCTTTCTCAGGTACAGCAGTTATGTACGTCTACTGAAAACATAATCCATACCTACTTCAGTAGTTCTGTAAAACCCCAAAATTTCTATTTTTCATCAAACATAGACAAGACAAAGGCTTCATTGGTCTTCACTCCTCTATCGATGCTCTCACCATTCAGATAATCACTGGCAACCACTTACACAATCAGACCTTTTTCACAAACTGATCCATTTTAAAATTATCTCAGAGACTTTTGATCTATTGTTTCTCCTGTCATACTAGAAGAGACAGACTAGTGTGCATTTTTGGGCCCTGATTACGAAGGCTGCAGAAACTTTGCTGTGGGACTTCACCACATACAGTTCATGTTTCATTTTGTTTTATGGTTCATTAGAAGGATTCCAGAATTTGATGGATGAGAAAGGGGTTGGAGATAGGAGGTGCCAGGTATCTCAGATACTTAAAAGCACACAGATTCTCAGTAAAGCAAGATATGATAAGAATTAGGAACAACACACATGACATTTTCCCTTCCAATGTTATAAAAGCAGATGAAATGCATCTGGTCCAAGTTTGGACATATTATTCCAGTCTCTTAGCACAAGTTCCTGAAGAACGTAAGCCCACACCAACTGAAATCTGGCCTTAAGATACCAAGAATGACCCAGAGTCAGCAGTGATATGAAGGGTTGTACGTGTCCCACACAGGAAGAGCCAGAGTGGTCTGGGAAAGGTTTACCAGACACAGGTAATGGCTTAGAGAGGATGAAGAAACAAAATGAATAATAGAACTTATCCTCTGAGATGCAGTAGTGATATTTGGCAACTTTCACACGAGAGCTTACTTATTAATGTCTGGTGGAGCTTAAGGCTCAGGAGCTTCTATATTA
This sequence comes from Lanius ludovicianus, assembly GCA_013397235.1. NCBI lineage: Eukaryota > Metazoa > Chordata > Aves > Passeriformes > Laniidae > Lanius > Lanius ludovicianus. The sequence goes on along the minus strand of VYXG01010829.1, from coordinate 115,920 downwards.
AAGATAGTCTGAAGCTGAGTGCATGAACTGACTACTCAGAGGCTTGGGCTACAAACAAGAGTTTTGCTCCAGTTCTCTTTCTACAGAGAGATTTCTGGAGTGGGGTTTTAGAAGTACACTATTAATCTGGGTGAACAAGACTGACTAATAGTCTGCCAGACACATCCTCCTAAGACACAAAAGGACAACTGAGAACCTCTCAAGTCACCTCTTATTATTTTACATCTGTAAAAGGAAACAAACCTGATCCACACAACAATCTGAGAGATCTGTAAGGATCTGTTTGCTGGAAATTGTGAAGTTTTAATGCTGAACTTGCTAAGGCAGCTCTTACCCTTTCCCTGTCTAAGGAGCAGCCAAGTGCCTGCAGAACAGTCACATTTCTGTTCTGCATAAAGGCAGACTTGAGAAAGGCACTGAGGATCCTGCTGTGCTGCTTCCCAGCTTCTTGCCCTCACATGCACTGAGGGACATTTAGTGCAAGAAGGAAAAGAGGCAAGGAGCTGAGATATTGCCCAAGGCTATGCAGCGGGTCACTGGAAAGATCCCCAGTTATTCCTGGTTCCCCCTATTCTGTGCATTCTTCCAGACCAGTCTGCTTCCCAATCTGGGAGAACTTTTCCAAAATGCAAGGCAGAATCCAGACTCTCAGAACATTTTGAATGATCTGTAAACTTTCTGTATTTAGGATCATTTAGAACTGTTAGTTGAGACACAAGAATTTGGATTATTATAAAAAGAGACTGATAAAATGTGCAACATATAGAAATTCCCTGGGAAAAATAGCATGTGTTTATTATCTCTTCTTTCACACATTTCAAAAATTTTAAAACTTCATTTGGCCCATCACCTGGTTTGAATCAGTGATCAACTCAACATGGAAAAGAAGCTTCAAAAACAGGCCTGAATCTTACATGTATCAATGCCAAAAATCCCACTCCTACAGCTGCATTAGGAGTAGCTTCTGCACTGTTACACAAGTAACTAAGCTAAACTTTGCCTTTCAATGATTTTAAGAACCAATTCACTGAAGGTTTATTGACAATAAATATAGTCGTATTTACTTTTTACATTGACATTGTTGCTGAAGAGAACATTCAAACTTTGAATAAGCATTCAGATGATTCCCTTCTCATCTATTCTGTTTCTGAAATCTGGAACTTTTGCAGCCTGATACGAATGAAAACAACCTTGTCGATAAAGTCAATTAGAATTTAGAATAAGTAACACCATAAAAAAAGTTTTGCCCAAACTTCCTGCCTTCTGTAGTATTTTGGGTTATTCCATCAGGCCTCCTTAATGAGTCATTTCTGTCTAACACAAAACTACTTCAGCTGTTACTAAATCAAAGGAGTTAAGGATCTGTTGGTATCACCTGTATGCACCTCCTTCTACACAGGGAATAGCCAATATCAAAGTGAAGAGGTTTTAAGCAAACTTTGCAGGCACATTGGCTGCTGTGTCCATCCTTCCTTCCCTCAGCCCACAAACTACAAAAACACCAAACAAAGAAAGATTATCACTGCAAAAGAAAATAAAAAAAGAAAGAAAAACCAGGTAACCCTCACTACATACAAAGTGTGGAGGGGGAAGGGCTGTAAAAGGCCATCTTCCACACAGTGAAGAGATTCCCACTTGTTTACCAGTCTCTCCCACAAGGTGAATAATGTTCAACTATGAAAAAACTCCAAGCCTGGAAGAACACAGAGCACTAGGATCCAAGAAAACTGGGATCCAAGACCTCGAAAGGGTGGCTCCTTGACAGACATGCAGAGTTTTATTGGCCTAAACTACTCAGCAGGGTAATAAATGAAGCCACTCAGCCACCATTCAGACAGCACTGCCTCACCATGGATGCCTTGAAGGCATCATCACTTTTCTTTTTTGTGCCACTGGCCAAGCTGCAAATCCTGGATAAACTCCTCAGCATTTGCAAGTTTCCAGCATGTGTTCACCTTGACTTTAGATGGATACTATTGTTTTTGCTGAATTATTCTTTTGCAGATCCTGCTGCCTCAGGTGTTTGAGATGTTCCGTTTAAACAGGTGGCTATAATTAATTATTCAAAATTACTTTTAGGAATTTGGATTTTTTTTTCCTGACAGTGCATTAGTTATAAGTACTGTACAAAAATAAGGCAATTGCATGTTGTTTGGGGTATCTGTGATTAAAAAAACATGCTCTAGCTCATTGTAATGTTTCTGTAGGCTGGCATCCTTTGTGAGAAGTTTACTTCTTGTACCTGCTTTGGATTTACGTCACTTGTATATTTTAAGAACAACATCCAATAAAGCCCTTTCATGGGAAAAATAGAAATATACTTGCTTCAAGAAAGCATTTCTACTCTCATCTTCTTTCCATTCACATATTTAACAACTAGTGAAAAAGGTCCAGAATGGTCAATCAAGAAGATTATTAAAAAACAATTAGGGAGGCAGCAGAGGAGGGTGCTGCACACTATTGTTCTTACAAGCCACAGTACGAAGAAATAGGAAGACTAACAGAAGCTAAAAAACACATAGAGAAACCATTATTCAGAATGCATAATACACTGTATTATTGAACTTGTAAAGAAGTGGGCTGGATCTGACCTTCAGTTAAAAAAAATCTTGAAAAGAGAAGATAGAAACCTGCAGTGTGCAACCATCAAGTTCCCATACAGCTCCTACTGTAGGTAGGAACAGTGGGGAAGGTAAAGAGATCTTTGCACTACTGGCCTTTTCCCTGTATTCCTCCAGCCAGGTGAGGTATTTGGAGACAAATACCATTCTAGAAACAACTGTTTCTTCACAATATATTCTAGACATCATCACTTTTCATTTTATCAGATTTTATCAGTTAAAATGTAGCCAAATAAGAATCCAAATTATTTAAAAGTGAGGGCAACAGCTACAAATAAACAGGCAAAAAAAAAAAAAAAAGAGGAAAAACCCCACCAAACAAACCAAGCCAGAAAAACACACAAAAATATTCACTCTTTGATTTCAGTATATATCTCATTTGTAATACATTAGGCTAACCTTCTCCATATTTTTTTTTTTAGTTTTATTCTGTTTTAAAAATTCTATTTCTTTAACCATCACAAAAATCTTTTTATCTGACCTTAAGTGCTCCTTTTCCTGGGTGGAGTGTTTGTTTCCTGATTCACAAAATTTATTATTCTCAAGAAGCACCCTGAACTAGTAAGGACTGAGCTTCACCAGAGCCCCTGGCCTTTGCTGTGGTTCTGTCCCTCTGGGCAGGCCATGTAAGGGGAAGCCCCAGGTGAAGCTGATCATGGTGAATAAACTCTTTGGGCACTCAGGGCCCTGACAATTATTGATCTATCACTAAACTGTGGAAAGAAACTGAAGAGTAAAATTGAAAAAGAAATGTTGGTGTTCTGGAAGGTGTACTTTTGCACTCATTGAGTGCTCAGACCAGGTGAGATGTGGAGTACATGCACATCAGCACGTTGTGCTTGGGTCAAAAGCACTGTGAGATTGATCTTCAGCCTCAATGTTAATAAATCTACCTGAGGGAGTTTCTTTGGTACTGTGAGCACAGGAAGTTCATCTCAATAGAAAACAATTGTCAATGCTATGGAGGCTAAGACAGACTTTGATCAGTGGTGCATGCTGCCCACTATAATACTGAAAATCTGAGATTAAATCCTGTGTCCCTACACACATACAAGATTTGCCACTGCTCTCCATGGAGCCAAGATCTTGCCTCAGGCAAAAGCAAAACTGCACAGGTTACAATATATGCTCTTCCACTCCAACTCCCAGAAACAAGACCTGCATGGCAGATGTATTATTATTTATTAATATGCAAACTTGCACAAACCCTATAATCTCAAATGATAGCTGAGTGCTTTCCTAGTTGATAAATCATATTTGAAGAGTTTTTTAAAAAAAAGCTTAAACTATTTTTACTTCCTGGAGCAAAATGGGATGTCAAAATATTAACTCTGAATAGCAAGAACTGTTCTTTTCAGATATACTGGACGTACACCAGCTTCAGTTAGCAAAATCTGGTCATTATTACAAAGCAAACTTTACCTGGACTTGTAGAGTGAGTTTGGACTCTCCACCCCAAAAAATGTGCATATTGGTTTCTTTATACAAAAAACAAGATTTCTGAAAGAATTCTCTAAAAAAGAATATTAGGAATTTATTGTGGCACTGGAGACAGGATTACATAACAGAAGAACTGTGGGATAATTCAAAAAGATCAAATACATCAGTAGAAACAGATTTAATTCACTGCTGAAACTGCGTGTAAAACATAATTCTATCTTTTTTTTTTCTTTTCTGAAAGATGGAAAATCTACTTGTACATTGCCTTGGCTAGCAGCTGACAACAGTATTACCACTGGAAAGATGAGGTGTTTATCCTTGCTGAGCACTGGCCAGCCTGGGACATGCCTGTGTCATGAAATACAGTCAAGGCAGTCTTGTCCTACTCTCCCCACCCTCATTTGAGCTGATTTGTTTTCATCCTAGAACTGTGGTCAATTGTTATTTGTAGGACCACGATGAAGCCTGACAATTGTCTCTCGTACACTTACATTTTGCAGAAAACAAAAGCTAGATCTTACAAATGCTCTGGGAAACCAGTATTCCTTTGTTGCAAACTGGGAACTGGGGGAACTGAGTCAACTAACACTTTCAAAGAGGAGATGAATGCCCTCATCTCATGGCCACACATCCCCTTCAGTTCAGAGACGTAAATGCCACTGACAGCAACGTCCTCCGGAGGACTCGTTCTGCAGAATTAGAAGGTCACTGAAACAGATAACTTTTCCCATCATTTTTCACAGTTGCTCTTTTATTTTTTTAACCTGGCATCTGTTCTCCCATGTGTGCATACATATAAAGGCCGCTAACTCTAGCCATTTCTTTGGGCACATTTCTACAATGGGGATGGAAAAGATCTTTTCTTTGGAGGATAGGACATCAAGATTTGAAGCACCAAACCTCTTGCTTTCAAATGCCTTGAATTGCTGCAGTTATGTGACACAGCCAGACAACTGGCTTAGCTGGCTCATCACACTTGTTCACAGGTGAAAATGTAATGGCTTAAAAGAGAGAATAAAATTCACAACTTGCAAAGCACCTCTGGGTCTTCAATATACTGTGTACATCATTTGTACACATGTTTGTGTGGGAGGCAGGCCTAGGAGAGATATAGAACAAGTAGGAATATAATTAAACCTAAAAACTAATAAGGTGAAAGATCTATAGGAAGCTAATATCACCTTGTAGTTTCACAAGTTATTTTTAAGGACTGTCTAAAATCAGTGAGAATTTGATTGTGGCATTCACGCTTGTGATACAAATCACTGGGCTCAGCTACAACACAAATTTGGCCTCAGGTTTAAATTGATTGAACATCAATCAATAAAAAAACATAACCCAGTCCTTTATTTCATCTAGTCTCAGAGTCTGCTGACCCATACATTACACATGAATTGAAGCACTGCAGTTTGCAGCAGGAACAGCTCAATGCACAAAGAACAGTGTGGTTCTACCACCTTTCTCACACTGTGAGCTGAGCCATTGGTGCTGCTGTGTTAACCAACAGGGACCGATGCTGAATGAGAAATCCTTCTGATAAGAGCTCGTGACAGCCTTTTCCTCCTGGTCAAAACTTGCAGTGAAAGGGGGTGGGGGAAATGGGACTAGTCAGGAGTGTTTGCATAGCAGCAAGCACTGGAAGTCTGTGGCTTTTGGGCCTTGGGACCAGGAATTTACAAACTGGGCTGCTTTTGGATTGCATGACAAGGCCATGAGTTTGGATTTAGTCCCAGCAGGCTAATCAGATATGCATGATAATCACAACAGATACGAAAAAAGGTCTTTATCAAATTAGGCAAATAGAGTATTAATTTTTTAACCTTCACTCCAACACACTTAAGGGTCCAAAGAGCTTATTCTCTTATAAAATTAACACAAAAAAAAAAGCAGGTGCTTTACAAAAATATACTTGATCCAAACAAAATTAAGAAAGCTACAAAAGAAGATATAAAAGACAGAGAAACAAAATAAAGGCTGCTATTCCTTGTTCTCTTTTGTGAATATATCTTATAGTTTATTATCCACGTTACTTTCATGCACCTCGTGAAATTAAACTAAAGCTGGTGGAATGGAGTGAATGAAGAACACAACATCTTCAACTTCCCATGGTGGTGCATGCATGTACATGCAAGAGTGTCCATTCCCACACACAGGAACCCTCAAAGAGATGGGGGAGAAGCAAGGGCTGTGAGCAGGACTGCTGCTGGGCAGGGCTCACCCTTGTCCTCACTTTTACCTAAGTTCAAGGATTTTTTCAAAGCCTGATTCCTTGAAGCACCCTTCTTTAATCCTACAGTAGAAATCACAAGCCTCAAGTTCTGACAGCCAAGGAAAGGAGGGTAGGGAGCAGGGCAGGTTTCAATGGAAATGATCTGCCTTCAATCAGAAGGCAGGAATGCCCCTTGTTTAATTGCCAGGAGTTTGGGCTTTATAGCAAACATTTTAAGGGACTGCTATTAAAAGCAAGGGAAAAGTATCTTCAATTCTGGAAAACAGCATAGAGCAAACAGCCCAGGACAATCTGAATTTCCTTTCAAAACTAAGATACATGGAGTATTTCCCTATAGTATAAACAGTACTATTCCCTGGAGCAAATAGTATATAATTATAGTATAATGGATAAATGTTTTTATGGGAGCACTGCCTGTATAGCACTGATGAAGCCCTCCATTTTACATCCCAAAAACAAGGATGTGTTCCAGAGGAAGGTATTCTAGAGACTGCAGTTGAGTCTGCCCTGGAATGTCTGTGTGTAGCAAAGCAAATGATTGCCCTGAGGGTATTTTCCCACTGCTCATAAAAAATGTCACAGCCTAGCCTTGTCCCATCTGTACTGTGCTTTCTCAGGGCAACATCAGAGCAACCCATTTGGAGAAGACTGTGCTGTAAATAGTGATGTTTAAATATTACACAAAACAGTGGCAATTTTTTCCCCCCATTTAAAATGTTAAGAAATGGATCTATTAAAAGCAGAGCACAGTGTGGTGCTTTACCCATAAAAATGTAGCAGGGCCAGATCAGCAAAGATTCAGAGCCTATCTTTATTTGAAGGGAAAGGTTCAGGAGAACAGGGAATCAGCTGGAGAAATGAAGAGTGTACTTGCATATACTCACACAAACCACACAGTTCCCACTAGAATTCAGCCAATAACTTTGCCCTGCCTGGCCCACCTTGTTTCCTTAGTGGATGTAGGGAGTTCTGAGGTTTGGCACAGGAAGTACCTCCAGCAAGGGAGGCCTAGGATATGGTAGGGTCCATAGGGTCCAGGAACATCCATATGTGTGCCCCATGTCACAAAACCCATTGGATCTAAAGTCTAAGAGCAAAATAAGTTTGGGTCTGTGATGTCTCTTCACTTCCAGCAAACTCTGGAGTGCAACTTAAGGCTTCCTCTCTGAACAGACTGTAGGATATGGATGCAAATTTAGCATGGGAGAAAGGGAGAATAAACTCAAAGCTGAGCAGCACTCCCAGGACTACATGAGAGGCCAAGATCCTCATCAGGCCTCCCTCTATAGACCAAGACACTTGAAATGGGCTATGGGAAACCTTGTCCTGACAAAACCTTCCAGGTCTATCTATTGGCTGAAAAATTACTCCTATGTATGATCTGCAAGGCAGCATGGTTCCCTCTACCACTGTGTGTCCCAACCCTGCACTGAGCAGACAGAAAAACTCCATATGCCCATGCAACTTTCTAAGTGTGTGGCACTTACACAAGCCAAACATGCCCACAGCTATCAGAGGAGCAGCCTACTAGAGCAAACTCACTATTCTAATACTTACAATTGACTGCTCACTACAATTGCATAGTGGCTGCCAGGAGGCTTTGAGAGGTGGAAAGAACAGGACAGAAGTCATAGGTTGAAATATCTGTAAGGGAGGTAATGAGGGATTATTTGTTTTATCCCCTTTGACTTGTATCTTTTCACTTCCTCCTTCCTATACAACATAATGCTGTCCATGAACCTCCCCATAGCCATTTTGTCAGAGATTTCCACTGCACTTCTACAAACATTTCCTCCTTGTGTGTCCATTTAGATACAAAATTGGTTCAGTGGAATGTGACATACAAAATGGGTTTGTGCTTTTGACAAAGTAGAGGTAAGCTTGTACCTTTTGCCCCAATTCACTCAACAAACTTCTTATTAGTAGGCAAATCAATCTGGACTGGCCAGACTTGGGCACTCTGTGCACATGTGAATCTCCAAGGCAAAATTTTCTGATTTGGCAGTCTAAAACCTCAGCGAATACAGAGACTAATATACACACTCTTGGATTCTTGGGGCCCTTTTTGCCTAGTCTGAAAATCCTATTTGTCTCTTACTGCCTGCATGAGAGGATGGAACTCCTGGAGAAATAGAAAATGGGCAGAACTGCAAACAATGGCTGCTGACAAGCACACTATCATTATAGGTATTTATGTGCTGAGCATCAAATTGATAGTACCTTTATTTGTAACTTTTGCTCATCTGTTCACTATTATTAAATGAGCTCAGAAACCAGAGGAGATTTGAGAGTGACAGAGTGTAATTACACATTTTAGGAGAAGATATTTTTCACTGTGGTTTTAGAACATGACAACCTATTAAAAAAAAAAAAAAACAACAGCAGGAAGAATGTGGGTATTTCAATTCAGCTACATTGCTGTCCTCAGAGAGCCGACTCATTAAAAAAATCTGCTTTTCACTTTGGTTCTAGCTAAACGTACAAACAATGCAAAGGCTACAAAAAGCTTTTCCCTTAAAATACACAGCTCTGCTTAATGTAGAATTTTGAAAACCCTGTATTTAAATAATGATTTTTTTGTTATTGATCAACAATCTTATTCTTTTTAATTTTGTTGAGTCATCTGTTTACTTTCATAACATCCATCTGTACAGGAATTTGTACAGTCTAGTTGTAAAGTAGATGTGTTTTATTTGTTCTATTTGATCTAGCATCAGAAAGCTAAACATTTTATAACATTGAAGTCAGCATTGGCAATCAGGTATATTGAAGATGAGGGTGAGCAACAATGGATAAGAAAAGATATGAGGGAAAAGTAGCAATCCTACTCCTATTACTATGTGAAATTACTAGCTTCAGCTTAAAGAGGATAGTGCCAAAAATTACTTCTTTAGGAAAAATGTAGTATATTGTTATTCTTGGTCCTCTGCAGTGAGATCCAGGGGCAACCCACCTTCAGTTTGAAGGTTCCATGTCACATTCTGAGCAAGGTTTTACTCTTCACAGGCATTTGTGGTTCTGTGCTGCCACTGAGAGCCAGCACCATCTGGCTATGGCTTTTTCATACAGATATAATTTGGCTATTCCTCCACACACCATGCCTGCCATCTATCCAAAAAACACATGAAAATATGTGTCACTGTGCCTGAAAAAAGCAAGAAGTCCCTGGCCAAGGGTAATTTCACTTTGGGTTTTTTTGCCACCCTTATCAAAAGCTTATTGTGTTTGTCTCAGTGTAGGATGTGTCTGCAAAAGCAATGTACTACAGAACTACAGCCTGAAAAATACCACTATTTGCTTCACCCCATTAGGGAAGAAAAGAAAGCAGCCTCAACAGAAACGTGGACTTCCTGAACTGATTCAGCCAGCACACGAGCATCCCGAGATGATTGTCATTTTACAACCCTCCAGTTACCACAGACATTCTCTTCTCTGCAGACCTCCAGTGCCTCCATTTCATATTATGTAGCACTCTGTTGCTAAGGCTCTGCTGTAAGCAGAAGTCTTGACATGGTACCAGTGACCACAGGAAGATGGTATCTGTTTGCCTGGCAAAGATATGTAGTGCCTGGCATTCGAATACTTTCTCAATTTGTGCAGGGTCTAAGGAGCTAATGTCATTATTTGAATTCAAGGAATAACCAGAACCACATTTCAGGTAATGATTTTTTAAGCTACAAAACCTTTCTCCCCAATTCTGAAGAATACATGAAAAATTGAATATTTCCAAAGGGAAGGAACTTCTGGGAGGTCTTGTAATCAGTGTGTACACAAGTATGGTCCCATTTCAGAGTGAGGCCAAAAGTTTTTGGTCTTTTCCTGGGTGTTGCTAATCCACTGCAAATGGAATAGTTTTGTCTTTTCCCATCCCCTTATCTTCAAGACTCTCGAACCCAATCTGATACTAGTGGCAAACTAACTTAATAAGATAGTGTATATGTATTTCTGGATCAATATAAAGTAAAATATTGAAAGCATTTGTTGTCTTGAAATTTTCTATGTCAATTTTCTGCTATGAAGTAGAGATTCAAGAGGTCAGAGCTCTTGCTCTTGCCAGAGTTAGTGGCATATTAGTTACAGTAATTCAGCCTGAAAATTCCAGGAGAAACAAACACAATGGAATGCCATGAATTACAGGAGGAGACCACAGCTTTAATCAGCTCTTGGGAAAAGAGAAACATGCATTTGGTTATTGACAGTTGATAAACTCTATTATGAAGTTTGAAGAAACTATGAGATCTAGGATTTTTTTCTTTAAGTAAATAAGCTTTTGTTTTCTTGTCCCTGTTTCCCACCCTCCCTCCCACCCCTTCCCTGACTACAGAGACTTTTTTCCCTCTTTACTGATACACTTCTAAAACTGTTGCCACTGCTCCTGGAATTCAGGAATTCACTGGACTGTAAAGACTGTCTCTAAGTGATGTCCTGAAGTCCATGAAGCAGAGGAGATTCTGAGGTGATTGATTCTGTACAGTGGAACTATACTTATTATATAAAGGTCTTAAAATCCAAGGTCTGACTGAAGCCTTTAAAAGACAATTCAGTCAAGGCTTCTAAGTCAGCTTAATGTGTTTGTTTTGAGGAAACCCCTATTTCCACAATTCCATCAGTGAGGAATTTATCACTGAATTTTTCTTTTCGTAAGAAACTCTGCTTGAAATGTAAATCATTACTTAAAAGTGAAGATGGAAAAGGATTAGGCACACACTGTCATGGCTTTCTCCACACCATCCCTTATAATCAATACATTAAGCCAATACAAAGTAATCACCAAAACCAGAAGCTGTGCCTTAATGTATTATTTGAGTTTTCACAGAGCCTGAAACATGAGCTTGGAGAGGTATAAATGCCCCATTCATTTCCAAGGTTTGATTACTCTACATCTCTAAAGCTAGCATGTTGATGTTGCATAAATTGCTAATTATATCAGTGAATTTTATGGTGTCAAACAACCTCCTATGACTGTCCAGAGTGAAATATGAGAGGCCTAAAGAGAGAAAGCAAGCAAACCCATCTTTATTTATGGGTGGGTTTTTTAAAAATTTCATTATTTTCAAGCCAATATAGTGATATTTCTTTCTTTTGCAATTGACCCATATTTCCAAATGCTTCAGCAATATTTTCTAACTTGTTCAGAAACATTAGAAACTCATACAAAATACCAAAAAAAAATGTGTGAATGTGAGGAAATGAAAGAAGGAATTGCCACATCCAGGAACATCACAAAGACATCCAAGTCAGTTTCACCATCTTTGTTTTGGGATCATCTTCTGGCAATTAATTCCATAGGACTGGCAATTTTTTTAAAAATAATGTTGCATTATACTGCCTTGCAAAATACCAGCATATACCAGCTGTCAGGTTTTCTCCTCTTTAAGCAATGCTGCCATAATTTCCTATCAAGTAATTGCCCTCACAAGCAGGTACTGGAATAACATAGGACAAAGAGTTTTGTTGTGCTCCTTTGAAAGACATTTGAGTCAGAGGTTAAAGAAATCACTGCTCCAGAGGCTCTTAAACATGTCATTGTCATAATATAAAAACTGACTTACTAACTTAGATTATTTGGAGAGTTAAGTGCTTGTGTTATTGCAAATTAAACTAATTAGTATCATTTCCTGACAGCTGCAGTGAGCGATAGCAATTCCATGACTTTTTCTTCAGCCGCTCATGTGGGATGAAGAGAAGAGTGGAGACAGCTTTGTGATTTAATGGAATGGGATCAGTTTATCATCGTAAGGGCACATCGTTCCATTCTTAGCACAACTCTGCTGCTTCCTCTGCTCCCTCTCCGTTCATCAGCTATTATTGCACTATTAACTTATTACATGGAAGCCAGGGGAGACAGATGGAAGTTGCTGGGAACTTCACAAATAACCAGACAAAAAAACTACACTGGAATTTGCTTGAAGTATTTCCTGCTTTTGGAACTGTTGTAGATTATATTCGCCATCCTTTTAACCAAAATTGTTGCTGCCAGTAGAAGATACAAGAACCCATTTCAATACCATAACTGGTTTAATTGTTATAAAGGCAGAATTGGGAACCAGCGATGATTTAAGTCTCTAGCTTACATGAATAATTGTGTAAAAAGGGAAAGTTACAGTATTTAATTGGCAGGCATTTAGCAAATCACTTGCATTTATCATGTGTGGAAAATGTGTACCAATCATGGTGGTAAAACCATTGTGCTTACCACTGCCCAGAATTTCCATAAGATTACGTGAGGAACAATAGCAGACAGTCCCAACAAACTCTAATAAAATGTCACACAGAAAACTAAAAGTAATCTGATCAGTAAGGAAACGTCTAAGATTTCTTTAGAAGAGCCAGAATGAAATAAAACTCTTGTCCATCTCCCACTTCACAGAAGCCCACACAAATGGATAAAATTACTCTGAATTCAATTATTCTGGAATTCTAACTTTCTAGAGACCATTGGGTCGTGCTTGAACTTTTCATTAGATTGCTTTGGTCAGATTTATGGTCTACTTATATTACTGAACTGGCTCCAAAGATTTGCTCTATCTTGGAGCCGTTGGAATAGACTGTAGCTTTGTGGTTCACAGACTGGATTAATGTTTTCAGCTACTAATTAATTGCCGATCACCAGCATGGAAATTGAATTATCTATAATCATATTAAAATATGGGGTTTTGTTCCCCTCCTCCATGAATCATTTAGCTTAGAAAGTCTCGATGGAAAGAAATGTGTATTTTTGAGAAAACACAATACTTAAGTTAAAACGCTAAAAGGGTTAGAGAAATAAATCCTCTTCACCATTGCTGAGCAGAAACTAATGCATAATGCTGGCTATCTAATGCCCTAGTATGGTCACTGTTAGCACAAGGTCTAAGTACCTTCCACTTCTCATGCATTTATTTTCAGAACACTCCACGAAATAGAGAATTTTTATGGTTTCTAGTGACCATTTGTCAAGGAAAGAAGTAAAGAACAAGTGAGAATTCCTCAAGGCAGCACTAGAAATATGTGAGGTAAGAGGCAGTTAAAGATGTTTCCTCCATGTGTCACATTTGTATCTGTAACCACATAATTTTTCATATCCATAATCAAGATGGCAATAATAAAGTCCATCAGTGGAGAAGTGGCTCTGGATCCAGTTTCCATACCCTGGTTTCAGGGACCTTACACATTCTGAACCAGCAAGTATCTTCCATGGCCACCTAGGCTTTCCCAGCATCTTAACATTTCCAGTCATTATTTCTCCATTAAGATTCATTCCCTTCAGTTATTATGTTCCTTATGTTATACCAGGGTGAAGGGCTACATTCAGTCTGGTGCCATTCTAGCTGCTCTGCATCACTGAAAAGGAAAGATATTGCTCATCCTACCAGACTTCTTTCTGCTACTGCTCTCGACCACACAGACTTTTCTCCTTCTTCGCCAAGGACCCTTTGGTGGACTCCTTGGTGAGCTAATTAACCTTGCTGACTTGGCACAAAACTATTTCCCTATTTTTTTTTTTCCTTTCACAAAATGCATTCCCAAGCACTGTCACACAACCCAACCCTTTGCTTGAGACGTTATGTTCATTGCCATGAGATCTGATGGTTTGCATTCCCCAAAAAATTGAATGGCTGGTGAATACCTTTGAGCTTCTCTGGAAGCTCAAGTCCTGCTCTGCTGACCTCTGAAGTGCTTCCAGTGCAATTTGGAGAGGGTATTTAGCACTACTGGCCAGCACACAGATGAACCATAAAGGACGCAAAATCACTTACAAGCCTGCCCAGCAGTGTCACAGGAGTCAGACAGTTGTTTCTGGACTCAATGTTTTTCTCTCAGTGAAAATTCTCACCACAGCATGTAAAACTGATCCCATCTTTTAGAAACACCTTGCATGGCTTTGAGTTTTCATGGCTTTCAAATTGTGAGTCTTAAAAAGTTTGTCAGAAGCCATTTGGAAATGCATCAGTTTGGGTCCAAAAAATGTGAGCATGCCTCGGATAGCTCTCAGTTTAACAAACGTTTGTGTGTAAGAAAATATAAAAGAACACATTCAAAATCCAGACTCCCATTACTGTTGTCTAACTGCCCAAATGCAAAGAAGGACTTGAGGCAGCAGGGGGAAGAAAAGAGCTAACTTTTGACATGTACACTTTGCCCCTTGCACTGGTCCTAGACATCCCTTCCAGAATGGTGCAGCCAGAGTTTCCCTACTGCCAACATCAAAGTAATCCATTTTCCTTAATTAAGTATTAGAATAAATTTAACTTCTTCTCTAAATATATTACATTTTCACTAATCACACGGCAATGTTATGAGCTACTTCACACTTTCTTTCCCTTTCATCATCAGTACACAATGTAAAGGTTCCAAGCTCTGTTGCTCCCCTCTTTTCCACTTCCACCAGCAGCCAGTTTTGTGTAGATGCACAGCTGGGAGGAATAGTGCACAGTAACTCCTGCAGTAGTGCTGGCCGTCTCTTCACCTTTGATGTTTCTTTCCAAGTCTGAATATAATTGAATCTCTAGAACTTGGTGACAATTTTTTTTAAGGGTCTCTCTCAGTTTAAAAGTTCCTTGGACCACTCAGGAGGAAGCTCCTCCTCAGTCTCTGATACACTTGTGTTATTCAATTATCTGTCTGGATCCAAAATATATGTGGAGAGCTTGTACCAGGCTGAAATAGAAAATCAGGAGTCTTTTCCTGAAGTCAGATTTCACAGTATCATCAGCTAGGCCACTCTAGTGTGTGAGGGAAAATCCCCTATCTCATAATTTTCTTAGTCATTCATTAGAGGGTATGATTTAAGAAAAGGAACCTAGTAGGTTTTGCAGGAAATTCCCTTTGAAAGACAAGAAGCTTGTGCTGTTACACCAGATCTTAATAGATAGATGATATCACTAAAATTTTCTTGGGCAACAGAAAACTTTCTGTCACCTCAATGATAAGGCTGATTTAAAATATCAGTTATTTTCAAGTGAAGAGCTTAACTAGGATTAAGGAAAATAATAAACAGTAATAGTGAATTTTTCTGAGATAGTACAGTTCTTCTCTCTGCATAAATTGCTACAGGGTAGCTTGGAAAATGCCTCTTTCCTTCATGAATTAAAGAACTGGTTCAATTAAAGCAAACGTATTTTTGATAAAACAGCTACACCTACCCTGTAAGCCTTCAGAACGAATCTCAAAAATGAGAGGCTCTCAAAATGTTTCTTAGTACTGCCCTGATGTCATTTCACAATCTCTGTTGCATTATAGAAGCCATTTGGTCAGAGGCACAGGAAAGGTAAAAGTGAATAAAAAGGAGCTATTGCTACTAGGACCGATGTGCAATTTTCAGGTAGGTTACACACTTTCAAATTTATAATTGTTTAATGGAGTGGTCCACCTATGAACAATCTAGAAATAATCAGCACATTCTAGACTTAATTATTTTAGCTAAATATTTGTGGTTTTTACACAACTCTTAAGAAAAAGAGTATGTCTCAAAAAGAGGAGATATAAAACATCCAGTGACAAACTGGATTGTATATTGTCATCTAGTAAAGCTCTCTCTACGTGAAGCTCTTGCTCAATTTGTCAGCCAGGACACAAACCAGAAACACATTCAGCCTTGGACAAACCAGGGCTTTAATATTAGGGATGGGTGAACCTCTATGTTTGTGATTTTGGGAAATTCTTACGATTCACATTGCATGGCTGACCCAGCTACATGGCAGTGTGATTTCCTTTTCCTATGATTTAAAAGACATGCACTGTGGGTTATTTTTCTATGTAAAACCACATTTAAATATCTACATCAAAACTTTCCTGTGTTAGAGACACCATGAGAGCAGAGATGAGAATACATTACATCCTCTAGGACAATCTCCATTAGGTAAAGGTAAAATCCAAGGTACATAGTAACAAACTGCTTTTAGAAACAGCCATATAAAAGCAAGTCTGTTTTTAACTGAACAAGTTTGCCCTCATCGTTTCCAGCAAAGTGATTCTACTTTAAATTTTCTGTCATCAAACTTTACCCAAGGTCAAGTGACACATCCCTGCAGAAATTAAGGCACTGTCAGTAACAGGGGTTTTGCCCCACAAGCTTCTCATGACTGAAACAGTGACAACAGCTGTGAAGTTTGACCAAATGCTCCTGCTGTAGGCAAAGCCTACCCAACTCTGCATTTTGTTTCTGTCTCCCCACAGGTCCTCAGAACTGTGCCCGTGTGTCCAATTTGGCTGAGAAATCTGTAAACTTGTTCATAGTTTGCTACTTGGGTCAAGCAAGGCAGTTTTTAGTGAGTAGTAAACATACCTCCATGTCTCCAGACAGCAGATAGGAAGAACATCAAAATCAGCTGAGACTTTTGCTCATAGAAACTCAGTATAATGCTTTTTAAATGTATGCCAGAAACAAAAGTAGTCTGATTTTAATTTAAATTCAACTTTTAAAAATACATTTTTATGAACTATTGCTCCTATAATTCTAGATGTCTTAAATTATTATGAGCTTTAGAAAGTAATATTTCAACATGATACATCATGGAAAAGCACTCACTGAGGGTCTCTAGCTTTCAAAACTGACTAGTGATTTTGAGTATCTGATCTGACCTATCTGAAAGGAGATTGATTGTATAATGTTTTAGTATCTATAATCAGAGAGGCAAACTTGCCTAAGACATTTCAAGATAGTCTTTTTGCAATCTGATTTACAAAAGTTCTTGAAGATTAGTGAATTAATATCCTAGATGTAGACAGGCACTAAAAACACACAATAATTACTTTGAGATGTCATGAAAATTTAGATGGACCAATCCTTCAAAAGGTTTTTTGAGGGGCATAATCTTAAATCTGTAGTCTCAAAATTACTGAAGAAGCAAGATCTGGTGAACAAAATGTTTCTTTATGGACTGCAAAAAATAAAAAGGTTTGGGTTTCTTTACCAGAAGCACATAGCCATTTCTTTATTACAAGATAAATTAAAATAAAAAAGTCAGCTATTGACTTCTTAGGTTACAAGGGTTACCACAATAACAAAACAAGGCTCACACTGCTGATCTGTTCCAGGGGTTAGGGCCAGTCCTGTCTGGAACAATAGCCACAGCAGAACCCACACAGTGCAGCAAGGATGTGCTCCTTAAAAAAAACCCCAGCTTTGCAGAACTTGTCGTGTTTCAGTGGCAGGCATTCCTGAGACATATAGTTCCCTCATGACAAATATTGTCTATTACTCAATTAACACATCTTTAAACTGAAAAGACAGGCTCTTGGCAAGAGGCACTTGTATTGTGTAGTTAAATAGATAAAATAGTTGCTCGCCTTGTAACAGAAAATTTCTCAGTGCTGGAAGTTTGCACCCCTCCCAGCTGACAGCATCTCCACACCAGGGTGCTACTCCAGCATCTACAGCACCAAATGCTCCCACACTGGTAGGGAACACGCCTTGCAGTGGCCTGACTAAACCGTGTACAGGTTTGCAGTGTTGCAGCAGTGCACTCCAAGAGCCAGAAAGCCTCAGTGCTTACCAGCTGGAGTAAATGCCATCCACTCACCACCCTCTTTCCTACCAGCAGTCAACACTGCACCTTCAGAGAGTTATACATGGTTTTGCCCCAGACTCTTTGAGCAGCACATGTCAAAAGCTCATCACACATGGCTGGCCTGGCACATTTTGCTTTTACTTGCGGGATCAGAAAGTACTTCACATCATCTCAACATCTTAAAGCAGCACTGCTAGCACATGCTGAAAGTGCATGTCAGCATTCAAGAAAGGAAGGAAGGACAAAAAGAAAGTCACAGAAATGAAGCTGCTGCCTGTTAGTCATCCCAGTCAGCAATTCAGAAGGAAGAAAATAGTTGACCAGAGAATTAGTGTGGTTGTCTGATTCTTGGTGAGCATCCCATGGCCAAAGGCACCCCCACCATCAGAAAGAGCCCTTAGAATCCCCTCCAGGGGAGTGTACTTCTGTTATATCCCACAGAAAATTTCCTGTTTGAAAGACCTTCATTTAACATCCTGGATTCCAGCCAAGAATAGTACTTTCTCAGTTACTTTTTATTCCTTTCATCTTCCCTTACATCTCCTATTGGAGAAAACAGGACCTGCAGGTTGGTGTTTTGTGTCAACACTGAAGTAGGCAAGGCCTCAGCCCAAAGACAGTCTTTGGCCTCAATGAAATGCCATCTGTGGCTCCCAGGGAGGTTGTTCCTGTCACTGCAGCACAGGCAAGTCAGTCTGGCAGCAATGGTCTGGTTTTGCTTGGACGTTGCAGGTATGTGGACTAATCACCAAGCTCCACAAGCTTAGATTCAGCATCTCTAGATTCATCTCTGTTTTGGTCTCAGGGTCAGAAGCCAGTCCTGTGGACTTCCTTTCAAACCCACAGTGCTCTCTCTCTTCTCCAGCTCTCTCCTCTCTCAGGCAGGAGATATTGATCAATGACCTTTGATCAAAGATGATTGATCAACAGCTAACAACCTTTCTGACTAGGCTGGAATGGGATCTTTAACATTTTTTTTTTCCACCAAACAGGCTGAGGCAATTGCCATGGATCTAGAACTACATATGAATGCACTCTTCAATGCATCACACCTTCTCTCACAATTATTTGCAGATTTTCAACTGCTTCCTGTTTTACCTTAATATCCTAGAACCTCTAAATTTTTTTTCTGTTAGCTAACTTGCATCTTTTTTAATCCAAATAAAGAAGTAGTACTAAAATGTCAACCCTCCTAATCTCTAATTAAAAATTATTTGGCTTGTGCTTAGAACATAAAAGGATGTACACAGAGGAGACCTTGGTTTCTTATTGTGCTAAGTACAATTCCCTTTAACAGAGTGACTTGGAAATGTGATCATGGATTAAAGACTATAAATATAAAGCCTCCAGGCTGAACAGCAATGTCTGCTTTTGCTTAAATAGTAGACATGGGGGATTTGAAGGCAGGAGATCAAGTGCTAATTATCAGCATTATTGGTGAATACAGGTATATTTCTAAAATTGTTAGTCATTTATTTAGGCACACAGACCCAGAAAGGGTTACTAGTCATAGGCAAACAAATCTTCTCTACTCTTTGCCACAGGACTGTTTTCTGCATCATTAATCCATGTATCTCTTTGTCTTAAATAGCCACTATCAAGCCAAATGCAAAAGATTATGTATTTACTTCACAATTGTTTTGTTCAAAAACTTTATGAAAATTACATCTGTTATTTTTATTAAGAAAATTTAGGTTTATATACATACTATTCCTATATGTGGCTATTTTTAAAATGAGAATCCTTCTGTACAAAAGCCATTTTTCTGTGCAACACTTGGTCAAAAATCCAGAGAATAAATTCCTGATGTTCCAACAAACTCCATCAAGCAGAATAATTTTAAATTCCATTCCAATAGAAAAATTCTCTACCCAATCTTCATTCTGGAGAAAAGACAAACTTCTACCAATATCTTTCTTCTAAGCATCTAAAATATCAGAGTTAAAAGAATCAGAAAAGAACATATTTTTCTAGATTTCTATGACTGATTCTCTACCTGCTAGATTTCTTCTAGATTTCTATGACTGATTCTCTACCTGCTAGCTACTCAATTTTCTTATTTCAAGAGTTCCAGGTTTTGAAATTAGATGACTAGTCTGTTCTCTTCCTTTCAGTGCTCTAATACTTACATACTATTCCACTATTTAAAAAGAGTTAGAGAAAGTGGTGAGAAGGGCAGGTATTTAGGGTTGTGATCTTAAATATTCATTCTCTTGGCTTTCATGTTGGTTACATTCTGCTTACTGGACCTCAGTTTACTGTTTCAATGATTTAAAGAACAAATGCCCTGAGAAGAGGAAAGGACTACAAAGGTAATTGTAGGGGTATTCTAATCCTATTCCTACCTGATCACATAGGATTCATTAAACATTTGTTCTCATAGTGTCTCTAGACATCAGAAGCAGCAGCTAATACAGGAGAAGTGCAATTTACTCTGGAAGTGTACCCCACTAATGTTCAAACAGCCAACTTAGAAAATGCTGGGTTATTTTTAGAACAACAGCAATAACGATGACTATTCAGAAACGCAGCCATGCAAACTGAATAAAACAATGCTAGCCCTGGTAAGACTCCTCCTTGCTGTGGCAGAAAGTGCTCCTTTACGAATGTTATTGCATCCGTAGGGCACCATGCCTTGGGCAGACACAGTCCAGGTCAGAGAGGAGGGTTTGCTGCTGCTGCTGCAAAACTCTGCACCTTGAGCAGCAGGAGGCATCCTAAGGCAGGTTACGATCATTTGCCTCCATGCAATCCACAGATACTCTTACATCTCATTTCAGAACTCAGTGGAACCGTCTGCCCCTTTGTGTTCAATCAAAAGCCACGCCTTGACTCTCAAATTACATCTGCGTTTACCACCTAAAACATGAAAGGAAGGCAGCTTGTGTTCCAGCAGCATCTTCACTCTTTGAGCACCAAATTCAGTAACCTACCTGTTCTGGTGTGCACAGCAGTTCCCTTCTTCTCTCACAGACAAGATAATGGGATTTGTTTCAATCCAAGAATCTACCTCTCATTTTCCCTATTGGGCAGTTCCAGGTTCTCGCTCTGGCCAGTTCTGTAAAAATACAGGTTTCTAAATTGTGTAAGAAATGCACTGCCAACGTGAAAAGCCTTGGAGCCAGTATGTAACTTTTCCTTTAATCCTAAACTTATATAACAGGACAGTTGTATTTCACAGGCACCCTGATTAGCTGGGTAACAAAGGACAGCTGTAATGCTCAGCTGAAATGAGGTTCCCCCCCGAAGAATACCTCATATCCCCATAGGATGAGGCAAATACCTGCTGTCAAACCTCACACATGAAATCTTACATAAAAAGAGCCTTATCACTATACCTTTTTACATGGGAACAGAGATTAAAGAATTTGTTCAGGTCAGCTAGGAATTCTGCATTGCAGCAAAACGAACACAGATCTTCTGAATCCTACCTCACCAACTTAGCTACAAAGCTTTTCTTCTTTTAAGCAGTCACAAGTAGTTGAACAAGCATGACTTTTTATCCTTTTACAAACTAACCAAAGTGCTTATATAAGCCCATATGTTATCTGTTGGATGAAATACCATTCCTGGGGACCTCTCTGCCACTGTTTTTGTAGTTTTAATCAGTTTGATGCCAGCAGTGATAAGATTTGCCCCTACTCAGAACAACACAGCTCTCAATCCCAGAGTCAGAGGATTGGTGACTGATGTTTGAAAGAGCGTAGACAGTATTTTCTGTTCCTAGCACCATCAAGCAGAGCCCTGCAGGAGACTGTGGCTTCCTTGGATTGACAGCTGATTGCTGCCAAGGGGAACAAATGCTGGGTATAGATTTTCCTATTTCCTCATACAAGTCTCTCACCAAGAAAAGGCTCCTTAGGAAGTGGGAGGGAGGGGAGAGAGGGTGATGCATAAGATAAAAACAGCAGCACAATCCCACTAATCATATGTCTGAAGATAGCATTGTTTGAAACAATGAAAACAGACAGGATAACACCCACCACTACTCATTTCCCTTTCCCAGAACATCTTTCCCTTGGAATACATGGGTCACCTGGAATAAGTGCCAGGGCTGATTGCTGTTACAGGCAGTGTTGGAACACATGCCATGGTTGAATCAGGGTTGGAAGGGACTTTAAAGATCATCTGGTTCCAACCACCCTGCTTTGGGCAGGGACACTTTCAACTAGACCAGATTGCTCAAAGCCTCATCCAACTTGGCCTTGAGCACTTTCAGGGATGGGGTATCCACAACTTCTCTGGTTGCCTGGTGTGTCACCACCCTCAGAGTAAAAAATTACTTCCTAATATCTAATATAAACTGATTCTCTTTCAGTCAGAAGCCATTTCCCCTTGTCCTGTCACTACATGCTCATGTAAAAAGTCCCCCTCCAGCTCTCTTGCAGACTCCCTTCAGGTACTGGAAGGCTGCAATTAGGTCACCCCAAACCCTTCTCTTCTCCAGGCTGAACAAACCCAATTCTCAGCCTTTACTCAAAGGAGAGGTGCTCCATTCCTGCAATCATCTTGGTGGCCTCCTCTGGACTCTCTCCAACAGTTTGATGTCCTTCCTGTGATGGGGATTCCAGAGCTGGATGCAGGAATCCAGGTGGTGTCTCACGAGTAGCTGTTATGATAGACAATTTCTTAACAGTTTACAGTTTTAAAAAGCCCTCATTTTAAAACTGAACAAAGCAGGAGAAAATTTCCAAAACCAGAGTTTCTTGTGCCATTGCCAGACTAGTCTCTAGCCTCCCCAGTAACATGCCATTCACTAAGAGTCCTCATGGTTTAGCATACTGAAAAACACCTCATGGCTGTTTACTAACAGCCTAGGCAATCTAATCAAGGAACTGGCATGTGCTGCAGTCAGCCCCAGCTTCCACCTTCCAGGGGTCAGCCATGCAGGCATGGAATGTGTGAGTCAGACAGGCTGTGCACATACAATAACAAGCAATGTTCAAAGCAGCACATGCTCGTTTGTGAACTGTATATATCTGAGACCTCCATCCCAGCACACTGATTGCTACAGTTTTCATTTCTTTTTGTTCATCATCATGAAGCAACAACCTCCAGTGTTTCAGCCCAAGAAATAGTGCAGTCTCCTCCCCACATCAAAGAGACCTCTAATATTAGTGCCTTGCAAAACAGGACATCAATTGCTATCCAGAACTACTTAAAAAACAAACTGAAAACAAAAGCCAAAGCCTCCTCATCATTATACAACTGTGAATGTTTTGGTCCTGCATGTCAAACAAGCTTAGTTTTGACATAGGCTTCTAAAGTTTCCACTGGCTTGGCAATCAACACCCCTGTCTCACAAGCTTCTTAATATCCTAAAATTCCACAGCTGAATAGCAAGAAATGATTTGATGAGGAGAGGTGGATTAATTCATCTCACATATCTGTTTAAGCAAATGACAGGAATGAAATAATTTAAAGCTAAAAGTCTTTGCATGTCTCTCTTCTGAAAGACTCTTTGTATCAAATGCTATAAATTCATGTTACTCTGTCACCAGTGAGGCTTTTGCAATGTAGCAGTGGCAGCAAATAACATATAATAACTTGTGGTGAAATGTCATGAACAGTTAATTTGATACTAAACACATTTCCAACAAGTAATTGACAAAGATATTTTCTAGGTGTTAAAGCATTTTTGTATCACTGAATTAGTATCACAAGTGTCTCATGCCCTCCAGCAGGAAGAAGTATCTGCAGTATCGTATCTGCAACCAAGGGGATTTTTTAAAAAAACCATGGTTTTGGCACTTTCTAGAGGCCTCCTATTCAACTAATGGCTCTAGCACAAGTTTGCAAACCCAGAGGCAGACTGGATGCCTGGAGAACATTGACATTCCTCCCAGGGAGCAACTGGAGGTCTGTCAGACCAGCTAGGGGCAATGCAGAAAACTTTCCAGGAAGCCACAGATATTTTTGTTTCTCTGTAGCCTTTTAGCTGTCTGGCAAGCATCAGAAACTCCTGCTTACATCAATCCTGAAGAGGACTGGCCCACACTACTACCCTGTAAAGAATGTCTGAGGCCTTGAGACCACCACAGCAACACATGTGAGCCATGTGCCCTGGTGGCAGCCGTCTCCATTCCATGCAGATGTTTTAATTTGCCACTTTCAAAGCCGCTGTGTCAGTACCAGCAAATTTGGAGGGGGCCCTGAGGGACCAGCTGCAGAAGGAATTTGATGAGCAAACTCATGCTTCTGCTGTTACAGCTGAGAACATGGCAGAGGTGCTTTCTCACCTCCCAACAGTGGCTGTGATCATCGTTGTTCAGGCAGTCACACCGTACCTGCTCCTGCTCATCTCCACAATGTGATCAGAAATGCAAGGGGTTTGTCTTAACACAGTAAGGAAGCCACACACAAAGGCTCTACATGAAGACATATGAGAATTATGTTCACTATGTATTGTATAAAAAGATAAATAATCCTCTTCTGACATTCTGATTTCTATCTACAGTGACACTAATGTAAAGCTTATTAAAAGAACAGCTCTTACAAACTTTGGAAAAAGGGCAGAAAACAAGCAAAGTGATGTGTATTTGCATTCATATTGACATCCTTGGGTATTAAAAATGCTGTAACTTTTTTTTCAAATATCATCTGTTACATTCTTGAATACAGTCAACCCTGTCCAGAGACTTCGGCAGAAACAAAGCAAGCATATGGAGCATCCCACGGAAATTTATATTCTTATTTTTGTGCAGAAGTACAAGTTCTCATGCAATTAAACAGCATATTTACCATACTTTCACATGTATATCTGTACCTCAAATAATCTATGCAAAGTCAGAGGGTAAACGTGAGTCTGAGAGAACTATCCATATATAGGGAGGATACAGGACCACTGAAAATGCACTGCATTGTTCTGGGAAAGAGAGAAGATCTAGAAATGCACCTTATTTTAGCATCACAATCTGCTTGAATTGCTTAAAGGTGCCATCATACCTAAATACCAGATATATGAAAAGCAGGAAATTTGAGTTGATACTGATGCAGTGATCAACACAGATACAGTCCCAGGACAGTCCTCCTCTCCACATTCTGGACTTCTGGAAAGGGATCACCACCATGAAAGCTGGGAAGGCCCTCATTACCAATGGGACATGCATAAGGAATAACATTTACATATGTCACTGTAGGACACGAGAGCACACACGCGTGAACGCACAGCTGAAGGTGAGAAAAAAAGGGGAAGTTTATTTTCTGACTCCACTACTTATAGTTCTACAAAAGTGACAGTGGATTGGAGGGTGAAAGGGCCACCTCTCCAATGACACTGGACAAGTTACCAATCCATCAACTTTCTCCACCTCTACGAAGGAATGCAAAACAACTGAGTTGTTTACAGAACAATGTGTTGGGAAAGTTTGCAACTAGAATGTAAACATCAGAAGGCTAAAAGATTTCTAAAAATCAGGGCGACATACATACATATAACTCTTTACACATTTGTGTTTCAGGCTCACTTCTCATTATGTGCTCTTTTCAGTTGTCCCTGTTTCAACCATGATTATCCTGAGCCAGAGGAGTTCATTTATGTTCAGAATGTGCCCTTTGGCTGTCACACAACTGCCTTGGGTAATGAACACCACTTTCATCTTTTCATTCCAGGTAGACTTTTCAAAGCAAGGCAGAGTAGATGAAGGCAACATTCTATATGGAAAGTGTACAAAGTAGATTTAGTGTTTTGGGTTTGTGGTGGCCAGTTTGAAACATTTTAAATTTAAGTTTCTTCAGGCACTTCAGATTAGGCATAAATGTTGTGACACTCAGAACCATACCATATGCATCACACTGTGAACCCATCTATTTCAGATATCTAAAATTCAGCTTGCTTAAAAGAAAATTATTTCAAATATTCCAAACTTAAAGAGCAATGTTCATACTGACATAACAAGCTGAAGAGTCAGTCACAGAAGCCAACCTATGACAGAATAGTAGGAAAATCCCAACATGAGTATATCCAGACATCTTAAACACAGGTTTGGCTGGCAGTCTGGAAAATGCTAGGTTTAAATGCCAGTATTTGCACTTGATAGTACCCTAAATGTATAAATCCTTTAACATGATACTTTGCTTGAGTCAGAATTCTATGTCTATAAAGCTATTAACACTAAACCACAAATGTCTCAGTAGTTTAGGAGATGGAAACTGAGTTACTGACATGTCATTGGGATTTTATGGAAGCAGGTACATTACAGAAAACTGTTGGAAAAGAATTAATTTTGAAAACACTGTTTTGTCAGTGAGATATCATCCAGATATAAAAATGATTTATCACTTTTGTTTAAGGCACTTTTGTTACACATGTGGCTGTTGATTTTTATCATGAAATAAAGACTTGCTCTCAACACAGAGTAACAGGAAAAGTTCAAATATTGAAAGTATTTTTCATGTTACTTGAAGAGTCAGTTCTCTCAGGATTTTCACTTCTATTTTTTAGAGTAAACCAAAGTATCCGATTTGTCTTTTTTATTTCATTTCTTACCCCAAAAAGGTTTTGATATTTCATACTCACTTGTTTTAGAAAAATGGGGGTTTTCTTTTTTTTTTTTTTTCCTTTAAGACCACATCTCTTTGGTAAAAAACTAGACATTTAACAGAAACTGAAAATTCTTGTTAAGAAAAAATAGAATAAACTAGGTTTAAAATTCTTTTAAGAGGAAACTGTTGGCCAATTCTACTCCTAGAAGCTTACTGATCCTTTATTGGTGCAGAATCTGCTGTCTGAGAGCTGCCAGCAGTTTGTAGTGTGCTTTAAAGAGTATCTCAGCACATAACAGCAGTAATTTCTGCCTCTAGCTGAGCATTTCTGCAGTGAGAGATTGTTTTGAGGTTTCTGATATGTTTTTCCTCTTTGCATCCCGAGAGTTGTGGACAAGAAGAGCCCTGGAATAAACAGATAATTTACCTGATGAAATTATGATGACTCTTAACAACTCTTTAGAAAGAATGTGAATTGTTTTCCAAAACAAGACACTGCCATGTCCTGTTGAACTGATTACTGCATCTGACACATTAGTTCATGCAACAAAGAAAAGATCATTTTATTAGTCAGTACTAGTAAATACATTTTGAGTGCAGAGTCTGATATTTGGCTCCAACCTCAGACACTGGGGAGCTTTGCTCCTGTCCCCTGCACCATCACTCCATGGGCAATGCACACAGGACACTGGGTTTCAGTGACCTGCACCAGTGGTGCTCTGCCCAGGAGAACACACCTTAGAAGAGGCCACACAACTGCACTGCACCCCTGAGGAAACAAAATCCTAACTATGCAAAAACATGAGATGAGAGTCAACTTGCTGATGTGGGTGTTGATGTGTGTGACCCCTTGTGTGTGCTGGTGCACCTCCATGGAGGGGGTGGAGGGTAAATCAGTTCCACTCTAGATGGATTACAGCAACTAATGGCCTATTCAGGCAGGCCCTCATTTTCCCCAGTGAACATGCAATAGCACAGGCTCCAGCAAATAATCTGTGGAAAAACATCCTTTTCCCTAGAGCATTTTGATGTATTACCTAGGTTCTACTCCCAAACTGAGGCAATTATTTTCTCTTTTCAATACCTCATTTTCATATTCAAATCATTTACTTCACCCCAGTGCTAAATCAGTGTTTTCTTCCTTTGT
This sequence comes from Lanius ludovicianus, assembly GCA_013397235.1. NCBI lineage: Eukaryota > Metazoa > Chordata > Aves > Passeriformes > Laniidae > Lanius > Lanius ludovicianus. The sequence continues at coordinate 88,506 of VYXG01010829.1, read as the reverse complement.
GAGCAACATGGAACTGAAAAAGCAAGATTCTGATTGTTGCCAACTGATTCCACCTTCCCTCAGAATTAGGAGATCCCTACAAGAGTGTCCACACAAACAGAAATAAGCTTACTGCATAAGGGGCATACAGAATAGAAAAAAAATTGTTAGTCTGTTATTTTTGTGTATTTACCCTGTGACTCTGTGCCAAACTGAGTCTCTTTCCCCCTAAAACCAAATTAAAGTATCCTTGCTGGATGGCATGATTTCTTGGTGGTTTCTATAGGCAGCCACAACAAAATTAAGTTACGTGAATTTTAGTCAGAAAGTCTTGTTTCAGATTCAACAAAACTGGGAAGTGATTAATCCTCCTCTAAAATATTCCAGATGAGACCTGATGCATAAAAAAACCCCAATTCCAAAGTAGTTACTCTCCAGCAAGGAGATTCCTTGTCTAATGGCTGAAACTGTACACAGAGCAGTGAATAAAGCAGCCAGATTGTTCAGTTCCAATAGAACAGTACCTTAATAAAAGATTTCAACTTATGTGTTTCCTGAAGATAAGACAGCAGTAGACACTGAAACACATCATATTTTACTGGACTTTACAGTGAGCTCAAGAGGTAGTGAAACACCCAGGTCAGTTCCTAGAGGCCAGGGTTACACAAAGTAACCACGAGGAACACAGGCCATGAATCCAGAGAATCCTCTTCTTGAGCACTATATCACATAAGCTTTTTGAAGACCTCCTTTCAGTGCATGTCCAGCATTAGGGTTTACCTTTAGTGAGGATAGAACATATGTGTGTGTCTGCCATTTTCTCTGATTGCAAACATCAAAGTAAATTGTGCAGGACAACGGAGCAGTGGGAGGGAGGTCATGGCTGCAGAGTGCTCACTCTGCCTCCCTGCAGCTCCCTTGCCACCAGCCTGCATTCCTGAGCTTCCCCTGCTGCACAGCACCAGCAATATATTTGCAGCTCCCTAGGCCATATTTCTGCTCCTTGAAGCTAACTTGCTACAGCTACACAATGCTGCATAGTGTCATGTAGACATAACTCACATTTCTGGTGAGGCAACCTCAGTCCTAGACGGAATTATGATGATTACATTTCATCAACAATGCTGCTCACAACAATCTTTTTATGAAGAAGAAAGCTAACAAGACTCCAAAAATCACAGGCTGAAACACACCTAAGATATACAGTTGTAATATTTGTTCTCAGTCAACTACCATTGCTTCAGCACTGTGCATTAGCATGATTTCATGCGTGATCCAGTCACTACTGATCAGTAAGGAAGTTCAGCTCAGCCAGTCAGGCAAAATGGAATTAGAAAGCAGACTGCCATCTGTATGCTGAAAATACTCCTCACCTTTCCAAAGGTCTCATATACACATTCTGAAGGAAAGGACAGATCTTTTGGAAAAATCTTACTGAAAGAAATCCTTGGCATCTTCATTTTCATATGTGTATAGAATATATTGTTTTGTAATCTGAATCTGTTAAAAATGCATAATTGAAACAAATCTATCAATTTTTTTCCAAAGGAAGGAAGGACAAAAGAAAACACTAATAGTTTGCATTCAAAGCTTTGACATTGACTTGGCATTCTGCTGTACTTAATGATAGCTCTACAAAGAAATAAGTTACTGTCTTATGTGGGAAAGCATATTTGTGGCTGAGAAAGGGCTGCAAAAATTACAGAGAGCTTTGATAATTTTATACCACATTTTTGCCCCTGTTTTTACAGCCAATTCATTTAGTCAAAAGTCATGTTTTCTGCTGCTTAGTTTTTCATTTCATATCTCCTGATTTAATGTTTTAGTTCTGGGCAGAATATCACTTGGTGTGATGAAAGGTACCAAGACACAACTAAGGCTGTAACACTTGGTGAAATTTAATTCCATCAGCTCTTTCCATGCGAGGCTTCTTGAATCAAAACACAGGTTACATTGCATTGCTTTTATATTCTCAGCTCTCTCCTAGCCCAGTCAGGCCTCTTTCACTGTGTAAATGCCTTTATCACAGCCACACTTTTTAACAAATCAGTTTTCCACCAGCACGTCACAGCTCCCTTAGGATCCAAAAGGGGGTGTTTGGCTGAAGTTCAGACACAGCTTATTCTATTGTGTTTCATTCCACTCCACTGCAGACGTTTTCCTAGTAGGAGCTAACTAAAAGATTCCAGCTCTTAAGTTTTGGGAAGAAAGACTCCAAGTGATTCTGCATCTGATTCAAGCCTCTGCAGTTTCTAGGAACCTTTTCTCTTGATTTCAGACAGTTTTCCACTGAGTTCTCGATCTATTTCTAGAAAAAGCCAATAGATTGTGAATTATATTGTCCTCTATTGCTTCAGCACTAAGACTTCCTGATAGAAGACAGATAGCAAAGGCCAAATGGTTAAATCACACAAACCTTTTGAGAGGAAGAGCTATAAAGTTGGTCATAAGCTTCTCGATTTTTGTTGTGTTTCAAACATCTTTGTGTTATTGCTATGGCTATTGTGTTTCCTATCAGAATGGCTTTTCATTTTAAATATGTTATGGTTTAATTTATACTTCCTAGGATTCCCTATTTCTCTGAATATCCTTAGAACATGTAAAATGAAAGCTCTTACAGCTTTTCTCAAGAGACAGTGGTTCTCCACTCTCTAACAAGGGCCCTTTCCCCCACTGTGCTAGCTACTAAAGCTAAATAAATATTCAAAAAGCCCAAGCAAAACATTTAAAGGGTTCTCCTTTCTTCCCCTCTTATATTATATGTAATTATTTTATTCATTTCACAATTATAGCCTTGCCTTTCAGGCTGGGTAAGAATTTTTTTTTAATATAAGGAACAAAACCATATCTTTCTGCCTTCTTTACTTTAACATCTTGCATTTTCACAGACCAAGCCTTCTGTAAGGAGAATAAATATTGCCTGAACTATGGGGTTTTTCTCTCTTCTGTAGGGACCAGTTAAAAGTTATCTGTTTAAATATTTGGCTAAACCCCTAACCATATTTCTTGCCTCAGTTTAGTAGACAGTGACAAGAGAAATCCAGTTGAAAGAGGCCATCATAACTGTTCAGCTCTGCATCCCTCTTCCCCTGCTAATGTGAAGGGTATGACTCCCTGTGCAGCAAGGGGGACTACAAGGTTAGTGCTGAGCACTGCTGCTGTTCAAGTGATTCTGCCTTTTTCGGGTAACAGTAATTGGATCCCCTATCCTCTATCATCAGGAGTTGCTATTGAGGTCCAGCTTTGATATTTCAAACATAAAGAGCTGATGCAGGTATTCCCTCTTCATGGTGATGTTTTATATTTTTTGAGTCCTGTACTGCCTAGTGTGTAACTGAAGTTTCTTGTAGCATGCTAACTACTGTTCTCTCATGCTAGCTACACATGGCAAGGCTCTGTGAGCTTGCTCTCCTAGGACACACAGATTGTCTTAGGCCCAAAATGTGTAAACTAACATCTTAAGAAGGGGGGAAATGGCATCATTTACTGAAGTTTTAATTGGAGAATTAACCTTGATATGCAAATGAAGTAAACTTTGAAAAGTATTAAGAACTCATGACTCGGGGTCCATCTTGGGTGTAGCCTTTTGACTCCCCAGGGTGTACCTTGAAGGCCCTTCAAATAAACAGCTGCCTCTATTCCCTTACTCTTGTCTAATCTCTGTTTTTAGGTGTCCATCTCAGGCATCAATGGTTTAACCCTTTCACCAGTTCTGTGCAGCCTCAAAACTAAGGATGCTGGTGCATCTTCAGGTAATCTGCCAGGCAGAAGGGAGTTCCACACACATGCTTTCATAAGCAAACCCCACATCATCTTGGCATTAACTCTTTGTGTCTCCAGGAGATTACATCCAGAAGCTGGGATTGTGATATGACATATTTTAATGCAGAACCTCTGTGGTATGATCTCCAGTGTGATTAGCACAGCTCAGCCTTAGTTGGAATGGATTATTCCTATTAGTTTCCAACTGATCTTGGAACACAAGTATTACATCTGATTTTAATGATACACAAGACTTCGTTGTTTCCAGTCAGCTAATGAAACAGTGGAACCTTCTCATGGCTTGCTGTAATTATACCAAAGGCTGTGTATTATCATGAACAATGCTGACCTCTTCATGAAATGTAAAGTTAATTGTCCAGTACTTGTGTGTTGATATCCTTGGAAATGTAAACTGAGGAGTGAAAAGAAATCAGTGCTACTCTGATGAAATGTGAACCTACCTGGCACAGAAGCTTTCACACACTATGCTGTGCCACAGCCTCTTGGTTACATTTAACTTTTTGTTAACAGGAAAAGTCACTTTAAAATATGTTTTGTTCATGGAAGCCTCAAGCACATACACAAGTTAATCACATTTTAGAAGATCATGTTAAAGTACTTGTAAAAAACCAGAAGTGCATTATGAGGGAAAAAATTCGTGGTGGAGACGTTACCAAGGAATTTCTTGCTTTCGACAGCTTTTTCAAAGACTCTGGCAAGATGCTGTACTTTCAAAACTAAAAACCATTTCCATTGGGTGGCTTGCTTGCTCATTTCTGTAAAACAGCTTGGTGGAACCAGGATAGCTCTTATTGGACTAATGCTCTTCACACAAAAGCCACGACTCTAATTTGCATTAACTGTAATTGGCATTAACTGTTCCCTGCTTTGGCAGCCTCATCTGAGAAATCAAAAATCAAATCCACAATGTAGACTGAATTGCCCTTAATGGCCCCTCCACACCAGGGTTAAGGGCGTGCTGAGGGTAAGGAAATGGGTTTTTTTGTTAAGGCAGGCAGAGAACTGCAATTTCTTCAGCTGTCCAGTCTGCAGAAAGATGCAGAGAGATGAAAGGTCACTGAGTGACAAAGAAAAGACAGAACACTATCAGATCCTCTTTGAAAACAACCAGGCATTTTAGTGGCAAGCATTAGGAAATTTCTCTCTGCCACTGAGCTGCAAGGAGGTCTTTGTCATATCAATCTGTGCCTTCTGGCATGTGTACACCTGTTTTAAAATATCGTCTCTCTGTCAAAGTACCCACAGATGGAAAGGGCTGTTTAAGTACCAGCAAACTCTAGTACACGTTTTCTCAAAATTTAGAAATCTTATAATCCTTGGGGCAGGGGTGTGGGAATAGCAAGCATCATCCTGTGTAAAGTTACCCTGTTCCTGGTTACAAAGCAATACAAATTTGAAAGGGTTCACTCTCCACCTCTCTTTTCCCATTTCATTTTTTTTTGCTTGTGGGCAAATGTGCATGTGCAGGTCTTTTCCACATATTTAGAGACCCTCTCAAGGGTCCACAAATCAAAGGCTGATAAGCATTGACCTGTAATAAACCTCTTACTGACAGAAAGAGCAGGAGTGAATGAAGCTGAACTGGGTGCACTGTGCCCCAAGTCTGCAGCTACGTCTTTTGTAGCTGCACTGGTGGCTGATAGGCACGGCTACCAATGGTTCGCTTTATACAATAAGAAAACTCTAACCATGGAGAGTATTTCAAAACCTCAGCAACCTTCTTCTTCCTCCTAAGCTGAGTTAGGAAGCAAGTACATAGGTTCCACAACACCAAGGAGGCAGTACAAAACTATTCTGCCAAAAAAAAGTGACCTCCATATTAGCCTAAGTCCACTGATTGCGCATAGGCCCGAGGCCATGAAATCTTGACCCTAGATTTTGGAGAGTTTCCAGTGAGAACAAACAGCCTGTACTCTCAGTTCTCTTTCCACCCAGATAAGCAGTTCTATACTAGTATGTAGTAAGATTTTAACCACAGCCTCATAACTATATCCTTTCCTTAAAAAACCTACATTTTTCAACAGCACAGTAAAGAACTGCTCCTTCAAATGAGTTAAGAGCATTGGCACAGGGAAAATCCAAATGCTGTTACATACAAAAGGCAGAGGCAAGGTTCATGCACCTTGCATGAGAAGTTTGAATATATGGCTTTGCTCAGTCTGCTTATGCCTTCAGACCTGGTATCATTCAAATACTATTTGTAAATGCAGTATCAAGAGCTTTCTATCTTGCCTGCCCTGTATTTTCACACAGACAAATGTACATACTGACTCCCCAGCCACTAAGTCTAACTAATAATTTCAAATGCAAGCAAACCAGCTGTTGTCAACTGTTCATTTGTATGCCATGTCACCGAGGATCCCAAATCCAGAGATCACTGTTGTGTTAGGCTTTGCACTGGTACAGAAGAAAGGCATAACCTGCTTCAAGGAATTTCAAGGATGTAGCTAAGCACTTTTAAAACTTCACAACCTCCCAGGCTAGCAACAAGCAAACAATTACTGATAAGCTAACAGTGGCAACCAGTATTTAAATCAGAAACCATAAGCTTCCATAGATATAACCCTGTGGCTATTTTTGAAGGTCAGTTAACCAACTCCTATTTAAATCATAATCACCAGTGCAACCCCATATGCCAAGCTGGGTACCCTTCCACTGCTGCCATCTTTCTCCTGCCGTGTCATTCCATTTGGAAATAAGAAGGGGAGTTGGTCTGGAATAGATGATGTCCCTCTACTATTGGAGTTTGGGGGTAAAATAGATAATTATGAAGGAATTAGCTTCATAATGTTAGAGGGATCAGAGGACTACAGACAGAAGAAGACTTGCAAATATTGTTGATCTATCAGCATTTTGGAGTGCCCTCCTCACCGTTAAGTTCATAATTCCCCTTCCCCAGAACTGAGTACTATGAGGACTATTATGTGTCTGTAAATTAGTTAAAGTACTCCAGTAATTTCTGTCTTACATACTATATTCATTCTCTCTCTCCACAAATGTGGTAGAAGTATTTTTTTTCAACTTTTCTATAGTCACATTTGTGCTAAGGTCTTCTATGGAAGAACATGAAATTTTCAAAGCAGAATTCTCTCACACTCTGAAGTCCCTAAAATATATCCCCAAACTAATAACTAGCTTATGACCTAGTCTTTTTTAAACCATAATTATTTTCCTTTTGGGATTAGGAACGCTGCTTCCTTTTCCTCCTCTGACCTATTTTATGGTACTTGTTTTGTTGTTTTCTGATAAATACACTGTAGAAATAAAAACACAGATTTATAATAAAAGGATATACATTTAGTTCATAAAACTAGTACAAAAATGGCAAGCCTCCCATGATACCCTGCAGACACTTGTCTACAAAATTATGGGTATTTGGATGGAGCTTTCTGTGGCAGCAAAGCACAAAAACTGCCATCTCACTGTTGTTACAGAGCTTTTAACACACAAGACATCATAAATAATAATGGCTGATACTCCTTGTCAGCAGTGTCAGACAAGAGTTTCTGCTTTTTGACTTCCTGTGCTCATGTGGCTGTGAAGCTCAGCCTTTGCAAGGGTTATCTTCCTATACAGGAAACAAAGCAACATAAGATTGCTGCACCTTTGGGGCTCACTTTTCTCTAGCCACCTTGATATAGGCCACTTCAAATTTATTTAAAACATCTTAAATTAATTTCTGTCAATTTGTAATATAAACTGAATTAAAACATCTTAAGAAACCTTGCACCAGATAACTGGTAAATTAATGAGTGGAAGAATAGTAGCATTTCAGTGTGAAGAAAGGATTCCAGTTGCATTATCTGGTAGTGCTGAGGGCTGCGGGCAGTAAATCTTTTGAGAGATACTCTCTTTGCATCTCTCAAAAGCCTGATCATTGCTTGTTCAAAGTTCTTTTTCTTGACTGATCAGTTCTACTCCCTGGCAAGGAGTGACAGAATGGGTGAGGTTGGAAGGCACCTGAGGATATCACCTAGTCCAACACTGCTTCCCAAAGCAAGGCCAACAGAGCAGGCTGCCTAGGATCTTTTCCTGAGACAGAAATACTGCCTCTTCTCTGTCACTAGAGTAAACTCCAGGACAAGAGAAGAAGAAAGACTTTGTAAGCCTTAACCTTTACCTAAGCTCTCTTTATGAATCTCTGAGGTGGGGAAGTGACTGTTCTTTTCCACTCATTCTGCTGCAGGCCAAGACTTAGATGTCCACTCCAAACACAGTGAGCACTATGATGATACAAACTGAGTCAAAGCTGTTAGCAAGAAATCAATAAACCTCCTTATGCTTAAGGTCATGAGAGACACAGAAGTCAAGTGGATAAAGCTGAGAACTCAGAAGCCTGTTGATTAGTGTTCTGTTCTCATTTCATATTGAGTTACTTCAAAAAATGTGCTGCACTGTAGAGTGTTTTGAGATCCTGTGGATAAAATGGTCCTCAGCTCCATTCAGACAGACAGGAATTCACAGCAGGTCATGAAGTGCTGTTAAAACTACCTTGCATGCCTGAAAACATGATGCCTCTGCCAATTTCTGAAACTGTGCTTATTATCAGATTATACAAAATTACATGCAGAGAAAATTACACTTCATTAGTTAATTCAGCATAAGTGATGCCAAACTGCTCAGGAAGATAATTCCTCAAGAATGCCACAGTTGCTATAGTCCAAAAACCCAACCCAGCCCATCTTAAGCAACTATTAGAATAAACCTAGAAAAGTTCTGTTTTCATGAACGTTGATACTTTTCATGTCCAATTAATTTGCTTGTATCTTATTTATTAGGCTGTTTCACCAAAGATGCATTATAGTGTCAAAGATCCAAAATTTAATGATCCCTAAGGGAATCATAACTGACTGGTGATATGCTCATGCAGCATCTGCTGATAGATGATCTACTTTAAAAGAAATGCTGTAGCCAAAAATAAAGTACCAACAACTATAAACATGGAAGTTATCACTGACAAAACAAACACCTGAGGAAATTAATAACAAGTGGAGACACTTAAAATGGCTACACTAATTTTTCATCAAACAATACTGGCTTCCTAAAACAATTTGTAAAGAACCTGTATTGCTTTCATTAGGCTAGACTAGCTAATCTGTGTGCTAAGCAAGCAGTTGTAGGAAGGGTCTGGTTAGGTCAAAGTAGGCTGGCTAGATCTTTTCTTCCCCTCTAGTTTTTAGTTATTTCCTTGAGTACTAAAGAAAGCACAGCAGCTGCTCTTGAAAGAAAGATTCAGAGGCCTTTTGACTGTAAGTGGATTTTTCAAGAGAAAGAGAAGTTTGACCTTTTTTTGAGGACAAAAAAAAAATGAAGAGGCTGATTTTAGAATTCAAGTCAGCAGCCTAAGGAATATGCAGTGATAGGTATTGAACAGTAAACTGATTACATTTCATAAGCTGGAAAGTGCTTCCATGTGAATTCCTCCTGCTTTCTTGTGAATGGGAGAGATGGAAAGCTACTTCCAAATTTCATCTAACCTGTCAGCTGTTCTAAACATGCTTATGCACAACCTAAAGTGGAGCTTACAAAACAATTTTGAAAATTATTAACTTCCTGCCTCCTGCAAAATGTAGCTGAGTGACAAGCAGGCAATTTTCCAAAGAACCTACTTTAACTGAGAATGGTCAAATTAAAAAATAGAATAATAAAAGTTCCCTCAGAATCATTTCTTCTGACAGGCACATCCAAATTGTGATACTAGTATAACCTTCATGCCAACAGAGAACAGGAGGCCATAATATTGCATATTTTTCAACAAAGAAGAGGATTAAATATTTCTCCATACTATGTGTAACAGTTAAATATAAATAAATATGTATAAAAGTTGTGAAACAAAAGTACATGAGATAAGTTTGTAGGGATCTCTGATAAAGAATTCATCTAAATAGAAATTAGATTATCCTTTTTTCACTATTTTGTTTAGATTAATTTACACAGTACTAGCCTCCACTATACTATCCACTACGTATACTAGCAATTATACAGCACATCTTCTCATGATAAAATGTTTTGAAAATAGAAGAAAACTTAATTTGTAAAATAAATAATCCATAAAGGTATGAAAAAAATCTGATAGACTGCTTGCTCCTTCGCTTTAAAGGATTTTTTTTCTGAGTAGATATAATTTTCAGTGCCAAACAATGAGTAGCCTTGTTGGATAATCAGAGAACTGTCTTTACAGCAGCTATTTGTATTTTTGTGTAACTTAAAAAGCTCATGTTATTTATCAGTTTTAGCCAAGAAATTGTAATGTTTGGTTGCACTTTGAACAGGTAACTTCATCAGGTTAAGAGAGTATGTTGTGATTATATCATCTCCAGGGTTCATCACGCAAGTTCCTCATGCTAGAAAGTGTTTTGATATCCACATTTAACCAATACTCATCCATGGATCATCATAAAGTTCAGTTGGAAGGTGCATATAATAGGTCAGGATATGCTGGCTTAACCCTAACCCTAACCAGTTTTAACTAATTGTTTAATACCATGTGCACAGAAATGGGCTCATTTATTTAAAAGTTTGAGTAAGAAATTTCAGGTGACTAAGGTCTGATCCTGAAATAAAGTTCGTATTGGCACAGTGCACACACTTTCTTCAAGACTGGATTTGCAGCATATTTTCTAGGGACTGCAGCACAGAAAAATGAAGTAGGAATGCAATGGCTGGACTAAAATGAAGCCATTACTATTACCATCCTATGAGCAAGACAGCATATTTTACTTTAATAATGACACAAATAGTGTGCTTGAATATTGTGCATTTCTGTAATTAATTACTGACAACATATTATAGAGTTCTGTAGTTGCAAAAGGTTGCTGTGAATTACTGCTTATAAAAACAGCACAGTGTGTGAAGCAAAAGGTGAAATGACAGCATGGCAACCACAAGGACATCACATTTTGAAGGCCAACTCATACAGATGCTCACTACTGTGAGGATGTCTCTCCCCACAGTTAGTACAATGCCCAATGCCAAGCAGTCACAGGATTAAGTTAGGCAGAGTCAGTGGAACAACCAGTGATGAAAGGCAATAAAAATGAGTGCAAAAATTGCTGAAAATTGGCATGTCACTCATAAAATCCCACTCTTGTAAAAGCTTCTCTTAGCCTAGGCAATTTTCTCTCCTTCAAAGGTAGAGAAAAAACCCCCACTTGTGGCAATCATAAGACCATACAGAAACACCAAGTATTTCCAAGTGAGTTAGGCAGGCAAGTGTTATCCCAGCAGTATACGGGAAGAGGAAGAAATTATATATCTTGCCAGACCTTCTCAAAGCAAGATAAACCAAATGGCTATCACTAGAAGATCTCTTTAGAGGGTTTGATCGAGTGTCATTGCAGAAACAGAAGAGTTCAGGCCTGATAGAACAACAGGTAGGATGCTAAAAGTAGTGAGGTGGTTTTTGTTCAAGCAGTGTGAAGGGGAGGGGAAGAAAGAGAAATGGGGTTTGCACTTTGCCACAACCTGAGGTGCCAGGCACCAGTGGTCTAAGCTGAGGGAGTGAGTTCTGAGCCAGGAAATACCTTGAGTAACCTACCTAATAGAACTTGTCTGTTAACTACTCCTTGTTGTTTACAGCAGGTAGGCTCCAGTGACATATTAGGAGATTCCAATCACAGCACAAATGCCTCAAGCAGTGGTTGCAGGTTCATCCCTTACCACCCTCCTGCACTGTCTTTTGTTGCATACCATCAGGGAGGTGCTCCCATAAGGACAAACCAAAGGCTGACTTTTAAAATTTAATCCATAGTTTAAACTATACTACTTTCTGATATTATTTTTTCCCTTACCACCCTCCTGCACTGTCTTTTGTTGCATACCATCAGGGAGGTGCTCCCATAAGGACAAACCAAAGGCTGACTTTTAAAATTTAATCCATAGTTTAAACTATACTGCTTTCTGATATTATTTTTTCCATCTCCTTTCTCATAGTACCTTTAAAAGATTTGTAGGCTTGTCTCCTGAACACACTTAATTGTTGCCTAGAAAGTTTATTACATAGTTGTTAACTTTCAATGTTTCTAGTAGTCAGTTGGAATTTAATTATAGCAACTCTCCAAATAAATCTGATTCTACAGATTAAATAGCAGCTACTCTTAAGTAAATAACATCTGAATATCCTCCCCCTTTCTCTGCCATACATAAGAATTACGTGGAATGGCAAAACATGCCATTTCCTAACTGTTTGGTCTCACTAGCTATTGCTCTAGCAGTCATTTGTTTTAGTAGAACCCTAGAATCATTTGGGTTGGAAAGGACTTCAGGAGGTCTCTAGTCCAAGCTCCTGCTCAAAGTAGGCCTAGATGTGAAGTCAGATCTAGTTGGGATAGATACACAATCACCCATTTTTAAAATCATGATGCCTGGAGCCTTGACACGGGACAGGACCAGGGTGATTGGTGGCTGATGGCAGCGAGCTTTGTGCCTTTAAGCAGAGTGGGAGTTCTAATTCTGACCAGCATGGACTAAGGAAACTGGTGTTACGGAACGATCATTTGGGGTTAACGTAGGATATTTGGAACATCTGAAACCTGTTATTTTTCCTAGCTGAGGTTTATCTCGAAGCTTCATAAACTTTCCATTTTAAATTACAGAGCTTCCTTTTTTAACTATAATAAACTTTTATCTTAAAATGGTGTGTGCCTTTTAATCATTGCAAAGTATTTACTTTAATTAGGTTTTAAAAACCCTGCAGAAGACAGCACTGTTCTTAATTTTGGCTGTGAGTGTTTGCTCTGCATTCAGCTAGCAGCAGCTCCTAATACCCCTGCTGAACTTCAGCCAAACAGAGCATTTGAGGCAAAGCAAGATGGCATGAATTCAAAAAAGAATACTTGTTTTCATGAAAACATTGGTCCAGTTTCATGGCATTAACTATAATCCACTGGTTTAGCAGAAGAAAAGAGTTGTCATCTTTCCTTCTCTATAGACACGCAGCATGTGGCATTCTTAGAGTGTCAATGTTTTCCTTGGTTTTCCCATACATCATTAAAGATTTGAAATTCAGAAATCCTGAGCATCCCCAACCTAGCAAAAACCCCTGAGAGCTGCAAACACCCCTTAGCAAATCTGGGCCAAATGATATGTCTTACCAGAAGGAAAAAAAATAAATTGTGGGGGAAATAATAATAAAAAAGATTCTTATCTAGGATTGCTGGAACTTCCTGCCTGAGGCTATACCTGAGACTACAACAGCAGCAAAAAGAAGACAACTAAGGTTTAAACTGAGGTTATCAGTGAAAGTTACAGGTAATTGAGCAGCTCAAAGCAAGCACTATCCCACATCAAAAACCAAGATGCCTTCTTTCTCTGGCATTTTAAATTAAGGTAGTTAACCTGGCTGAGCCAGTCTGAGTTAGCATAGGCTACAGCAAATTTTACAAGCCTTTTCTATCCAAGCACTCACAATAGTTCTGCCCCTTTTCTGGTGTGGGGTCTTGCAAACAAGGCCTGAGACAGGAGAGAGACTATGGGTTGAGCTAATTTCTGTATCCCATTCTTACTGCTCTGGAGGTTCTCATACTGGACTGACTGACTGCTGGCCACAGCCAGAGGTATTGAGACCAGCATGAAGAGGTGTGGGATCAATGTTCTCCTGTTCATTCTGAAGAGACATTCTAGCAAAGAAAAACTACTACTGCTTTTTCTTTAGGATCATTTTCAGTGGGCCAGAATAATTGGAAAGCATTTACTCCCACAGAGCTGTTTTGTAAGGACTTTCTATTGGTCCAGCTGTACAAGCAGAAAGTGTCTCCATCTGCAGACATTCTCTGATATGAACAAAAGAGAAAGTTGTTTCCTCCAGTTCTTTTGGGGAATATTGTAAGAAAGGATACCAACACAGTCAGAGCTATTGGCTCTTACTCTTCCCCCACTCAATGCACCTGAAACTCCACAGGCTTTGAAAGGAGGTTTCTTGTAAACTGGGCTGAGGAACAGGGCTGTCCATGTTCACACACATGGATGAGTGAGTGCTTGTTTTGGCTGGGTTGTAGACCTTGGCCCTCAAAAAGAGAACAGGGGAATCAAAATACTTTAATTTAAGGACCAACTTAGTGTAAGGGTTACAGAGTAATTCTATTTCCCTGGAATGGTACTCCTTGAAAAATAAAGATGATTGTAATGCAGATTCCTGTGTTTTTAGATTGCCCTATATTCAATGGTATGTAAGATTTCTGCATTAGCATTAGTCTCTTTTTCAGTTATGTCTTTGTTCTTGTCTGCGCTCTTAGATGTCAGTTCTGCACAGGAATAATGAGTCTAATAAACCTCACAGATATATGCTTGCCTTGTGACATTTAACAATTCCAGAAAGGGAATCATATTATTTATTAATCTGGCCTCTAGTCCTAATTTAGTCTCAGAACAACAGACTCTGGTTTCCCACCTAAAAAGAGCTAATGTAGCCCTTAGGTGATATGACTTCAAGTAGGCTTGTAACTGAAGGGCAAGAAACATCCAAACAATCACACATTCTGAAAATGTCAACGTGACTTTTTTTTCAAATTTTGCTGAACTGTGGCTAAACATGCTCTCATCATTTCCACTAGTGCAAAGCCTCAGTTTGCACTAGCCTAAGCAATATAAGGACACACTGAATTTTATACATATAATTTTCTTCAGCGTGTCAGCATGGAACTACTGAGGTATCTTGCCAGTGCAAGACCCAAAATAAAGCTTCATGCCACTAAGGTCATTGTAGACTTTTAAACAGATTCAAACTGATAAGTTGCAAAATCAATTAATGGGTTTTGGATACTTTTTATATTACATGGATGTGCTTCTCTTGCAGTGTGCAAACATCTGAAACTAAATATCTTACCAATAATATTTGTAAGAATCCCTTTACAAACTAGTGCAGCACATTGCTTTTGTCCACATAGAAAGCACAGATGAGGAATACTTTTTTGCCAAAGACTAGTAACTTCTAACTTAACTCAGATCAACTATGCAAAGCTTGAGACAATCATTGAAAGAATACTGCCATCATGTTTTCTTTTGTGTTTCTTTTTTCCCCCAAAATTTAGAGCACCACTGAGTTAATCAACAGAAAGAAAACAAAGAGAAGATGCTGACAACAGAGTGGAAAAAGGTGATAGGAGAGTGCTTTGGTTTTGTCCTATGCTTCTGAGGCTGAGAGAAGAATATTTTAGTTTTGTTCTATGCTTCTGAGCATTTCCAACAGAAGATTCTCTGCCGTAGAAATTAGTTTTTTTCCTATTTATTATGCAAATAGTCTTAGATTGATCTTCAAAATACTCTTTCAGATATTCTTTTTCCTATTGATCTTTCCTGGAGGCAACTGAAACCAGAATTGCATGACAAAAGTCATGTCTTAGTGGCCTTACAATATATTTCACTTCTTCCCTGCAGGCATTTATAGGAATAAAACTGTTCACAAGAGCACTGATAGAAAGGAACAGGACTGGGAATGCTCAAGTCATTCCAGAGTTCAGCAGGTAAATGGTCAGGAAGAGGAATCCTGCCACATAACTTAAGTGATGAGGTACACCATAAAAATCAACTACTTTTAACAACAACCATTCCAGGAAATTAACAAGTGGTTCACAGGCTGAAACATATTAAAAAATCAATCAGGGAAGTTCAAGTGATTAAAATAGTAAAGTCTGCCCTTGGAAACTTTCGGCTGAAGTTACAGCAACTAATGTTTTCTTTGTTCCAACTGAAGCAGGACAATTTCAAAGGATGAAAGGTCATTTGCAGAGTCTTTTTGTAGGATCCTTATCAACTAGAAAATTTTCATAACCCCAGTGACTTCAGGAAACTCACAGACTTGTCTTGGCTTCCACAGAACCATGCAGCTCATCACCTGATCTCACACAGTGGTTGATTCACTACCAATTTTTATTGTGCTTTTATGAATACTATATAAGTACCTTGAGTTACAAGTAGGCACTATTTGTTACACTGAAATAAATAGAAATAATAAGAGCAATTTGGCACTTTTCTTTTACTGCAAAGTAGTATATAATTATAAGTCATTAGGAAATTCTAAGAGAAGCAATTTAGAACAAACGTTGCTTATACTAATGTTTAATATTTAGACTGCTGGGTCAACAGAGTTACAAAAGTCATTTATGGTAGCTAATTGAAGCCTATGAAAAATATTTTTATACTCAGTGGTGCTCCCTTTTTTCATCTAATGGGCTTACTGATCTATAGATTCACTATTTGATCAGTGCATCTGGCTCCACAGGCTTCATAGTTTGCAAGCCACAACCTACTAATAAGCACCCCGCTGCCTGTTTGCTAAATAGATCAGTGCTGGCAGCCACCCAAAACTCTAGCCTTTGAAACTTGGAGCTTTTTTGACTTGCTCAACCTATTGTGTGGCAAGAAACACAATAAACTATGAACCTCATAAATGCTGAGCAATTAAACATAAGTTAGCAATACAGTTGTGGTAACAGAGATTGCTTACCTCAATCCAATATATGCCTCATTTGTTCTTTTGGTCATTCCTGCTAAAAGCCAACCATAAGCAGCTTGCACAAATCTTAATGGTTGAGATTTCCTTGTAAACAAGATGGTGGCCTAAGGGATCTCCACCATCCACGTAGCAATAAGATTTTACTTTCACGTTCAGCAACAAAAGCATTCACTCAAAGCCCCCAACCCTCACATTTCAGCACACTGAGAGAACTCCCACTGCAGATGGAAGTTCAACTCCATGAGCTGAACACCTCCCTTTGCTTCCCTAGAGAAAAAGTGATTTACTTATGGAAATATGTTTTCAGAATCAGCAGCTTTCCTTTAAAACTGATGAGCATCAAATCAGCTTGGTTAATGACTCACTTCAATTTGAGAACAGACCATACAAGAGGCAGATTCTGGGTTCATGACTAGGCACTCCTCTAAGCACCCAGGAGTGAAATCTTCCTTTCCACATGAGTCAGTTCTGCCTTGGTCTGACCACTACACAGCCTAGTAAAACAGTAATGCAAAAAATTATTTTCACATGCTCCAGGGACTGCAAAGCTGTTTAGGGAGAAGCACTCACAGAAAAAGTTAATTCATCTTTCAAACTTTTCAAGATTTTCAACACAATAATAGTTGTGACCTGTGAAGTAAATTCAGCATAAGTATTTTGGAGGAACTTCTAGAGGACAGAAGAAGGTAGGAAAGTCCTCCTGAACTGCTATCCTTCTAAATATATTTTGTGCTTGATAAAAACAAAAACAGAAGAACTAAATACAGGAAAGAAGGAAGTCTCCCCTATGTAACAGCTCAACTTCTAAACACTGAAGTTATTCGTTTTCAGCTGGATTTTGGGTCAGATATGCCTCATATATTTATTAACTCTACTTGGTGCCCAGGGAACACCTTTGGAAGGAGAAGGGAGCTGCACTCAGTGCTTAGCCTTACTATTTAAAAAAAAAAAAAAAATCAGTTGAAAATTCTGCTTTCTTCAGACAGGACCAGTATGATATGCCTCTTTGCAAAAAAAGCAATTGTTCTTCATTCAGTCCAAAGTCTTCCTCTGGAGACAACTACATTTTTAAAGTACAAAGACAATCTAAATTTTTATTCATAACCAGAAGACCCATTAGGTTGATTTTTCTAACTAAATTATTAAAATATTTTCAGTACCTGTTTATCAAGTGTGGCTGAAGAAGAGACCTCTATCACAGCAGATCTTTATTTAATTTATTTAATATATTTGTTCTCTGTCCTGGGCTTGTATGCCTCTGTATACTACAGTGCACATATCAAGTATGACACTCAGGAGGAGAGGCTGTTTTGTTTCAGCAATGTCCCTCTATGGGAAAGTAAAGGACATAAATGTTAGGGCACAGGTATTTTCTTCTGGCTTATAATGGAAATCCTATTAGTCAAAAAGTCAAAATGAGTTGTTCATTTACATACATCCCCAAAGTACACATCGTCTGGGGAGCTCCTGGACTGGAATAGAAGATGATTATGTCTGTGTGTGTTGGCAGAACAACAGTTTATCACATAAGCTTACAGCTCCATAGAGATCATTCATCCTACCGTTGTATTTCAAATGCTAACCCAGAGAGGCCCCTGCAGGGATGGGGAGGGTGGTGCACATCCCGCTCACTCAGTTTCACAGTCTGCTTTAGAGAGGTCAAGAATGTCCTTTACAGAGGAGGTTTTAGGGGTATAAACATTGCTGCTAAAAACAGGACAGAAGCTATCCAACAAGTACCTAACAACCAGTTCTAGCTAGTACTAATCTTAGTTAGATACCAACCTGTAACATACAGGGAAAATAATACCCTGCAATATCACCCCCCAGAGACCTTGGACCCTCCCTGAAATCTCTGAGTTGGGATATTGCTGATCTATGTTTTCTTCACAGTACTAGCTAGAATCCTTATTTTGATAGAAGGCAAAATTATCTGTAATGCCTTCATGTCTCACATGAACCAATCTACTCATAATGTTAATTGCTTGGATTTTACTCTGCCAGCAGTCCAGTCACAGGAGAAAAACAAGTAATCAATTTCCTTATTTGAAAGGCAGAAGCATATAATGTTTATTAATAGAGAGCATGGTTTACATAGATTTTACTGTTATTGATCATAAAGTGTTCTATAGTATAAGCAAGGGTAAAATTTCTAACTAATTAGCCTGTGAAGATTATATTTAATGGGGTATATAAACTTAGGCTCTTTACAAATCTTTAGGGTCTTATTCATTAAGCATATGCACATGTAGTCTTTATGCTGAAACAGGATCTCGACACAATTCAAGGTTAAATAATCCACCTTGAGATTCACAAAACAGAAGAGTTTACATGTTCCAGTTCTTTTAGCCTGTAAGAAAGGAATCAAGTAAAATATGATGCATCTTCCTTAGCCAAAGGATTCTAAATACATCCAGGGAAAAAAGCTATAATCACCCAGATACTTTAAAAATGTTGTCAGCAGGAGAAAAATAGTGTTTGCAATATACACTTTTATCTCTTAGTGCCCTGAATCAGAATACTGTTTGCTAACTCTTATAAAAAAAGCCCCTGCACATGTTTTGCCTGGACAGCCTATTGCCACTGTGCAGGCTGATAGTCTGGCTGTACTGAAGACCTAACCATTTGGACTTCCCTTTGCAGTTCTCCTCTCAGCAAAACACTCCAGCACACACAGAAACATCACTGACATCAGTGAGACTTGTGCATAAATTTGCAAGCATTTTGTTTAAGTAAAATCATGTGGGAAAATGACTAAATCTGACACGGGCCCATTCCATTGGGACAGAATTTGGTCATGGGCAGTTAGGTGAGGAATGGCTAACCTAATAATTCTGCATTCAGTGCAGTCCTTGTTCAGTTAAAACTTTGAGCAAATTTCCTTAAGCCTTAGGCCATAATTATACAAGTACTTACCCATTTTAGTCCAACTCTTGCATCTGACTCCATCCTAATCCAAAGCAACTAGATAGATCAGCAACTGATGCCCTTGAGTTTTCCTATTAACTGAGATCCTCAGGGCCAGTATGCCCTGTATCAATACCTAGTTTGTGTAAGCAGTGACTTCAGAACATATCAGTCACAAAATGCTCAGAGTTTTGGTCATTTCTTCATTTTGTTCCATTTTTATTTCAAAATACCTGTAAACAGAAGGCTGTAGGTGTCATAATAACTAAGGTGTGGTAACTGATATTGTGAGAAATGTGTTACTATTGGAAGACAACAAACACGTTATTACATAGACACCATAATGCTCAAATAATTCTGAATTAAGGATTTTGTTATTATATCAGAATACAAACTAAATCCTGCTTTTAAACTTAACAACTGTATATGTATCACATTTTGGAGCCTCTCCCATTTATACTGAAATCCTTAAATGAAATGTGTTCCCCCTTCTTTAGGTTGATGCTGCCCTCTTCTGAACACAGCAGATCATGACATTTCACTACGCAGAAACTTCAGGACACTCAGATAGAAGGCACTTAGACAGCAATCTCCAAATAAGGGGAAAAAAAACCAAAAAACAAAGAAACAATTTCTTTTTAATCTTACATCATTCAAATTTAATCAGCATTTATTAGAAAGGACTCGCCTAAGGAACTATTTTTATTCCAATTTGCAGTTGGAATGTCAACCTTTGAAATATGCAGAATCTTTCCCATTCACACAGTGCAAGAACTTAAACTAAAGCAAACTTGTGAGAATGTGAATCATAATTTGACAGTGCTTCACTCAAATTTGTAGAGGATTCTTTCCTGACCCCAAATTGACACTATTCCTTCCTTAGTGGTCCTTTGACCACTCAAAGCAGATCATTGCATTTTTAGAAGTAATTGTCAATGTCTATCATTCTTCCCTAAAACGGTACTGTGAAGGTTTTATTTCTGTGTTCATGGCCTCCAAGGTTTGCTTTGAGTTTCATGTGCAAACAAACTGATAATATGCCAAAATCACCAAGGTTCTCATGCCCTGGGCCATATAGTCATGGGAGCTATTCATAAAACACATAAATGTTTTTATTTTGGTCGGCTCAGCCTCACCAATCCCACATCATCCCAATGCTCACTGATCTCTTTGGAGCAGTTTCTTCACAGCAAGCACTTGGAGGAGCAGATCTCTAGGCTTCCAGCTATGGAATATTGTATTTTTATGGCAGTTTGACCAAATGCTTGCCCAGACCAGTAGGAAGTTGTACCTGTGGCAATACCAGTTATTTCAAAATTTATTCCTGATAATCAAAGAAAAATGACAGTTTAAAGCTATGAAACATTATCCAAAAATCTCCAAATTATGATCATCTGAAAATAAGCTATTGTTCTAACAAGATATTAATGAATTTTAATATACAGTCCAGATAATCTTAGAAATTGTGTATCATTTGCAACACTGAATTTTGAGGTTATTTGCAACAAAGAGTGTTTAGACCAATATAGAGGTGAAAACTTTACCACAGTCTTCCAAAAGGCACTTCTGTGTGTGCATCTAAAGTGGAGCCTGAAGAGTTAGGGCAAGGAAATGCTCCAAATGTAATTTTTCTGAAAAAGAGGTGTAACAGCAGAGCAAGCACAACAGTCCAGAGACACATCTGATGCTGAATTCCCTGGCACTTTCTGGCACTGCCATGCAAAACTGAAGTGGGTGAAAGGAGTCATTTGAAGAAAAAGATCATTAAAGAAGAAACTTAGCTTACTGTGTTCACTGAGAAGGAAATAGCTAGCCCCAACACTACAGGAAATAAAATAACATTCCTCAGGATGTTAATTTCTTTTTCCTCTCCCCAACCTGGGAAGCCAAAGCCAGCATTTTCAAGTTTGGAATTAGTAAGACAGTAACTACGAACCTTCCGTGTGCATTTTCAAGATTAATTTAGGTTCTTTGGAGAACTAGAGTCTTCTCATAAGGAAAAATGAAATTCTTGTGTATCTCCAGGGATGATGATAAAAAGGAAATAGTCTTGCTAAAAAATGGGCTTATTTTACTTGTGTTAAGCTATTATCACATTAAATGTGTTATTATCCTCTGTTTGCCCCACATCACAAAACTGATTCTTGAGCAAAAGAGTCAAGTATGTCAGCACTTTCTGTTGTTCTACATTAATTTAAAAATAAAACTTTACTTCTAATTTTGTTTACTATTTTTCCAAATTAAATATTATTTTGGCATGAGGCATTATCTGCTTGCTTCAGGATATAAATGCATCATGGCATATACAGTGATAACTGATATAAATTCTTGAAGTCCACTCCAATGCACTAAAATCAAACTGTGCAAAGTTGCTTTTGGGGATTAAAAAAATGATAATAAAGACAGAATAATTACAATTCTTTGATGCTAACAACAGGATTGTCTGTATTCAAAGAGTTAACCATCTCCAGACATAAATTTGTTGAAATAACGCAGGAGGGAATTGCTTACCAAAAGAAATGGAGCAGAGATTTGAAATTGTTCAGCTATCTGACATGAGAAATAAATGAAGGTGAGAGCAGTTTCTCCACTTCTTTACTCGTGGAGTTAAATGTGGGACCACACAGACTGCCATTATAAAAGCCACCTGATACCTAGCCTAAGGCATTGATTATTAATATATTAAAGCTCCTTGCCCAAGCAGTAACTTTGTAATAAAGACAGTACATCACTGGAAGTCAAACGGGTTGGCCATTAGGCAGAGTATGTGGATGTCCCTGCAATTTTGCACGTGTTCTGGCAGAGCCTGTCTTAACAAAGGTGCCAGACTTGGGTCAGAGCCTATTTATTTCCTTTATAAAACCTCATATTATAAGACTCAATAGGACTAAAAGATCACTGTTAATATTCAGGACTCTGATTTGCAAGCCACCTACAGTGTTTGATGCCCAGTTTCTATTCATCTCAATGGGATTTGAATTCACAAACACTTTAAGTAGCATTGGAAATCTCAGCCCAAATCTCTGGCCACATTTTGGGCCCGTTTGAAATTTGTATTGTCTCCAAAGAGACCTTGATTGGGGTTTATAATTAATCGTACTTCATGGGTCAAATACACCAGCAATATCTCATCCAATTCCCTATAGTTCCTCTAGTTCATCAAATCACATCTTTAAACTGATGGTGAATTATTTAATCACCACACCAGAGCCAGCCTATCACAGGGGCTTCAACAGCTTTTATTTGTGTTCTGAAATGCCCATAGCAGGTGTTGAACTGTGAATAATGATTTCCATAGAGACCTTCTTTGCCTTCCTGTACTAAGCAAAAGCTGGAAGAATGCAAACAAACTGGGTGTTCTATGATTTGCACATCTCAACCTTAAGAGTGATAACAATCACCATTGGAAGAATTGCTCCACCAGGGAATGCCTTGATCAGACAAGTCCCTGTGAGGAGCCACACTGACCACCTGAAAAGCCCAGGTCAAAGTAACCACTTTGGCACACTACAACAAACAGGATTTTCCATGAAAAGAGCAATGTCAGTCAACATTTTCAAAATATGTTTTTGCCCATCATATTTCAGTATCATAAAAATTACTTGATGTAGAAGTGCTATTTTTTCATATATTACATGAAAACAGAATAAATTTGGCCCAAAAATGTTCATTCACTGCTGACAGAACTCAAAAACTGAAAAGCAGTTTTGAATAAATTTGAAACATACTTTAAAAGTCTACTGTAGTTAAGGAATTATATATAAAATTAACAAACTTTAAAGTAATGAAACCATAAAATGAAAACAGTGCAAAATTTTAGCAAATATATTTTAGAAGTTGTGAAGTCAATTTTGAAATACTTTAAAAACAGGCACATGTTAAAAACTTTGATGAATTTTTGCAATATACTCTGTTGAACAGAGATGGAGGAAAACAGTAGATAATCTTGAGCAGCTTTAGAATTCACTGATTTGGATTAATGGTCTGTTTGGCAAAAACTCCCCAATGTAAACAGTGTAACATCTTCAACCTACTGATTGCAGAGAATGTTGCCAGCAAAACTATTTCATGGGAACTACATAAGTATGGTTTCATTTTGCATGTGCTGCAGGCAGACATTAAGCTAGTTGATCAAAGGTACACACACTGCATGAACTAGAAGTGAAGCCTTGGCTCTACAGAGATGAAGAGCCAGTTTCATCAATGACTGTAATGAAGGCAAGATTTCCTCAAATTTATATATCAATCTCATTACCATCTCTGGTCCTATGGCCATACAGACCTGGATCCAAAAATGAGCAGTGAAAAATACATGCTTTGTCCTCACCATCCCACTCATGTGAAAATAACTTTATAAATTTTACCAAGTCATAAAAAGGAAGCCTCCTGAGGCTCCCAAAGCTATTCCCCACTCCACCAGTATCTGTCATTCCTTCTCCCTACCTCCTTGTTTTTCTGAAAGCAGACTGCCAGTAAGAGTCAGAGGGAATTTACCACTTCCTTTCATGGAAACAAAGTTCCATCTCCAGTCCCTTCATTGCCTGTCAGGTTTTGAAAGACCTGTTGCTAGAGGCAGGAATACTTAAAAAAAAAAAAAGCCCAGCAGATTTCTAAAGCCAGCTTTAAAAGTGTCCTTTAAGAGTTTCCCTGAGGTGTTTATGGCTTATATTGCTCAATTAGCTATTTGATACTGCAGTATTTTCTTCAAAAGCAATCTTTGACTAATTGCAAGTTCTTAGAAATAAGCTTCACATTTTAAAAGTCCTGGTTTTACAATAAAGTCCTACAATAAAAGCTACAATAAAGTCCTCTAGGGCACATATTAGAGGCCATAATGGCACATGGCTGGACTTCAACACTCACCCCATCATCATGATGGGTGTCTCCAACTAATTAGGTGTACCTAGTAACAAGCTGATGTTAGCACCTGTTGTCACAAAATGGATTTTAACAGAAATGGGGCCAAGCTGACTGCATCTGGGGAAGTTCAGTTCTTAGGGCTGGCTGAGTCCCTCATAAACATTAGAAGGTTTTATAACATCTCAGTGTGCACAGATCTCAAGGTTTAGTGGTTTTGTGACTGAACTTCAGTTAACAAACTGTTTGAATGACCAAAGTACCTTTCATTCTCCATTTGTACTGGACAGATCAGCATGAATGCCATAAAACTGGAGGTAGCTGAAGTTCTGAATCTTCAAAGGCAGTAGGCTCCAGCACTTAGTTCTTGGGATAAATGCTTTGAGACTGAGTTCAGCTTTGAAAGAATTCTGTTGATTTTCTATATGGGGTTTTTACTTGACTATAATAGAATATTACTATAATAGAAAAACTAAAATTTTATAATGTCTTAATTAGAAAGTAACCTTCTCCCCATAGTCACTTGTGTTACAAAACCAGGCAAAAATAATATGTATTGCAGGAGACTTGTGTTCATCTGAAACAGTCTAATTTAGTTTGCATAAAGAAAACTTTTCCACCTTCCTTTTTTCTGCTCACGTAAATATTACAGCTATGCTCACAGTGAGTTAATGAAAGATTTGCCTTCACTGAAATTATTTCTTAATACCTCCATATTGCACTCTTTGAAGTATCAATAGATCACTTCTGCTTATGCCTGTTGGTTTCTGTTTGGATATGCATGTTTTGTATTACCCAGACAATATTTTAGATGTTCTCTTCCCTGAACTTACACAAATGAGAATTCCAACGCACTTCAGCCTGAGCTGCATGGCAGAACTGGGGCTCCCATTCAGTACAGCAGGCAAACACATCCTGAACTGAAAAGCTGAGGGCACTCACACTGACACAGCTCAACTATTCCCAGAGTTTCCCCTTCCTCTGTGTATCGGTAAAGTCAGATTTGTGCTACACATCTGCTTGTCAACTGACACTGCATAAACACCTGAGCTCTTTGAGTGAAATCTGCTATCAGAGTGAAATAAAATATTTATCTAATTCAATTATAAACATTCAGGATACAAGTCTAGCTGTAAGGAGTCTATTAAAATTAATAAACCCAAACAATACCAAAAATAATTTGATTAGCAGTACTGTGACACAATAAAGTAATTACATGATAAAATATTAATATTTCTAAAGAAAAAAGAAAATGTGGAAATGATGCAAGCCATGAACATGAGGTAATGATCTGTATTTTCTAAAGTCTAGGATTCAGTATGATCAGTATATGAAAAGCCAGAGCACCGCAAATGAGAGATAAACACTAGCCTAGTTCCCTTCATAAAATCCCTCTTTTCATGTGTATGCGACTGACATTAAGAAAAATTGCCAGTCAGTCACTCACTGATAACATACCAACTTCCCAGAATCCAGACTTCTAAAAGAGTTTAGTGCTGAAGAGGCTAGTTATGAATTTCATAGTTAACTATATGCCTTTACACAAGCCTCCCCACTAATGCTCTGTGATGCTGTTTTCTGTAGCAGAGAAGACTAATTCCCATCAGACCATGCAGTGTGGTCTGGAAGAAGACAGAATTAATAATCAAGATGCTTACTCCTCCTGCCCTTGAAAATCTCCAGGTGAAGTTCTAGGGTTGCTGAATGACATGAACAGAGCAGCACAATCATTAGAGACACTCCCCAAGAAAACAAAGCAAGGCCTTGCTTCTCACCTCAAGTTAACATGCATAGATCCAATACAGTAGAAAAAGCTGACACTGATTTTTGCCAGCTGAAAATCTGCCCTGTACCTTAAAGCAGCTTGGCAGCATGGATGAATATCAGATGCCTTCAATTCAAGTTAACTACCATTGTCCAGCTAAGCTCTATTAGAAAGCTCTATTCCTTGAGCACTGCTTTATAAAACTGATATATACAGAGGTTGTCCAAAGCACAGGCTTTGTGTTTGGAGAGATCTTAATATATTAGCCAACTTAATATCAATGGTCAAAAAGCATGGACTCTCCCTGAAGGTAAAGAACACCTTCTTAATGAAAAAAAAACTTGCAATAATCTTAGATCCATCTTCAATTTAGACCTTGTATTTTCCCCTGTTGTCAGAGTTTCAATCGCCTTTGCTATGAGCTCTGGGTTTCAATTTACAGAGCATTAGCCCTAGGCTCCTCATCAGCATCTTCAGGTCTGCTGGGACAAGCACTCCAAAATCCTGAGCAGTTGGAAGAGCAAATCAAAATTAACAAATCCTGAGTGACAAACAAAGCAGACCAGTTGCTCAAGGAAATGGGAGGTTTCCTCAAAATTTAAGAGTGCCAGATAGATCCAAAACTATAGAGGCCAAAACAGTCTAAAGATGTTGACAGAAAACTGTCCTTAAGAGAGAGTGTCAGATAAGCAACCTACAAGCCAGGGAAGACTAAATAAACTGAAAAACAAAAGCATCCAGATGGAGGCATCAAAATCATAGCTCTACAGAGATTCTATGCATTTTTGTAGCACTTCTTATTAAAACATGCAACACAGAGTGCACACAATATGCATTACAATAGGAAACAAACAAGAATCACAGGGGCTAATGCAAACAAAGGTGAAAAGATCTCAGCTGGCTTCTCTCTGCAAGCAGCCTTCTTAAAACAAAGGTGAACGACCATATATAAAGCTTTACTTTCCCTCTTCGATGTTTCACTCCTTGTTAACCTGTTTTCCAGTACAGCATACCAGTCCAAGCACTCCAAGGAGAATTTGCAGTGTGCTCCTTCTTGGCACTGACTGCACATGGCAGCTGCAAAGCTTGTCGTCAGTGAATTTTGCAGCTGGTCTGGTAGCAGTTGGCAAAAACCTAGTGTCCAGATGGACATTAAATTTGCATTATTTATAATGCTTCAAAAGTGAATAAACCTATATGAAAGTGACTTATAAGGAGGCTAAATTAGGGACTTATTTCTGATGGTTCTAAAGCCACTTTCATCCAAGCAATGCTTAGATGCTGAAAGCTTTACTGGCCCTTAGGAGAAAGTTCCACAACTCTTGATCATTGTTGGCCCTTACATGACACACATGTGGAAGAATAGATAAATCCTGTACTTTTCACAGATTATGACCTACAAGTTAACAGACCCATTTACAATTATAGTGCTTGAGTTCAACAGCCTATGTTGCATAAGGTTCTGGCCTGAAATTCTCCTACTTGCAATGTGAAAGAATGGAGAAGAAGCAGGCTACGATTTGTAGTTTTCAAATTAAAAAGTAAACAGTCACCACTAGGGCAGGCATTACGATTTTGGCTGGGAGAGAGTTAATTTTCTTCTTAGCTGGCACAGTGGTGTGTTTTGAACTCAATATGACAATAATATTGATACTCCACTGATGTTTTGGTTGTTGCTAGGTAGTGCTTATCCAAATGAGGACATTTCTGTTCCCCATGCTCTGTCTGTGGGGAGCTGCACAAGATGCTGAGAGGGAGCACGGCTGAGACAGCTGACCTCAACTGTCCAAAAGGATATTCCATACTACAGAACATCATGCCTGGTATAGAAACTGTGGGGGTTGGCCAAGAGATTTTGATGGTTCAGGGATGGGGTGGGCATCAGTCAGCAGGTGGTGAGCAATTGTGTTGGGCACCACTTGTTTCTTTTAGGTTTTCTTCTCTCTCTCTTTTTTTTCATTGCAAATATTATTATCATTAGAATAGTTAAGGGTTTTTTTTGTTTTAGGTATTAAACTGTACTTATGTCAACCCATAAGTTGCACCTTTTTCCTGATTCTTCTCCTCATGGTAGGTGGGGTGGAAAGGGATGGGTGGCCAAGTGCATAGTACTTAGTTCCCAGCTGGGGTTAAACCACCAGGCTTGATGGACTGGAAGAGTTACATCACACCAGACAACACAAATAGGTTTCCTACAGTGTTCCCATCTCCCAGCCAACTTTGCAAATTCCTGTTTATCACATAGGTGGTAAGACCCACAACATTCATCTTCAGAATTAATAGAAAACAGTCATTCTTTACATTGAAAGTTCTTTAGCTTTCCAAAACTGGGACAAATTACCATAATGGAAAATTATGAGGCATGGCCATTTTTTGAATAACTTGAACAGAGAAATAATATATCTTGCTCTGAAACCGATAGCCTTTAAAGAGAAGGTAATATTAATTTCAATCTTCATTTCTCAGCATTTGGGGACTGTCATTATACAATCCATTTTGCTAATATAGGCGTTCAAAAATCTTAACTAAAACTCTCTGAAAACAGCTCACTGGAAGATCACTTTTGTTGCTATAGAATGACAAATCAAGTTTTCTTTAGGCCTAAGCAGTAGAACAACCAAGCACATTATCTCTTTCTAATGCTACTGTGAGATCAGGCCATTGATACTTGTTCAGTCCCTTCTCAATACCAGCTGTGAGTACATCATCATTTGTATCATTTTTATTCTCTCCTCACTCTGCTCAGGAGATAAAGCCTACCAGTAAGACTTTCAAGCTTGTGAACTAACCATGTAGAGTACACCACCACAAAACTCCCCAGTATTTTGACATAAGCATAAGCAGACTGTACAGCTCGTGGTATTTTAGCACTCCAAGGTCACTTGCCTTACAAATTACTCATTCCTAGATTCCACATCATTAAACACCTGATTCTGTTCACTGGAAAGAGCACAAGCTTCACTGAGAGAAAAATTATTAAATCAGCCATGACAGCTTTGCTATAGATTTGCTAATCTAGGATAAATAGAGTGCCAGTCACAAGTCCAATAGGATATATTTGAACAACACATCTCAAGCAGTGGCTGTTAATCACAGTTAAAAAGCTGTTCGATGGAGATGACAGCTCCAGTTTAACAATAAGGCACTTCAGAGGCACATGGTGCTGAAAGCACTGCTGTCTGTAGCAGATCACCAATGATATACAGCCTGCAACAACTATTTCTATCGTCACATTACTGAACTGTGCAGTAACAGAAAAAAAACCTTAAAAATGGTTCATAATTATGGTATTGTGCAGTGAAGAATGCAACATTGGCTTGATGTTAAGCTTCCATTTGGAAAAATAATGCTATAAATTCAAAATATGTACTGAAAAGCACAACTTAGTTACAGTAGCACAAAGAAAGGACTAAGGAGATTTTCAGAAGCCATTTAAATCAGATACCCTAAATTAAGAATTTCACTAGGTTTCTAACCACTCCAAGATGCTAAAGTGGGTGACCCAAAGCCTCGTACCGACAAGTGTTGCTTCTTCAAGTCACAAGGCTTTGGACCACGCCCCTCATATTGCAAACTCCAGCAGGCTTTCCCTTGAAACAAAGCTTTGGCTTCAAATATAGAAGGGCATTCCAGTCAAACACGAGTCAAGTCAAATCCCTCAAAAAAATCAGATCTCCCCTTCCACTGTCACACCATTACTGAGAAATTCTTCCAAAAATACATTGCCATTGTGGGTGATATGCAAGAGTGCTGAAGTTAAGACTGGTGCTCTCATGCTATGAAACGGTAATATTTCTTTTACAAAATGAAAATTGCATGGCACCTTATTCAGCAAGAGCAATTGAAAAATTGATCCAAAACTGGGATTGTGAACAAAGGTATAGGACAAGCAAAGCATGATAAATGAGGAATAGAAAGAGCCCTAGAGACAAGTGTAGTCTCAATAACCACTAGCTCCATGAGTCTGAAGGAAAAAAAAAAAAATGTTTCCTGAGGTGGTAGCTGAAAGAGGGTTTGTTTAGCTCAAGGAAGCTGCTGCTGTTGTTTGCCTACTCCTTTGTTCTGAAAAGCAGGACTTGCACTTACCTCTGAAAGGATTATAGCAATAGGCTTTGGGATTTTTTTTTCAGATTTTCCAAACTATTTTTTGTCTCTGTCCTATTAATGGAAGAGTTATTTGGAAAGGATTCAGTGTTCACAGTCGTTTCCAACACACTATTACAGTCTGTCTACAGTGCAGAAATAAACTGTATCATTTGAATACAAATAAAATAATCTAAGCTCATGAGTAGTTCTGAATGCTCCTTAGTAATTCAAAAGTTTGTACATAATGTTATTATAAGAGACATTTCTTGGAGCTTGTATCTTTGCACAAGAATTAGTTTGTGAGCAACAACCCAGCCATTTGACATGACATCAAACTGAAGACAAAGTCTTCAGCCAGTGCAACACTTCTCAGCTCCATCAGCCTTGTGCTACAGCATCAGCTGCCCTTTGACAGTCAGTATAAATGAAGGAGTACATTATTTCTCGTTAGGATTAAGAAAATTATACTACATGACTGCAGAGACATTTTCTTATATTTCAAAATTAAACTGTAAGCAGAGTTTACACATAAGAATGCCCTTACTGTAAATGCATCAATTGTCACTCTCTTTACACATGTTTTACATTTGGCACAGCAACAATACAAAAGTGTTTACAAAATGGATTGGAGCCAACAGATGGCTTCTCCAAGCCATCAGCATCATAATCATACTCAGTTCCCACTCTTTCCCACAAAAAAGTCTGGGAAAACAGATTGGGATGATGCCTAAATACATACACATGACAATTTATATCTGCTTTTGTATGTATGTGCATACATAGGCACACATGTAAAACTATGTATAAACACATACACATGTGCAATATACAGTGCTCAGGTATCTGGGCTCTTCAGCAGTCTATGGCCCTCCCAAAACCAAACATTATGCAAAGAATTTTTCTCTGTTCAGTAGAGGTATTTCATTAAAAGACAATGTTATTTTGGGAAGACATAGCTACATACTCTGGTTTCTGCTAACAGTATCCCACTACTACAGATTTTATTTTTAATTCCATATCTTGGCTGAAGGCCTGCCAGGGTAGGGACTGCAACATCAGCTATGCTTAGGCCAAACTGGGGGGAAGCTGTTAAGCCATTCTCTGAAAGAGGTCAGGAACAGGCACTTCTGAGAGGCATGGCAAAAGCAGAGGCCACATGATGAAAGCACTGTTTTGAGCTGGTGACTGCCACTTCCCACATTTCAGAGAAGAATTTCTCTCTGGCATTGCCATGGGAAAATTTCTTCATTCTGACAGAAAAGAGCAGCTTTTACTCTTTAAACAAATTTGGTGGTTGAATCGCCCCATTTTTTGTGCTGATCATCACCATTAATGCTAGAAAAGGACCATGTGCCTTATTTGTAAAGCAAATATTGTCAGACATGACTTGTTGAGATCACATGGTTCCAGCTGGAGCCCATTTCTCTCCTAAATGCCATCAATAAAAACAGGACCCATCCCATACATGTGATTCTTGCTAGAGTAATGTACATATGGTTCTCTCGAAATTGTTCCTTGTTTGTTTATTTTTATATCACTGATATTTACAACATTACAAATCTGTACCATAAGCCTCTACAGAAAAATGCTATGAGTATGCACTGCAGATAATGTTTACAGATAAAATTCATGTTAACTCCAAAAAGCTCAACGTACAAGTATGGAAATAGGCAAGCATGAAGGATTTCCTTTTCAGACCTTAAAAGGTTTCCATATTTAACCTTGCAAAGGTCAACCACACCATACCAACAGACTTTTGCTTCTTTGGCTTAGTCTCCAAGAATCCCAGCTGGAGCTCAAAGCCTTCAAAGAAGGCCCTCCAAAAGCCAAAACACAGTGCCTTTCCTACCTGTTTTCTCAGGCAAGGGGAGGGCATGTGATATTCTCCCACTCAGAATTTGAGGTTTGTACAAGTTATCCTTCCTCCCAAAGGCATCATCCAAGAAAAACATATCTTTCCTACTGTGTTGCTCAGTTGGTATGGCTTAATAGCAAAGGCACACACCTGGAAGTACTTGTGCCAGAAATCACACAAGCCACTCATACCAAGCTCCCGAGATTTGCAAAACAGAAAAAAAAAAAAAAAAAGTAATTTCTGCCTGGCTTGGGAAAAGAGCAAAGTGCAGCCATTTCTCCACAGCCAAAAAGAGGTCCACAGACATGACAGAATACATAGACATCTAAGACAGAATACATCAGCAATTAAGGAAATCAGCAACTAAGGAAATCAGAGGAACTTCCATCTGACCCATTCCAAAAACAGATGTAGATCGGAGATATGACAAGGAAGCCTCTTCACCAGACAGGCTCTCACTTCAATAAGAAAAATTTCTGAATCGAAATCCAAAATTAAGTACTTTCTATTTCCTAGAAAACATTAGGCTATGACTTATACACAGGAGCTCATTAAAAAAAAAAAACAAGATTAGAGCTCTGATATCTATAAAGATACAATCTCTCAACCAAAAAACTATGGAATGAGAAATTGAACAACTCATTCAGGTTCTGAGGAGCAACGCAGGCAACTGCTAAGTAGAACCAAATACAGAGCAACTTACTGAAAAAAACCCTAGAATTGCTTTCCTACCACACAAGATTGGAAAGGTTTTCTATTAAAAGCATTTTCTAACGAGGTCATCACTAATCACTATTCACCTTTTGAATACAAAGGGAAGCAGCTGTTTTCTCACTTCCTGCAGTTTAGAATTAGTCTTGCCAATAAGGTAAGGACCCCAGAAAGCTTTTCTTTCATTTCTCAAGCTTGACAGAAATTTTTTGGATGGCCTTTAGGAAAATTTCTAATTACAACTGGGAATTAAATATAACTAGATTTTTTTCTTTTCATTTAATTGATTTTCATTGGAGAATACTGATTCCTAAAAACAATTTCCTCAAATAATATTGTATGTTCAACAAAGTTCTGCTGTAACATGGACAACTCTCTTGACATCTCACCTAGGAAGAATGGGATCTTCAGAATCAGTTTTGCTATGAGGATCTGTTTACTCAAGGAGATTTCACAAGATATCTCCCAGGAGCTGGGAACAGCTGTCTGTTCCACCCCAGTAACAAGGAAAAAACAAATTGTATTTTCAGGGCTTTCAAGAACATTAATTTTCTAGAATTCCCTTTCTGTGGAAGGGAATAATTTCTTTGTTTTTCCTCCCAAACAGAATAACTTCCAGCAGCTTCCTGAAATTCTTGGGGATTTTTCCATAGAACAAAAATCTGAACTCCCACTAACTCTCAGTGTCTTTGGGCCATGCTCAGTTGTAGCTTGTGTCCCATTCATACCACAGTGACTGTCCACATAACACAGGGCTCTATCTCCCCAGGAACAAGGGTGCATGAACTGGGATAGAAGATGGCTTGAACTAAGGAAACCTTTCTCTCCCTTGGTCACTACAGCAGAAATACTGAATATAGACCTTAGCACTCTCCCTTCTCCCTCCCTCAGTGTCTTAGATGATTTTAAAATACTCCAGGGGAGAAGTTATCTTTCATTCTGTGCTAATATGTAGCCTCTGGTAAAAGCTACAATAAGTGAAGGTCTAAGCAGAGCCTTGTTAGTAAATTCTTCATAATAAAGTTCATAACTGTTAGGATCAACAGTAAAGGGGAAAAAAAGATCTGTCAATAATTATTTTTAATTAGAAATAGAGCTTAGAAGTATTGCCAAATGGAGCCATACTGAGGGACAACGTTAAAAGTACAGGAACCAATCCCCAAGTTTTTAGAGGTATTTGGAAATCATTGGCCCTGCCATGTGCTGTCCAACAGTCTAAGCAGACAAATAATCCAAACTACGTGCAAATTATGTAAAATGGTTGCTATGTTAAAGCACATTTAGGGCAAGGAACACAAAAAATCAAGAATTTCTGAATCTATTCTCTAACAAGCCAGAAAAATGAGAATAAAATATTAAATACTGGCTTGTTATTTTAAACTATAAACAGAATTAAGACTTTAGAAAGGAACAACATAGAACTCTGATTTAATTGCTATGGCAACTTGCAGTTTTACAGAGTGGTTTTAGGAGTTCTAACAAAAATGCACAGAACAATAAAATTTAAAGAGAAATTGTCATTTCAATATGTTGTATAAACTTATTTAACAGCAGTATAATACGAAATGTGAATTTAATATTACATCCACATCATACTGAAGCACTTGAAGCCATTCATTTAGGG
The DNA here is from genome assembly GCA_013397235.1 of Lanius ludovicianus. Lineage (NCBI taxonomy): Eukaryota > Metazoa > Chordata > Aves > Passeriformes > Laniidae > Lanius > Lanius ludovicianus. The sequence goes on along the minus strand of VYXG01010829.1, from coordinate 54,488 downwards.
ACATGGGAGAGGACCTTTTAGGTTACAGGTCCAATCTATGGCTGATTTAACGTTCTCCTACTCGAATTTGTCAAGTCCTCAATTAAAATTAGCAGAGTTTCCTTATTCTCACTACTCTAAAAACATCATTCCAAAGCCTCACTCTAATGACAGTTTGTAGCCTTCTACAAAGTACCTGACAGAACTTACTTGTCTCCATTTTGTCTTTTTGCTCTTTACCAACACTTTCTTTCAGTTGAAATAACTTTTCTTCTTTGGTGCTTATTCCATTTCTAGTTTCTCCATACAGAAAGCTATCACACTCTCTCTTCATGTTTACTTTGCTATGCTAAACAAGCCATTAATAACTTGCAAGAAAATAAATATACATATACATAAGAATACATATACACTACATATACCCATAAAAATGTTTAATGAATATAAGCATATATTTGCATATGGGTACATAATAATGAAGGAATGGGATTGGGTCAGATCAGATTACATAACTAAAGAAAAATGTGAATTTTCAAATATGAAAAATGCAGTTTTATAGACTAATTTCATTGCTTGGGTTGAGATAAAAGTCAATCAATTGGAATAAAATGGCACAATGCCATAAAATGAGATGCTTGTATGTATAACTGTCATAGGATTCAAACATTCTTGGGACAGGCAATTATGTCTAGTAGTATCTGGAACTCAAAGTACTTCAGGAAAAGGTGATTGCAGTAAAAGCTGAAGACCTATAAATCCCATTCATGTCCTGAAAGAAGGGATCTCTTCTTTGTACCCCTCGCCACTGCAATGGAACAATAATTCTCATAGCCACAGAACAGCCTCAAATTTTGAGACTCAAGTTGTTCAGTACCATGTAACAGAATTCCAAGACTTCATTATAAATTTACTCTTATGCATTTTAAGGGCATTACTTAACACCAAGTGGATTCCTCTCAATATGAGAGATGGGAAACAAGATTGTACCTTCTCAATCTGTGATAGTAACTTCTTTTCCAACTACTGTGTACTTTTTTATTTATCCACATTTGAAACTAAAGACCGTATTTTCAGTATTTTCCAGTCTCTTCTCCTGTGAAAATTTAGTGGTTTTTAACTATTTCATCTTCAAACCCACTAGTTTTCTCTTGCAAAAAAGTAACTAGAGCACAGTAATTCAAATAAATGCTAGACTTAGTTTTCTATAATGGCATTTTAACCTTTACATACTACTTCTCCTGTGCAATATAGCATTTTCTTTATTCTTTGGGATACAGCTCAACAATGAGCAAACTTTCAGCTCACTTTTCAAATTTACTCTGGGTTGCAACTGGACTGACTTGCAAGAGTGTTTCAGACATATCAAAGATGAGTTTTGCTACGTTGTCACCAATAAAAAGCACAATTAGCAGTTGATATTGGCTCGAAAGTAGTCAACATCGTCCAACCCATCACAGTGAAAATGAACAGCAGAGCTATTCCCTTACTAACAGGTGTTCAATTCAGTGGGGTCCACTGAACTAGAGAGTTTTGTCATTTGATTGGTGCTACACCAGTTTAAATTACTTAGAAGGATATCAGAAAAATATGGACAATTAAAGTACAATGCACAATGTTTGCAGTATATCGTGTATGTTTGTTTTCATCTCACCCTCAGCAAATACAAAGAAAAACAGAACTTCTATTTGCTTTTACCCTTTGCAAAAGTCAAGAAAAATTTAATTTTGCTATTGAGGAGTAATTAGACAATTAAGATGACAGAGCATAACACATGCCTTCAATGGGCTCTGACCTGCCATATCAAGTAGTTGCAGCATTAAACTGAATTGTCAGTTATTGCATGCACTTACTGAAAACTCATTTTGAGGTGATTTATCTAATATGTGTCTCCTTAAGAGCAGCATGAATACTGTTTTATCATCATACCATCTTCTTAGGGGGGTTGTTGATTACACAAATGACTCAAAAATTGGCCGTATCACGATTTTCACATGATGAAAGCAACTCCTCATTCATGCTCCAAGCTCTAATTTCTTCACCTCCTTTTTTACTAGGATCAGCCAGTTCACTCTTTCTAAAGATAGTAAATCAGTTCAGAGAGAACTATGTGCATAAACAGTTGGTTAGAAATAGAGCAAGGGAGAGAGAAATGATTGGAATGATCAGATGGTTGGAATGAGAGTATAATTACCTCCAAGCAGCAGCATTGCTTCTTGTCAGCTTAAGCAGTTTGTGGAATTACAAAGTTACTTTGCAAGCTGAAGATGTTTTTAGTACTTTGAGAAGCCATGAAAGCCTTGTTCAAACAAATGTAACAGATTAGCAGCATGGCTATATACTTTCGGAAGAATGAATGTCCTTCTGGCAGTAACTTTGTAATTAGAAAGTCTGTCTATCTGATAATTGTTATCCAGTTATCTGATCTTGGACACAATATACAAAGCCAATGTCCAGGTTTCAGCACACAACTGGGGATTCCAACTCATATACTTAGACTGATTAACTGGCATGAATCCCACCAGCCCCACTGCCAAGGTTACCTCAGTGAAGCCTGTTTCATCATGAGCAGTTTGCTCTGTTCCATCCAATAACTCAAATTATATCAGCATCTTCTTAGACAGAAACCAAATATTAAAAATTGAAAAGCTCTCGGGTCTACAATTTAAATGGCCACCTTATTTAAAGTGTCATGGGCTTTGAACCCTCAATGACTGCAAAATGTGCATGATCTGAAAAATAACACTAATGCAAACCTAATGTTGCCCTTGCACAGTTCTTTGAGGAATTCAATGTGAAATAGCCCAAGAATAAAGAAACCTACATTTAAATGTCATTAAAAATTAAGCATCATAACAGAACTAACAGCAAAACAGCATTAACTAAAGGCAGCATTTCTGAGCATATGATGAAGTAGTAGTTTTCACTGAAGGAGGTATGCTTGAATATTTGTATGCATACCCATATGTTTCGTATTTATACATACACATAAACCCAAAAATTTCTACCACACAATTCATTATACTACAAATTTCAAAGAATGCAGCCTTGCTTATGGGAAAGTGTTGAGAAGCTGCATCATGCTTTATTTTTACATTGCATCAGATAAGTATATATCTACTACTGGTAGGCATTAATGAATGTCCTATAACTGTCTTAGTAACAGCATCCTTAGGGAAGTGATAAGGCTTGTGTTAGTCATCTAGTATATAACAAATAGATTATTACAATGATATAGCTTATCTCCTTGTATGAACAGCAGCTAAAATTAAAAAGCAATCAGACATTGTAATTTTAAAAAAAAAATCAAATAAAAGCACAAAATTTTAAAAACTGGATTTTTAAATGTCACGAGAGATTCTGGAACAATTATTCTACATTTAGAGAATTTGTTCCAACTGTGTGAAGGAACTGATTCACTAGTACACTCTAAAGAACTGAGGGTGAACTGAAGGCTGCATTTAAAAGTAGTTTAGAAATAATTATGAGAATTAAAGTATTATGGTGGTTGCCATTAAAAAAAAAAAAACAAAACACCTCCAAACTCAGGGTACAGCATCCTACACACTAGCCCTGTTGTTTCAATTCAGAAAAACTCCCTCAATGCTTTTCAGCTGCTACTGTGTGGTAACATTAAAAAAATTAACAGAAAAAATTTAATGTGAGCACTTTATTGCACAACATTGAAGTTGTTAGAAGCAAACTTTATATTTGTTTCTAATACACACAAATTACACAAAGCCTTAAAGTTTACTTTTTATTTCAGCAAAAAGAGACTTACCCCTCAAACACAGAACACAAAACCATTTTAAGCTGACCTTGAGAAAAGAGCTAGGAAAGCTTTTTTTTTTTCTTTCAAGCTGAAGGCTTAACACTTTTGAATCCCTCTGGAAATCCTTGTGCATTTTAAATTTAGTGTTTTACTTTGAGACAAAGGGGCTAGATTTGTTGGGAAACAGATAGGACTCGGTCCACTGTGCCCAATGCAAGCAAGAGAGAGGCTTCTCCTGAAAGCAGCAGGCTGATTTCTGCACGCTGCAGGCTTCCACCTTTTGCCAGCAGGTGGCAAGGAGACAGCCCGGGAAAGGCAGGAGTGCTAAACCCGTGCGACTCCCCCGGGAGGAGCCAGCGGCTGCCTTGCGATGGAACGAAAGGAGAGGCAGCTCCCTAAATGCGGAGACCCCAGAATAAGGACATTTTCTAGACTTACTAAATGCTGAGAAGCTGAAAGTAATTACAGTTGCACATAGCTCTACAAACCAATTTATTAAATGGCTGACAAAGCAAGGGTTTCATGCTGCAGTCTGTGTTGCAGTTGATGTCCCATGCTACTCATCTTCCCTCATACCCAGTTAAGTGCTCAGTGCTACTCAGCTCCGGAAAAGACACAACGAAGGAGCAAAATGAGAAGGAGACAACCCTAATTTTTAGGATCTTAATGAAGTCTAACATGTGCAAAAATAACCCACAATCTGTCCCTCATAAATATCCTCATTTTTTTTTTGCAAATTCATTTGCGAAGATATAAATGAGGAGGCATTGAAGTCAATTCAATTACGGAAGTGGAACAAGGACAGATAAATAAAAACACAGGTGACAAAACAGAAGCCAAAATTTGAGAGAAAGGAAAAAATAACAATGAATCCTTGCTGAACTTATCTAAATGCTTACTCCTAGAATGTCGAATTTGGTTTGAAACCCATGTCCATGGGCTCCTATTTTAAGTAAAACATAAGAAAGAATTAATTTTCATTGTAAAGGAGAGTATCTTTTCTAAAAGAAAAACAAAACAAAACCCTTCTTGCCACTGAAAACTTTAAGATAGTTCTTCAAAATAATTTTGGGGAATTATTTCAATAAAAAATTTTACAATACAAAGTTTCTAATCTAGAGGGCTATCTCCCCACCTATTCTTCCATTTTCCAGGACCACAGTGTATTGTGCCAAAAGACTAACTGCAGGACCCCTTCTACCAGCAACATTCTATAAGATACAGCTAATCGAGGTAACAGAACCAAAAAAAGTCTTTAAAAAAGTAGATTCTATTGTGTTTCAGATGCTTTTGTCAGACCTTACCAGCAAGTAGAATGGAAGACCAAATGGTTAATTAATGCACCTCCCTCCAAAGAGATGCTAAAGGGCTACTAGCAGCATCTTATTCTTTACTAAGTCAGGCAGCATGTGAGAAACAACACTTTGAGTAGTGACCCAGGTCTAACCTCACTGCACAGACCTGTAAGGCAGAAATCAGTCAAGTTGCACTGCTGTAACACTGGAATCAGCTCTACAATGACATTATGCACAACAATGTGTAATGCTTAGATGAGACTTAAATATCTACAAAAGAAAAGAAAGATTGAGCAGATGAAATTCTGAAAGACCCTTAAACTGAATAACAATAAAAGGAATGCCCATACACAAGATTTATCATAACCAAGCCTCTTACTACAATTCATCAATAAAGTAAGATGTTTAAGCTAGGCATATAGTCTTCTTCCACTTCTTCTTCTTCAGAAAAACTTATAATTCTTGCAATTCAGGCAAGATGCACTATCCTCACAGGGTATAGTATTCAAAGTAACCAGCATGTAGAAAGCAAACATTATTGGCATTCCACTTCTTCCTTAAACCCTTGATTTCTTCCATAATGCTCAACCATTTTTTGCAGTGCAGTGTGGTATACAGTTTGCTGCAACAATGCCAGCAAATACAGACATGTTTAATTCAGACACTGTCATTATATTTTATTTCATTGCTGCAAAACTGCTCCAACTCTGGGTCAAATCAACATGAAATATTCTAATGATTTCATTAGAAATGAAGCTGTGGCTAGTGCTTTTCATTTCTTTATTCCTTACTCCACAAACAAACTTCAAGACTAGTCATCAGAGTAACAGGTAGAGTTGCAAAGCTGTGCAAAGCATCTCATCCTGTGCTGATAAGACACAAATGAGAAACAAACCTTTCCTGAAGGAGAAGAAAGTCTGCTATGTTATGTGGAATACACAGTGATCCTTTCCACCAGAAGCTTTTCTGCTTTAAGCCATGTTAGCCCTGCAAGTACTACTACAAACAGAGTTCAATATCAAAAAGCAGGAAAATTTCAAACAAAATCAAATATCATAGGAAAACAAGTGTTTGCTTTTGTCCACATATGGTACAAAATAAGTCTGCAGCAGTTTGCCATGTTCTCAGACAACCAAAAACCACAGCTCAGGAATTGCTTGTATGACCAGATCTCTTTGGGAAGGTCATCATGAGATGGAGACTTTGCATTCTCTCCTGCTTGGACATACATGTCAGAATGTACCCATCTGTTTGAATAAAATTGAAGCATTAGTCTAATTCAGTTTTCCAAACATTTACTAAATAGTGCAAAATGCTTTCTGCAAACAGGTGAAAATTTAGGCCAGTAGATATGGCTTCTGCAGAATATAGTGTAGGCAGTTTGGCACTTCTTTCTTTTTAGAAATTATTTATCCCACTGGTCTCAAATTTAAAGCTGTATATAAATTTAGAATTTTTTTAAGTCATTGTCCATTGTTATACACTTTACTGAAGTTTTCTTTACTCCAAAGTCTGTGAAGCCAGTGATACAGTGATGACTTTCAGTGAGACACAAAATGGTGATTTGCATGGCATTGCTCATGCTGCAGTGGTCTACAAATGTGTGAGTAGTGTTAGCTCCAGCTTAAGTCAGGAGGAACTGAAGACATTTCTCACCTTTCATATCTGAGTTTGGGATTATCAGACAGCTCTGCAGGGGCAGATGTGAAAATGCACAAGGCACATATGTAACAGACTGCATAACAGCAAGATTTATACCATATGCCACAGCAGGAATATTTAAATCTTAAATCAATATTAAGTTGAAAGGTTCAGATGAAATTATCACAATCCACAGATGTTCCACGGACAGAAAATGGTTTAGGACAGAAAACCAAATTGTTTGCATAAAAATGCACTGCAGCACTAGAGCACGCTTCAATGTAGAGACAAGTGAAAATCTGTTTTACTTTTTCACCCACAAATATTAGCTCAAATTTGTCTCAGGCTGTCAGTCATGGCCCTTTTTTATGGATACTTAGCAGTATTGCCAGCAATTAATTAACGGGGAATTTTATTAGCATAAAAAATTATTTATAGATAATTTAAGATCCAAATATTTATTGAGGAAATTTTAATCAAAAGAAATGGAAGTCATTCAGTCTGAGAAAGGAAATACATTGGGTGACCTAAACACTCAAAAATATCAGCTCAGAATCTGAGTTGTCAAATGCATGCAATTGCCTGTGTGCAAAATACATACCACAAAGAAATGCCCACAGCTATTTGAATAATGGTTCTGAATACTAAGCTATAGAAAGTAAATTGTTCACAACATGACAAGAGAGGGAGCAGCTAAATTCCTTTCTCCAAATTGCAGCTTTGCCATCTGTGTATCTTGTTTACTGTTCTTCTTGCTCTCCTTTCAGCAAAATTTGGGAACTCCAAACTGCTCAGTACAAATTTAATCTAGTCCTTTTCAGTGAAAGCTGTTGTTATAAAACCTCCTAAGTTTGAGCCATGCCACGCTGCAACAGACAGAGAAGAGTTTCTCCCATGGTTATAACATCAGTGTGTTCTCAGTGAGAGGTCCCATAGGAGCTCAATCCCAACTGCTTCTGCCCCACACATTTCTCCATCCCAAGAAACTTAGTCAATTCTAGTGGAGAAAACTAACCAACAAAAGAGTGACTGATCTTGAGCAGAATGAGGCCCCAATCACACAAAGGCCAGGACCACTGGCAGGAAAGGGTAAAATAATAGAAATAGGGGCACAGTACTATAACCAGCTGTAACTTACATATTGCTAAGGAACCACACCCTCCAGTAGAAACACTTAAAGTAGAAGCAATTTTTGGTGACTTGAACTCTGACAATGCAGCTTTAGAGAAAACCACACAAGCTAGAGTACTGGGAAAATACTGGAGCAGTTAACAGCATACACTTAGGGTAAATGTAACCACTTGCTTGGCTTTTCTTTGTATATTTGATTAAGCTAGGGAATAAGAGGGTAAAAACCAGGCTCTGCTTCCCTTACTGAAGAGGCAGAAAAGCCTAAGTGCTCAGATCACAGCAACAAATTATTCTTCCGGTCAGGTTAGTTTAGAAGGGATTAATAACCAATTAAGAGAGATCCATGCTCCAAGTATAAACTGAAAGATGACTGGAACTAATATGATCTGCAAACAAGACAACTTTTATGTATGAAATAAAGATTCAGAAAATGTAGCACTACCAGAAGGGACCAGCGCTTCAACAAATTGTACTATTAGAAATATAGGAGTTGTATATCACAAATTTAATAAGCAAAAAGCTTCTCTGCTCTACCCCCACTCATACTTTAATTACGCTTCCTCTGAGAAACCAAATATCCTGCGTGTTACCTCTGGAATAAGAATGTCTGACACAAAATGCATCCAGCCCTTGAAGTTAGGGTGATGTAACTCTTGAGATCAGCTGAGTGGTAACAGCTATGACAACACTCAAAGTCTCCTTGTAAGCTGTTCATGTGAATTATGCTGCTTTTCACTCATTTCATCCCAAGTTGTCAAAATGCACATATCTGCCTTTGTTCATCTGTGTTAGCTTGTTAACTATTAAACACATGGAGATGAAAACCATGAAGTACATGAAGCTGCTTAATATTGCTCAAGGCAGTGCTTTTCTAAAAGGCACAATTTCACTAAGAGGTTTATTTGTCCTGAGAAGTTTATATTTCCCTCAATGAATTTTGAATTCTGAAGTAAAACTTAGATTCCATGACTTAGATCCATTTTACAACCCTATCTTTCCAATTTTTCAAATGCTTTTTCACAGATTAGTTTTGGAGCAAGCATATCATGCTGTATGATATGTGCCTGAGTTATCAGACAATATAGAAAAAAATGGAACTCTGGCTCCTCAATTAATGTTAGTTAAGCACTCAAGATGACTCCTGAACTTTAAAATTCTTGGTCTACAATTCTGTCACGAAACTCATATTTTTTGTGGCTTGTTCCACAGTAGCTATCCAAATTTACAGAGGAAAATATGAGTAATAGCTACATTTAAACAGAATAGACTTCAGGAAAAATACTTGTGATCTGACAAAGCAAAAGCAAAGTGCAAGCCAAAATCAGGTTAGAAAACATGTCTCCTACTTTAGGCTTTTTATGGTTCTTGTTTCAAACAACCCGACAAGAAAAAAAATTTATTTAGTACCTGTGGCATAGAAACAATACTGAAGCAGGTAAGATCAACTGTGGGGAAATGGTAAGGAATTGGAGTGCCCCACATGAGGTACAGCATCACAGAGATCAGCACGAGTGGGATCAATGAATTCTGGGCCTGTGCTGTGGGGTGCACTAACTTTGCCAGATGCCAAGGTATATTGGGAGGTTTGTTACATGGATTAGTTCTACTTGGTGTTTATTTGTGTGCTGAATGTTTGCTAAAAAAGAAGCTGCAAAGGGATGTGTTTAACATCAAAATAAACAAAACAAGTAACCAAAATAGGTTAACCATTCACAACCAAAAGAAACTAAAGTAATCAATAGCAGTAATACTAAAAAGCATTAGAGCCAGGTATTCAAAGGGACAGTCAGCAGAACTCCTGGCCATGCTGCAAATCGTACTTTTGTTCTACTGGAATCAGAACCTGGAAATTCAATGAGTCAGAAGTTTGCTGTACAGATGAAAACAGAGTAATCTTTAACAGCATTTCAATAGAAAATGTAATTTGGGTCATTGCATCCTTGCTAATACAACATCCACTTCACCAAACTGTAATCCCTCTCTGGTTTAGAGGACTACAAAACACAGGATTATTTATAATAAATTTTTTTTCAGCAGCACATTCAAGAACGTCTCCTGCAGTAGCTAAATATTAGCCATACAGCATAGATTCTCTAAAGCAAAACTATCTTTTTACATGTAATTCTAGGCAAATAAGACCTTTTGAAAGAGCTTCAGGTCATACACCTTCTTTCACAGATAATCACCCAGAATTCAAAGCCTGATTTTTAGACAGCAACTTGAATTTGCTGTGCAGCAGAGAATTCAACACTGCTTCATAAACTATAACTAACAAAGGTTCAAAAATACCTCCAAAAAGCATGGATTTAAGGCACAGACTGACAATCTTGCATCCCACAAAGTAAATCATCAATGGAGCTTATTTGAAGAAGGTGTAACATATGAACTCTTGCTTTAGACACCTAGAAGAAATAATAAATTTCTTACAAATCTCTTATAAAATCTCTTCCTGGCCACTGACCCAAATTGCAAGACATGAAACCAATTATGGTTAGACAAGGTGTTCTATTAGTGGCAAGAACAACAAAAACTTCCTTTTAATATACATACAGTTACATTTAGTTAACTTGCAGTGATGTCCGTTTCCTTTTGAAGTATCAATTAGAAACGCAAAAATTTTCTTTCAGATTTAAGTTGCCGCCCTTTTTATCTACTTCATTCCTCTTCCTCTCAGGAAAAAAAGCAAACCAGAAAACTCTGAAGAGGTATGTTACTTACAAGAAGAAAGCTCATTGTAGGAAAAACATTTACCCAGTAATTCAGTTCTGTTGACTGCCTCTGTCACTGGTGAGAACACCATTCTGTAGACTGATCTGGAAAGAATGATTTAGAAAGAGGGACACAGTCAGGTCTTTAAATGCTCTTGACTACTGACACACTTTGCTAATCTATCTTGAGAAGGTCAGTTAACTTCATTGTGTGAATTTCCAAAAGGATATATTAATTTTATCCATCTTTAACTAAGATTTTCATCTCACATCTTCAAAGCTGTTCCAAAAAGAACTATGCTTTCATTTGTTACTAAAGCCAACATCTTGTCAGATGGGGGCAGGTAAATTGTGAAATTCTATGGCAATATGTGACACCATTCCCTAATTAAACCATTGGAATAAAACACAGTAATTAACATGAAATCATTCTAGATTCACACTGTTCATTTGTGCTTCCATGAACACAGCAATTTAGGACTATTTATGTTCATATACTTCACAATTAAATACAAGAAAGTTTTTCAATGCCAAGATTTAAAATCCATATGTTTAAGATATATGATTATACATATATGCATCTTATAAAGTGAGATGGAAATCACTTTCCCTTTTGCAAAATTACCCAGTGCCTTTCATTAATGAGCACAAAGCTTACAGTCCTTTGGAGTGATTCCAGTGAGTGCCATCCAAGCAGCCTTCTTTCCATGGTCAGGGGCCAATTCTTTAAAGTACACCTCTGCTGACTGAGGACAGACACATGGCAAGTATTTTCAAGAACACAGTGTTAAAAATATTCAGTCTTCAAAGTCAGTGTATTTATCTTTAAAGATTTCCACGCCACACATTTGTTCAGTTTTCACATCATGGGCAAAAAGTGATCATCCACAGGTCCTTCACACCACCTGTCCTGCTGCCTTGGGTAGCACTTGCTATCTCCTCTTTGTGAAGCCAATTCCTGAGCATCCATAGTCATATTGCACTCATTACATATGAGCTGGCTCCAATACCTATAATCTTTAGAAAAACAGGTTTGTCAGAACAAAAATCCTCATCAGTTGTACATTTTCTTACACCTTTATTATGAAAAAAAAAAGAAAAGAGCAGCTGTTTCCAGCTGTTCCAAACCCAAAATTCAAATCCTGTTGGAACCCATCTGACCTTAAGAGTTTCTGGACTGATAATACATCCACTTGCCCCATTAGTATTTAAATTCAGTTTATATCACTTTCTCAAACTTTCTTGTCTCCAGGTGACTTCTTAATCACAAATATACAGTACATATACACACTTAATTTTCTTTACATTGCTAATTTTTCTGTTCCTTTATTGCAGGATGCTAAAAGGTCTTCTGCATATACAAAGGTATTTATTGAAAACAGACAAGATGTATTTAATTAGGCCTGTTTTATCCACACACATCAGATTCATTGTCCATGTTATAAAGTAACAAACACCTAAATAATAATTCATGTTCCAAAGATGGGCCTCTCGGCCTTCCTGTTGAGTGTTCCACTTGAAAGAGCAAGAAAAATGAACTGATTTCAGAAAGACTAAACTTTCCAGTACTCAAAAATGGAGCCTAAGATGTATCTATACAAATTTCTTTTAGAGGTGAGTCATGATTGGTGTATACTTTTCTTCAGGCAAGAGCAATAAAATTGATGTATCGTTGTGTTTTAGAAAGACCACAACAGAATCCATGTTCAACATTATATCCCCAAAACTTTGAAGTACAATTAACAAGCACTTCTCTCTCCAAGTTACCAATGTTTGTTGCTCAAGGATAAGATGTTAAAGTTCAGTCTGCTGGACTCAAATTCACACCACAGAAAAAAAAAGCAACTATTCCTATGGCTTCAGGACAACAGAACATTTAACAAAACTTTCCTAGCTGCACAAAAAATGAAAATATATTGCTTGTAACATTCCTTTTAGCAAACACTTTAACAAGAGTCTGCAGATCATAATCAAGCTTCTAACTGAAAGAATAAATGCTAACTCCCATTTATATGAAAAGTGGGATAAGTCAACCAGGTCTAAATCTTCTGCTGTTAACTGTCAACTGCATCAAATTCACATTCTTGGTTAAATACATTACAAAATAATTTGAAATATTTTCAACTGTTTACAATATCAATCTAAACCAAAATACTAGTCCACATTTTAAAATGAGAGCCAAACAGTGGATTTTACATAGACCCAAAAGCATACACTGAAGTTTTAATTTGTTCAGTGGTAGGATTTGCACCTACTTGGAATCTCAGGTGACAGCATTCCTGATTTATTTGCCACAGTTCTATTGATAAAGGCCGGTGGTTCAGCACGACATGCAATCCTTTTTAAGTTTAGCTGATATTTCTTTTGTTCTGAGAAGTGATTTGATCAGGGGTCCTTGCTGGATGTTCTCTAAGCACTCCCTGCCACTTAATTCCTAATAGGCCTAATTCTATTCTTTTTCTACAAATGAGATCTGTTCAAAATTCACAATAGAACTTTTTCAGTGATCTTTCTTATCTTTTTCAGCATATAAAGAATTCATGTTTGTATTACTTTGCAAAGAATAAATGTCCTTATATGAGAGTTTACTTATGCTGACATTCAGCACCTCCCACACCTTACAAAGTGAAAGAAAGAATTATTATGTGATTCTAGTGATCCATCAGAAACTAATGAATCACAATAATGGTTTTTAATAACTGACCTGCAATCCACAGCCTGGATGACCTATGTATATTTTTCAAGTTTTAAAGCTTATCCCTAGAAATGTGCCTAAAAATGTCAGGAAGAGGGTCCTGTTGTAGCAGACAAATTCAATCCATGCTCCAAAGAGCTGACAATTCACTCATCATTTGTCTGTTCACGAAAAACACAACAGGTTATACTGCAGACTGCCACAATTCTGATCTCTGCTCTAATGCTCAGCCTATTCAATCCTAATGAATCCCACAGATAAACCCAAAAACTGTTTAAAACAGTCTGCAAATAAATAAAATTATTTTAGTTAGGCATTCAGTACCTAAATCCTACTAATTTTCTTATGGATAAAGTAAACACAGATCTTTGAGTTTCTCTGGTAATTCTGCCATTTAAAAACAGGCAAAAAAATAGGACAAACCCCCCACCACTGCAAACCATACAGCTGGTGATCCTGATAGTTACACACTACAGTTAACTGATAGTGATGTAAACTCCTTATGCCAGTTTGCTTAAGCACAGAAGCACAAATGCACATAATTAAGATCTGATGTTTGCTTTTTCCTCCAAACACAAATGCAGTATTTGTGTTTGAGCACTGGCAGTAACAACTGTGAACTATGCTATTAATGTCGGATTTAAAAATGCTTGTGGCAGAATCCTGTCTGGAGGAACAAAAATAAAATGTATTCAGACAAAGCAACAGTGAAAAGTGCATTAAGAAAATTAAAAGCAGTGATTACAGAAGAAGATCATGTATTCTCCTCTTAGAAAGTTATTTATGTAAAACATTTCTTAAAATGGATCCAAACACTGCCATTCTCAACTAAAACTAAATTTCTGAGAGGGCTTATTTTTAAAGTATATGCAAATCCTTGTTCTATTAAAAGGGAGAAATATAGTTCAGTGTTTCTTGCTTATTTTCCTCAAGCATTTTTCGGGTTAAATAAATTGGTACTAAATGGTCCAGGAATCTAGCTGCATTTATGGCTTCATTTATTAACTCAAGTTTAAGAATTTGTATCTTATAAATCACAGAATTGAGGCTTCTTAAGTTCAGTAAGGGACACAATGAAAATTGCCTGTAACTTAAAGAAGCATTTCACACTAAACTGAGGCAACCATTTACTACACAGTCTCCTAAAATGATCTCTGGCTCTAAGTCAGTATCTGAAGGTGCATCCTTTCACTGAGGATCCATGGACTTCAGCTATCTGTTGCAAGTGGCTAAAATAGGACTGTATGAAATTGTTCTCTTGCCAGCTCTTACTGGAGTGTTCTGTAGTGTTTGCTAATGCTCTATAAAACCAGTCTTTAGTCTTTTTTGTGAGATATGCACACAGAAATATTCTGGTGACTATTCTGAATTTTTTAAGGGCATACAAGACTGAACACAGCCAAACTAGAGGCTTTGAGAAACCCCAGTCCAGGTAGGCAGAGAACATCCACCCCATTATCTTCTCACTGTGGGGGTGTTTTGGCAGCCCCTTCTGCCAAACCATCCTGCCAAAATTTGTCAATTCATATTGCTATCAGTCACATTGCTTCCCCATGTAGATTTAACAAAAATTAAATTTCACAGGATGGCACCAAATAAATCTTGATAATCACTTAAGGAGAGGGTTTTTGTTTGGTGTTATGGGATTTTTTTTGTTTGTTTGATTTTTCCTCAGAAAAACATGAAAGGGCATACCTATACCAGCTAAAAACATTGAATGTCACTGGGCATTCTGAAGATGGACTTTTATTCCAAATGCAGCTGAGTGAAATCTGGGTATGGACCTCCTAGCAGAACAAAACATCATTCTGCACGAACATCACAAGGCCTTAGAACTACAAGTAAGAAGATTAGAAAAAGATTTAACTTCAGGTCAACATGGCCTGCAATATGCTTGTTACTGTTAGGTTTCAGCTGTGCTTCCTCGAGATGGATTAGAGAATGACAGAGTGGCTGAAGTTGGAAGGGGCATGCTGAGACAGCAGGAGTCCAGTCAACTTCTGAGAGCAGGTTCAACGTGGGCAGATGGCTCAGGACATCTGAATATCTCCAAATAGGGAGACCTGGCTCAGTGTTTGATCACCCTTACAGGAAAGAAGTGCTTCCTCATGTTTAGATATAGCTTCCTGTACACCTGACAAGTGGGAAATAAGCCTCATCTTCTAATCACAGAAGTTTCTTTTGGGACAAGAGTTGGGAGAAACTCTTTAGGAACGTAAAAAATTTAGATACCTTCTTAACCTATCAAAAGGAGCTACTTTAATTAAAACAGATTGTTATAGACATCATCTCGAGATACACTTAGCATTGCTCCTTGACTACTTCTTTGCCCTAGAGGAAAATAAAAAATTGAGATTTAGAGCATGCAATAAATAGCAAAAACTTCATAAACTTAATTAAAAAAAATTCATAAAAAACCCCCTCCGTATTACACAAACACATATAATATTTTCTGCTTGCATTTAAAGACAAGTCTTTTGATAAAGCTGAACAGAAGTAGGTGCTTTAATACTTTGATTAATAAATTTAAGTTAGAGATACCTTTACTTACAGCATTATATATATATAAGTATATTGCATGTGCTGAAATCTTCCAAGTCTATCTGCAAATAAAAGAGATATTCCTTATCCACATGATACACTGATTGGGATAGGATTATTTGCATTAAGAGGAATGAAGAATTGCCTGATAATGTAAAGTAACATTGTCTGTTACATGCTTTCCATTGTCATTACATATGGGAGAAGATCACTGGAAGCTGAAGAATTTGTATCCACTGGTATCATATGGCTAAGTCTGTCACTTATTTCATATAAACATATTTACTTGAATAATTTTTTTTTTTTTTTAGGTCAGCATCCCATAAACAAATGAGCTAGCACAGAGTCCTGAGCTTTTGCAGTGCTCTGCCTAAGAAAATACTGTTCTCTGACAAACAAGTGAATTCAAGCTGAGGACCTACATGCCAACTATTTGTGTAATGTACCATGCAAGAAGCATCTCAAACCACTTTTTGGAAGGAAAAACTAGACGACTGGATGTGGTATAAATTCCAGATACCCATAGTGCAAAGATACTGTCTAAGGCCAAATTCTGACTTATTTTTGTGCATGCAGCAATCCAAGTTAAAAAAAGGAAGGGCAGAAGTTAGTCTCAAGCTGAATACATTGCAGCATACCCCTCACAAAGCCAGAATATTCAAAGGAAGAGAGAAAGGAAACTGGGATACAAGCACACATGTGCCAAAATTTTAAAATTTCACTGCCAAACCTCAGACTGCAGAAATTATTAGGTGGCTGAGCTTTGTCCAATTCTTCAAGCAAAAATCCCCTTCTATTACCCTCCTTCAGTTCATTCTTTTAAATCCTAAATAGATGTCCTAATTTATATTGACTTAAGTCCCAAGTTTTTTGTGCACTGAGAAGCACAGAACCTTGTCACTGACGTATGTGTTCCATGAACAGCAGAACTACCAAAGATTTTTTAGGGACTCCTGCCCATTGCTCTTAATTTTTATATTAAATTCCAGCCCTTTCTACCCTCCGTGTCTTCTGAGCACTGTAGAAGGACAGAGACTGCACCACACTGAATTACCAGTCTATTATGTTCAAACATGCTGTATAAAAGCTGAATTCCCCCCAGCTTTCCTTCAGTAGAGGCATTCATTTGAATCATCCTAATCTATTAATTCAGCAGTTTTCCCAGTACTTCCAGGTTATTTGCTCTGCAGCTCCTACTCTTCACGTACAGAAGCCAACAGTCATTGAAAATGACTGATAGAAAGGTAGATGCATCTTTAAACAAAACCAGTTTCCACAGGGATACAGAACAAGAGAAAAAGGTGTTTTAAACAGTAGAGCCGTTCTAAATACTTTATACACTCTGATTTTTTCAGCATGAAAAAAACCCCAAAATGAGATCATACACTCCTGTTATTTTAGCAGCTTCTCCACATAGCTGACATAAAAGAAACATGGATTTACTTTTCATGCTGGAAAGCTTTTATTCTCACTTTCATAGAACTCACTAAATTGCCCAGAGAGTGATTTATTCTCTGCTATGATCTCCTGAATATCTATACCCACACAAAAGATGGATGCTGGCAGGCAGAGCTGTCAGTAGGAATTTCAGCAGAAGTAAATTGTTTAGTACTTACAATGCAGCATAATAGCTGCAATTTCATTTGAACTGTTGCCATTAATAAAACTACAAGCCAAGACCTAGGCATTCATCACTGTGCAGCCACTGGGAATTTCTCTGTGCACACTTCACCACAGAGGCAGGTAGCTCAGTCCTTGAAGTGTTACCACACCTGAAAGAATGATGAGCCAGGTCTGGCACTTTCTCTCAATAGTGAAAGACACAGGTGCATATCAACTGCTAAGGAATTTCCTATCAGTATTTTACAGGTGTTTTCACAGCTATTCCAATCCTCTGCCAAAATGCAAACTAGCTATTTCAATGCATATGTGTTGAAAAATGTCTAAAAGGAAAGTAAAACATAAAGTATAATACACAGATATGCAAATATGTATGCATGTACACTGCACATTAGTTGAGCAGGAAGCATGTTCCTCTGGAATATTACAGCTGCTACATATAAAGAGATAGAAATTCAAATACATTAAATACTTGGCCAAAGGTATCACATCAGCAGACTGCTGTTCATCTAGACTTTTGGTGAAGCACCTATTAAAATGTTTTAGTGTATGTGCTACGATTAAAACAAACTACAAATTATTTTCTTGGTCTAAGAAAATGCATACAACCTCAATTCTAGTTTGTGCTGTTTATATATGCACTGAATGGAAGCACAGGATTAGCATACATTCTGTAAAGGCAATGAAACATGGCCAATTTCAGAAAAAGTGCTTTGGGTGCAATAAAGACAATTTTTGCTGCAGTACCCTTTCTACTTAGTGCAGATACAGCGGCCTCTGACAGGTTAAACTAATTAACCACCCTAATTAACAGCCCCAGAGGTCTGTATGGGAACTCAGAGACTGAGGAGGAGAAAAAGCCATTAGTTCTCTCCAGAGGAATTGGTTTTTACATGCATGTCTCATCACTGCTAATCAACCATGATACACATTCTTTCTGCCAAACTCCCTGACATGTATGGGTAGACATCTGCAAAGTCTGAAAAAGTACTATACACTTTACTTCCCTGTCCAACCTACAGAAGGAGGGAAAAATGAGCAGTGAACTGCATGTGCAGGACAGGCTGTTTTATTGGCAACTCAGAGGTCAACTCATGACTGATCTGGTATACAGAAATTGTGAGGGCTGCTGTGGGGAAAGAAGAACAGATGTGGTAAGAAAAGCAGCATATAAAAAGAAAAAGTCTTTCCTTTTACGACAATAGAAGGTATAGCAAGCAAAAAAAGAGTAAATAGAAGAATGGAGACAGGAGGCATCACAGAGAAAATGACAAACATGAAGGCTGACAAAGGCCCCTAAAAAATACAGTATTTCATGCTCTCATTGGGTGATATGCGTAAGGACTGATACACCCAATTATTGAATCTGCTTACATATTGCAATAGTCACATGACAAAGATTGGAAGCAAACTCAGAGCAATCAGTCTCCACTAAAATTTATAATATGCCACAGAAGATTTCTTGGATCTTCTTGAGAGTAGGAATAAATTGGTGCTTTCTACTTTAAATGGAAAAAACACGTCATACACACCATTATTTCCTATAACCAAAAGAAAGTCCATTTCACAATTTCAATCATTGTGTATGTCCGAATTCTGACTAAGACATAGACTAATTTGCATGCTCTCCCACAAGGCTCATGTAGCATTTTGGATGAAGAAGAAAGCCCGTCTACAACCTTATGTATTAGCTTTACTTACCTGGCAACAGTTGCAACGTGAGAACACTACAGTTAAATAAGAATTTCAGGGCAGAAGTACCAGCATCCCCTTTGGTTACCATAACTGTCCCCACAATGTTGATAATGCCAGTAAACCCTTCTGGGCAAGCTAATCTCTCATCTGGAGCAACCACTGGGGAGAGTACAGCCACAAGAGGAGAAGAGCACAGACTTTTTTCATGGTACTGATAGCAATTATTCACATTTCTCAACAATAATTTCTAAACTGAAAACTTTCTTTTGCCTGACCACTTCTCTTCAGTGGATCCCTACTTCTTCATCAGGTAGCATTAATCATAATAGAGCTCTGCCTCAGCAAGCAAACCTTAGCAATCAAGATCCAAATATCTAGATTTTCAGAGCACAGACATTTTACTCTATTTCTGTAGGCATTTTTTTGGAGTTATCTGCTTCATATGAGAAAAGCAGAGCACTAGTTTCTTCGTATGTGTACACATTTAGTAGATTACCAGGTATTTCTTCAGCACAGTACCTAATAGAGAACAGAAGTGATAAGGTTCCATTAACCCACCTAATTAAGTTTTAGGTGTCAGCTGGACCCGAACTGCTCAAAATTGGACTAAGAAAACCTGTCTGCATGAACTGAAATAAAAAGTTGTATGAAGGAGCTAGAGAATTTTTTCCTGAATAATTGTGCCTCATTAGCAGAGGCATTGTGAAAGTTTCCACTCAGATCATAGACTTAGGGCATCCTCACAGAGAAAAAATCTAGAAAACATTCTACAACAATTCAAAACAGGAGAAAGATGATGTGCTTGGGAAAATTCCAAAGTGAATACCTGAATATTTCCAGCTGGCCTCTGGCATGATGAGTCACATTCCCAAAAAATCCAGGTGGGTCACAAGGTTTTTAGGAATCTTGACCTTAACCTTTCTCCTAAGTGAATCTTCCTTTGATACAGAGTCCTACCAACTCCAGTGCAGCTCTGCCTTCCTGAAGGCAATGTTGCACCACAGTCTGTGCAGAAGCAAGGATGAAGCAGGGTCCCACACTTGCATTTACTTGATGCCTTTATGACCTGCCTGTGCTACTGCTCCTCCACATAGTCAAGCCAAGTATCTTTCCAAGTATGTGACAGTTTTGAGCCTTCACAGTTTGATTTCTAATACATATGGGTAGCATGTTAAAAAATCCAATTAATTTTTTTTTTCCACAAAATCAAAGGTACTCCTAACTTCAGGAGCAAATCCAAGTATCTATTTTTACCTTTTTTCCCATCAAACATAGCCTGAAATTTAATCAGAAAGTGTACTAAGTGTTTATAGCCAACTTATTCTGTGGCTGCCCTAAGTGGGTATTTGGAGTCTGCTACCCTGTTAGCTGTGCAAACAGGTTAACCACTGAGATTTCCTGGGTGATGTATCTACAGGAAAGCAAAAAATAAGAATTGTAAGCAATAAATACACAACATGCAATGTGCACTTGTGGCAAAGGCAGCATCCTCAGCTGTACTAGAAACCACTTCATCAGCAGCTCAGGGGAGGTGGTGCTTCACTTTTACTAGATGTGGCATCACCGAGGCTGCAGTGCTGTGCCCTTAGCTCCATTTTCCACTAGAGAGGACACGGACATGCTGGAGCAAGTCCAATGAAGAGCTGGAAACATGGTGAAGAGACAGGAGCATCTTTTGTGCAAGGAGAGGTTGAAAGCTAGGATGGTTTAGCCTAAGGAGGAGAAAGCTCAGGGGTGCTGTCAGTGTGTATTAGCATCTGAAGAGGTAAAGCCAGCTGTTCCAGGCTTTTCTCTGTGGCATCTGTGAGAGGGCACAAAGTAACAGACACAAGTTGAAACATGAGGAAGTTTAACTATCAATGAAAGCACCTTTCTCCCTATGAAAGTGATTAAACACTGGAACAGAATATTCCAAAACCCCAGACTATTCCAAAGCCCAGATACACACGCTCTTGAGCAACCTGCTCTAGCTGAACGTGTTTTGAACAGGTGGGTTGACCCAGCCAATCTCCAGAGGCACCTTCCAGCCTCACCCACTTGATAGTTCTAGATTGCTCAGTTTTTAACTCCTGGGAGCACAGGCAAGTACTCCCAGATTTCCAGTTCCAAAGCCAGGCTTTGGAACTGGCCACTAACTCTACAGTAAAGGTAGAAATACTGCCTATATGACTCATCTGCTAAAGGAAAGAAAGCACTGTGAAAAAGCAGCGGTATCAGTCTCCCAAAACATAAAAGCGATTATAACCCGGCGGCTGTTCTGATACGGACTTTTCAAATCGCGCCGCACAGCGCCATCTTCTGGTGACCAAAGGTTGGATATTTTTCCTAATCTTTGAGAAAAAAGCTGTAATCCTATCAAAGATAATTTTCATACAAAAAAACCTAGTAGTTTTAAGCTTAAAAATAAGCTATTTTAATCAAACACTTATAAAACATAAATCACAAAAAAATTTAATTAATCTCTGCTATTCCAATAAACATACAAAGAGAAAAAAATCTTTTATATGTCTTACTTCCTTAATCAAGAGGGCCATGCATCAACCTTGTTCTGATTTCTGCAGCTGAAGAAAAATTTGTATTGTTTACACATTAAACAGTGAAATCTCAAGTATGCATCACAACACAACTTTCTTCTTTGCTTCTGAGGAGACCTTCAGTGGCTCCACTCTTTGGAAGACCCTTTGGATGGGCTTTAGAATATAAGAATTGATGCACTTGCTCTGCCATGAGCCCAAAGACATACTCAGGAAAAATACCAGTGTGCCAAATAGACCATGACCATGCCATAGCTCAAACTGAACCTCCGTGGGCAGCCCACACAAAAACACGCAGACTAGAACTTATACCTCAAAAAAAAAAAAAAGCCACTCTAAAGTATTCTGCTGGTTTCTACCTTGCTACACTAACAAATAACCTTAACGTCACCATATTTCCTTTAATTTGTTGGATTTTCCAACAAGAAGAAAACAGTCAATAGTTCGATTACTTGATTAGGCAATTAGTATTCTCTTGAATTGGTCAGCTAGCAGGAGTCAGGCTTGGTATCTGGTAGTTTCCCAGGTTTGCATACAAGTGTTTTTAAGTAGACTAGGAAAATGAAATAAAGGAATGAATATGTGAAATCTCAGGATTCTAGAAAAAGGAACCAGGAATGCTTAGGAATAAAGTAAAGGCTCTGTTTCCTTACTTTGTTTGCCATGTAAAATAGAGAGCTTCTCACCAGTACATGCGAAAGCTTTTCCACCGATGTAGCAGAACCAGTGTAACCATAGTCAGTATCTCTAAGTTACCTCTTTATTTACTTTCTTGAAATACAACCAGCAGCTCTAGGAGACAAACGAAGACACGTACCTCCCGGTTTGGAAATTAACTGCTCCACGTGGAGCGCTAAATCCCCCCTAGTGCTGTAACTGCTACAGCCACACCCCCTGAGGTTCCGCTGCCCTGCGGAGGAGGCTTTCTGCGGCCGCTCCCCAGTTCCAAGGCGCCTCCCGGCCCGGTTTTCCCCGGCGGGTGCGGACGCGGGCTCAGGCTGAGGGCGGTGCGGGCTCGGGGCGGTGCGGGCTC